>JAMXBD010001369.1:0-388226 GCA_024138025.1 Combretum micranthum | reverse complement strand
CAAGCCTTAAACAAAATAACAAAATATAAAGCTTAACAAAGCTTTACAAACATCCATTCTAACTAACTATCTAATCTATTACAAAAAGAATGGTTCCGTCCAGTCCTGGTCAAACTCTAGTCCTCATATTCCTCCAAGAAGTCCTCAAAATCGGAGCCATAACCCATGCTCGCATAGGACTCGTCCAGGTCATCACCTGAAATTGTTAAAAGAATGAGCCAGAGGCCCAGTACACAGCAACGAATACAAAAGCGAGATGAAGCACACAAGCTTAGTCTAAATGCAATATGCAACATCCATTCAATTATTCTTTAATCTTTAATTAATCAATCAACACGGGAGTATTCAAACTCCGGACAACAGGGATCGCGAGGGACCCGAGTAACACTCAGACGCTCAGGGGGTTGATATAAGTAGTTCGGGTACTCATACCGTCCTAGATATCGTTAAGTCAAAGAGAAAAGTAGCTTCCTCCAGGGTTAATAGCCGTTACTTAGCTCTATTTATACTCAGTCCATATCATAAAATATAGTTCACCCATTCTCATAAACGTTTGAACTAAACTATGGTACTTCCTTCCAAGTTTAAATAAATTTTCACCGATCTATACCCCCCGTCGACTACCCGCCGTACCACTTAATGAAAGTCATCTCAAATGACAAGAGTGGCCTAAGCGCCTAGATGTACCGTGCTCAAACCGAGCAAGGTGCCGCTCCTCGAACCGGATACCAACTTCCATCCCAAACTCATCAAACTATGAGGGGTCATCGTTAGGTTCATACATGACCTAGCGTAGGAATTGGATTTTAACGGCATAAAACACAAGCAACAATCACATTTTAAGTTTTCTTATTATATATTTAAGTTTTATAAATGCCTATCCTAACAGAGACAAGCAGGTTACTGCGTACCTGTATTAGCTCGGGAGTTAATAGGGATAACCGAAAGGGAATCAATCACTGTAAAAAGAAGTAATTACAACTCACACTTAGTTCAAGTATATATTTTCATCAAAGCTCAAGTATAATCATCCAAAGAAATTCAAATAAATTATTATAACATCATCACATAGCATTTAGATATCATATTATCATACAATACCCAATAAATACTTAAATGACCATTTATCAAGCTTTGAACAACTTTTAGCAAACAACAATAAGTTTTAAACTTTGTTGGAAAGCGTATCAGCTGGAAAGAATTGAAATTTAAGAACTGATACTTTTGTAATTTGTAAAATCTTAAAACATGAAAGTTTTAGATCTTTTCCTTAGCTTTCCAACGCAACTTGAATCACCTCAATCGGAGATCAGATGAAAAAGTTACGGCTAAAATACAAAGAGCTGCGAAACAGGGGAAGTCTACATGACCGGGTACACGTCCCGTGTACGGAGGCCGTGTTGGGTAAAAAAATGACCCGAGAGCAACTTTTAAGAATTTCAAGGCCTACACGGCCATGTACATAGGCTGTGTACACTGGAACAAAAAAATGACGAAATCCCTGTTTTCAAAATGCATTTTACACTTCTTAAAATTCTTTAAACTCATTCTAAAGTTTCCAAAACTTGTTATATGATCATCCCATCATTCAAACAACACCAAACACCTCCAAAACTTCATCAACTCCAAATCACTATTCATCATCTTCTTCAATATTAGGTCATCCAACCACTCAACCCTCATCAACACTTCAAACTCACTTTCAAACAAGTAAAACTAACCAATCTAGTCCTATTACACTTCATATAATATCCATACAACATGGATCACAAATTCATAAACAAAATATCATCAAGAACACATACAAGCATGAAAATGAAAAATAGAGAACACACTTACCACTTGGACTTCTATGCTCGGTTTAAGGACTCTAGATCAAGCTTTTGATGGTGAGAATTGTAGAAAATCAAACTTCAACTTAGGGGTCACCTTGGGAGCTCTTTTGATGAAGAGAGGAATGAGTTTAGGGCAAATAGAGGGCTTTTGGTTTGGTCTGAAATTTTTGGCCGAATTTTTGAAGTTAAAAAGTTTAAACTTATCCTATGTTGACTTTAAGGGCATGAGGGCATTAAAGGCTTAATGACTTTGTTTTGGGTTAATTAATTTAACTTGTTTTACTTAATTAAATGGCTTTGTTTTAAGGCATTAAAAAGGGGGTTTTATTGGCTCTATTTTTACTCAAATTTTCTGCTACTTAGGGGCTTTCATATGCATACATTCCATTTATTTCTAACATGTATATTTCACCCTAAAACATATTGATATTTTATAAAATAAAAAATAACTAATTCTAACATATTTAAATAATTCTACACATTCACATATCACATAGTTCATCAAAATTTAAATTAACCATCAACATATATTTATCATGCATAATTCAACAATTCATTCATAAAATCAAATTAGGAATTTCTTGGCTATTTCACCAAACCTTACTCTTATCAATCTTAGATTGTGGCGAGTGATGGCCTTGGATTTGTTGTAAGTCATATTAGCAAATTCAATGCTAAGACTAATTCCTTGATAGTGCGTCATATCTAGTGGGAATTAGATTTATCTATCTTTTTTTATTGTTATTTGTTCTTAATTGAAATTTGAGCAATTGATCAATTGTGCGAGTGAGTTGAGCGAAACACACACTTTTAGATCTAGACACATCACTACAGTTGCGATCTAGTTATAGGTTAATCTTAAAACCCTCGATTTAATGGGTTCCTTTAATTTTCGTAAGATATAAGGTAAAGAATATAATCGTTAGATAAACGAGTTAGTAGAACCTTAGAATGAGAAGTAGGAAGTAAGTAACCCCCACGCGTTGAGCGTAGGAAATATATAAGTAGCTCACCAAACTACTTATGCCCTTTTTGACACGGGAGCAACTCACTCTTTTATCACGCCTAGTTTAGCTAAGAAGATCAAACTGCCCACAACTACAACTATCTCTAACTTTAAGATAAAAACCCCCAATGAGTAGTGTGGTTATGACAAAGGCGATATTAAGAGATTGTCCTTTAGTGATTCAAGGATGTCTTTCCACCCGTGATCTTATTGTATTGGAAAATAAGTATGAAGTGATTTTCAGTATGAGCTGGTTATCACTTACCAAAGCTACGATCAATTGTCGAAATAAGAAAGTAGAATTCTTAGAGAAAAATGGGAAAAGAGTTATATTTGTTGGCGAATCTACAATTTCAAGAAGGAAGGGGTTGTATTCGTTCGAGCTATTAGAGGAAGTCGAAGAAGGGGTTAATGGTTATATTAGTAATACAGGAGATGAAAATGAGGAACCTATCTCGAATAACATCCTCATCATCAATGAATTCCCTAGATGTTTTTCCGATGAATTACTTATGTTACCACCGAAATGAGAGATTGACTTTGAGATTAATGTGGTAGCAGATACGGAACCAATATCAAAGGCACCCTACCACATAACACTGGTGGAGCTGAAGGAACTAAAGAAGAAACTTCAAGAGTTACTAGACCAAGGATTTATTAGACTAAGTGTCTCACCTTGAAGAGCTTCGGTGTTGTTCGTAAAAAAGAAAGATCGACTTGTGAGGTTGCGTATCGATTATCAAGAGCTTAACAAGGTCATAATAAAAACTAAGTACCTGTTACCACGAATCATATTGTCTTTGATAAGTTACAAGGAGCAAGCGTGTTTTCACACATTGATTTGCATTCTAGATACTATCATACATATCAAGCCTAAAGATGTATTGAAGAACTTTTTCAGACAAGATATGGGCACCATGAGATTTTAGTAATGCCTTTTAGATTAACTGTAAACCCCCAAAGTTCTCGTAACTCTTAGAAAATAATTTTGGAATTAAAATACTAAATCAAACCCTAAAAGCTGACTCAAGTTAAAACCAAACCCTAAATAATATCAAACACAAAATTTCATGGCCTTAAGAAAAAGAGAACCTTAAAAAAAATAGAAACTTAATAATCGTTCGACTCAAAATCTAAACATGAGACAATTCATCTATCCGATCTGTAACACATAAATTGAGATGGAATATCCAAATAATATTCAACAAAAAATTTATAGAACCTTAAGCCTTTTGGTTAACTTTGGAATAAAAAATCTAAAGTAATATCGAAAGTAAAATTTAGTCATCACACAACCCTAAACTCGATTAGACAATTCCGATAACTGAAAAATATTAAATAAATCATAAAAAGAAATTAAAATATAATTTTGAACAAAAAATATAGAACAGTCATAAATCCCAAAATTTTATACTCTTGCGAATAAATCTTAAAGCCAAAATTAAAATTGGATACCAAAGGTCAACTAGGACAATAATAAGCCTTAGTAAGATTTGATCCGACAATCCCGCGCTCTTAATCCCTAAACAATAAACTCAAGATAATTATGGATTAAAGTCCGTAATAATATAGAGAAGCTTAAAAATATTAGATTCATCAAAATTTAGTTCATTTCGGATTCAAACGGGATCATATATTAAAAACCCTGCCCTGGTGCACAAGATGATAAAAATATTTCAATAACACCGTTAGACTCATAAAAAATATGAGGATACCAAAAATATCAGTTTTAGAATTTTTTGGAATCTAAAAATATATGATATAACCCGTTTACGCATATTTTTATTACTATCTGTATTTTATTTGTCTAGTCTACTATTCATTATGCTATTTCTACTATTCCTTACTATTCATCTATTTCTACTTTTTCTTACTACCTATACATCTACTTTCTTACAACTTACATTTTCAATACTACGTTATATTTTTCATATTTTACATATTATTACTTTTCATTACAAAAATTACAAATCAATCAACTCTCTTGCCCTTTACCCATGCAAAAGCAGCACTCCCTCTCTCCCTAACAATCCATTTATTTTTCTTTTTCATTTATTTAATTATATTTAATTTCGCTCCACATTTATCTATAGATATCCCATTTTTCTCCACTTCTTTCACACATCTCATAAAACATACCAAGACTCTACCTAATTTTCCTCTCAACTTTTCTCTCTAAAATCCTCTCTCAAACACTCTCTATTATCCACTTCTCTTTAGGAAAAGTATCAAACATACTACCAGTGTGTTTCTTCTACCTTCAAATCCTCCATTAATTTTAGGTAAATGTTTCTAAACATTCTTTATATCAAGTAACTTAACATGACTATAGTGTGTGTTTTTTGAACCCATGTGTAGTAAAAAAGCGACAATATGTTCATATTCTTGTTCTTGTTCATGCACAAAATTTCATTATGATATTATGTTATTTTATTATTGTTATTATTGCTCTAATCTAACACCTATATGTTACTAAATATATTTATGTATATATATTTCTTAGAGCATATAAGCTCACTAACATAACTTTTATTTATTCATGCTTTGCAATTTATTGATTTATTTCATGCTATTATATTAAGACTAGTCTTTCTAGTTTTAACTTGTTCTTATCAAGCCGAAATATTTTTTCTTCTTTCTTATTGGACTTTCCATAATCTAAGTCTAGGGAACCTTGAAATAAATCTAAGACTCCCATGATTTTCTTATTTGATTTCTTAATTTCTTATAGAACTTGCCATGTCTAAGTCCGGGAAGTCGTGATACAAGCTAAGACCTCCCAATACTTGGCTTTTATTATGTGCTTATTTAATTTCTATGTCTTTTATCTTTTATATGAATTATTTTTGTTCAGGTACTTAACTACAAGTTCATATTCATGCATGATCATCTTGTTGTTGTCTTAATAAAATAAAAGGATTCCTTTCTTTAATAAGGAAAATAAGAATTAAACTCTTTATAAAAAAAATGATATTAGTTACTTGGGAAAGATTTCCATTAAAACTTAGATCTATATTTTAACATAATTCTTTTCAAAAGTTTAGACAACTTCATCATAGATTTTAGTATTGTTATTATGACTTTTTTTCAAAATTTAACTAAAGCAGATCTCTAATCTCTTTTCAAACTACCAAGATAAATTTTTCATCTAAAACTTGAAGGTTGATAATTCTTTATTATATAAATTTTTCTTAAGAACTTATTTATAAGATTATCACCAATACTTTAACAAACACTAAGAACCAAACAACTTTTCTAAATCAAGTTTAAAATCAACTCACTATTTAAAAATCCACTTAGAAATAAATCGGTATACAACTTAAAGAACTAAGTTTTAAAATGTAAAAATCCATTTTCTTTTAGTAAATAAATAGTTATGATAGATAAACACTCACTCATAATAAACTAAAGATTTTCACAACAAAGGTCCATGTAATGAAAAATTATGCATTTAGAAAAGAGTTATTATGAAATTAAAAATTTAAAACAAGCTATTCCTTTAAATTGTCCTCATAAGCTAAAACTTAAAACATTTTCTTTGCAACTTAGAACGATTTTACCACAACCACATAAAGTTTCATGTTTTAGGAAATAATTGGTTAAAAGAAGCTAGTATGAACGTAAAATATTCATGAATTCCAAATAAATATGAAATCATGATTTTCCTTCATTAAGTGTCACATTTAGAAAATTTAAGAATTTATAATTTGTTTAAAGAATCAAACCTAGGAAATTCTTTAAGAGAGAACTACACTTGGGTTTTATGTTACAAATAAATAAATCTATGTTTTATGAAATAAATTGTTAGATAAAAATTTGTGAATGAATATAAGACCTTTATGGATTTAAAAAATACAAATATATATATTGAATTATGATTTTCTTGATTGCTAAGCCACAAATTTACAAAATAGCAATTTAATCACAAGTCAAAGAAAAACCTTTTACTAAACTCTAACTTCCACAAAGATTGTTTATAAATTTTATCGTTAAGACAACATCACTAGAATCATACATATAATATGAGTCTATGTATGTATTAAAAGGATTTTTTAAATATATAAATATCTATGTGTTTGATATAGAATTTTGGATAAAATAAAATTGAGAAAAATTACCAATTGAGGCTAGAATTTTCGTGTTAAATCTATACCAGCCCATTTTCAAACTCAATGACTTCAAATGTTCAAAATAACCTAGAAATAGATAGATCCTTTCGAGTAGGTAGAAAATGACACATAATATACGAAATTCCAAGTTAAAATGAGCAAGTTATGCCATTTTAAGTTGGGGTTTCACATAATCTGATTTTTGATACAAACCATGTAATAGAATTAGAAACCTTGAGTAGAACTTCCATGAAATCTCATACCGGGTATTTCTTTTGTCTAGACGACTAAGAATACAAGATTTCCCTTCCTGAGGACTACTACAGCTAAAAAGTTGCAATATGGACGAGTGAGTTTTCCTTTACGTTTTATGTATTCGCACATGTGCTTATAGAATAGAGCATTATATATTAAGGAAAGATAAAATTGATATGCATGCAGGTTATTATGGGTACTATGTATGTGAATCGTTATGTGTGATCAATAAATGATAAATATATCAAAGCTTGATTGGTTGATTGATATAAATTGTCTCTGTGTATATCGTTATGTGTGTGCAAATATTGATTGATCACCTTAAATGGATTAATGTCGAATTGGAAATTTATTATTACTAAATTGATCATGCATATCACTTAGAATATCATCTTTGCATTTTACTACTCTTCCTCAGCGTGGAATCAAAAAGGCAAACTGCCTAGCTACATATTAAGGAATTAGGACGTTCAAGGAATACGACCTCATAGTGTAGCTGAGGCAAATCGATCGCTTTGGGTAAGGAAAGCTCGGGGACTAGCAGTACAATTGATTGGAACCCCAAGACGCGTGCAAATTTCTAGGAGGTTGATGATGACCCATTCAAAGCATTCCCTAACCCTTAATGTAGGGGTAAATCCATTCTACATACAAAATCGGATAGTCGTATGTATTGTTTGATCATATGGTTGTTATATTTCATATGCTTACTTAATAGACTTATTTGATTGCTTTGTTATGAGTACTTTTGTGTAAAGAATATCTCACTAACCAATAGATTTATGATGTTGTAGGATTATTGTTGTTATACCTGAGACCACCATGACCGTCCGAGTAGAACCTACGTTTTTTAGGAGCTTTTTGGAGGAATTCTATTTTGAAGACTTTAAATTACATTCCCTTCAAAAATCTTTCAGTTTTAGTTATTTATCTTTGTAAGATTATGTTATTATAGAGATTTAGCAGGGAATGTAACGTAGAAGATGTAAGACCTTTTGTTTTGATGAATCAGTATAGCATTGCCTTGAATGTTTCGCTACCACTATCTTAAAATGCATAACTCCACTTGTCTCATTTTGTTATGAACGTACGCCTTGTACCAATATGAAAGCTTTCAAGTGACTAAGGTAGTTATTCTCAAGTTTTAATATTGTGTATGACAAGCTGTCATGTTTAGGGTACCCATTGGGACGTGACATTAACGAATGCACCTATCGTTTTTATGGACTTGATGAACCGAATATACAAGCCTTTGTTGGACAAGTTTGTTATAGTATTCACTGATGACATTCTTATCTATTCAAAGACACAAGAGCAACATGAACAACATCTACATATGGCACTACAAATGTTGAGGGAACATAAGTTGTATGCCAAATTATCAAAGTTTAACTTTTTGGATTGAATTTCTTTCCTGGGTCATATAGTGTTAAAAGAAGGAATATCTGTAGACCCTAAAAAGATAAAAGTGGTAGTGGAATGGAAACTACCAAGGATCGTGATGGAAGTAAGAAGTTTTTCTAGCTTTAGTAGGTTATTAAAGGAAATTTGTAAAGGACTTTTCTAAAATAGCTAAGCTTTGACTTAGTTAACCTAAAAGAATGAGAAGTTCATATGGACGGAAAAGAGAGAACAAAGGTTTTAAGAGCTGAAGCAATGGCTTGAGTCTACACCAATCTTGGTACTACCGAATCCAGAAAAGCCATACATAATGTATAGTGATGCTTGGGAAATAGTCTCGGTATGTACTGATGCAAGATGGAAAGGTGATTGTTTATGCTTCACAACAGCTAAGACCATGTAAGAAAAATTACCCAACTCATGATCTTGAGTTAGCTGCAGTGGTGTTTGCACTTGAGTTATGAAGGCACTATCTATATGGCTAAAGATGCGAAATCTACACCGACCACAAAAAGCCTCAAGTACTTGTTCACACAAAAAGAGCTGAACATGTAGCAAAGAAGGTAGCTAGAAGTTATAAAGGATTATGATCTTGGCATAAATTATTGTCTAGGTAAAATAAATGTTGTGGTTGACGCTTTAAGTCGCAAGAATCATGGAAAAGTTTGTACTTTGCTCATAAGCCAAAAAGAGTTGGCAAAGGAGTTTGAAAAGCTAAGTATCAAGTTCATAGGACAAGATGTGGAAGCAGAAATTTCTAACTTGGTTATGGAGTCGACTTTAATAGAAAAAATCAAGGAAGCGCAACACTATGATGATATAATTTAGAAGATGAAACAAGAAATGCAAGAAGGGAAGTATTCTGATTTTGAGATAGATGAGGAAGATGTGGTAAGAATGAAAGGAAGATTGTGTGTTTCGAACGACAAAGGGGTGAGGAAAGAAAGTATAGATGAAGCACACAATTTGGTATACATGCATCCAGGAGGAACCAAAATGTATCAGGACCTTAAGAGTCACTGCAGGTGGAATGGCATGAAAAGAGATGTGACCAATTTTGTCATGAAGTGCCTGATATGCCAACAAATGAAAATCAAGCACCAAAGACTAGGGAGATTGTTGAAACTATTAACCATACCAGAATGAAAGTGGGATCATATTACAATGGACTTTGTATGCAGATTACCGAGAACGTCAACTGGATGTGATGCCATATAGGTCATAGTAGATTGTCTTACTAAGTCGGTGCACTTCATTCCATCAACATGACATACCCGATGGATAAGCTGGCTAGCTTATACGTGATGGAGATTGTGAGGTCACATGGAGTTCTAGTTGGAATTGTGTCCGATTGAGACCCGAGATTTGTGTCAAAGTTTTGGATGACTTTACAGAATGTATAAGGACCAAGCTACATTTTAGCACTGCTTATCACCCTCAAATTGACGGACAATCATAATAGATGATTCAAACCTTAGAGAATATGCTACGAGCATGTGTCATGGAGTTCAAGGAAGCTGGGAAACACACTTGCCTTTAGTTGAATTCACTTACAATTATAGCTACCATTTGACCATCAAGATGCCACCCTATGAAGCCTTATATGGATGGCAATGCAGGTCGCCTTTGTTTTGAGATGATGTGGAGAAGTTGGCTATCAAACCTGGCATTATCCAAGATGCAACGAATAAAGTTAGAATTATCCAACACAGAATGAAAGAAGCTCAAGATAGATAAAAAAGCTTGGCAGACTAGAAGCAATGACTTATTGAGTTCAATGTCGGAGATCATGTATATTTGAAAGTAAACCCTATAAAGAGCATACATCGAGTGCGAGCACCATTTGAAGTATTCGAAAGAGTGGGAGATCTAGCTTATCGCTTGGCATTGCCATCGAGCTTGTTGGGAATACATAACGTGTTCTACGTCTCAGTGTTAAGAAAACATGTACTAGACCCCGACCAAAATGGAACTAAAAATGGTATAGTTAAAGGATACTCTAACTTGTGAGGAGCACCCAATTCAAATCTTAGATCGGAAGGTACAAAAGCTCAGGAACAAGGAAATCAAATAGGTGAAAGTTTAATGGAGGAATCACTCTCATAAGGAAGCTACCTAGGAAGCTGAGGACGAGATTCGATGAAGATACCTGAATTTGTTCAGCGAATCAGGTATGAGAGTAGGTTGTGAACCCCTAGATTTCATGATAGGTTTTATACCTAAACCATAGAACCACAAGTCAACCGAAAACCCTCAAGTCAACCAAGTCAATAACAAACCCTAGTGAATCAAGATCCGACAATCCTGCGCTAGAAATTGTAAAACAATAGAAATGAGATAATCTTAGATTATAGTCCAAAATAATGTGACATCACTTAAAAAGATCATATTGGTAAAAAATTAGTTCGTTTGGAATCAGAATGGGTTCTGTTTTTGGAAACAAAGTCCTAGCATGCGAAACAGTGAAAATAATGCAATAACATATTTAGACTCATTATAAGATGAGGATTCATAAATATCAGTTTCAAAATTTTTTAGCCATCTAAAAATATTAGATGTAGCATTTTTACGAGTATTTTTTTTACTACCGGTATTGATTTGTCTTGTTTACTATTTAAGTTACTATTCACTATAAGTCATTACTATTTTACTCTCTTCACTTTTTCTTACTATCTATTCTTACAACCTATACATCTATCTCTTATATTTTTTTCCATAGAACTTTATACATTACTTACTTTTTATTATAAAAATACAAGTTTAATCAATTTCTCTCTCTCTTTCCATCATGTCCGACTCTCTTCTCTCTCTATCCAATTCTTTTTTTTTTCAACTAATTTTATTCACAAAAATTTCTACTCCAAAACTCTATAAATACCGCCTCCTCCTTCATTTTTTACACACACTTTCTAAACTTTAACAAAACTCTTGCAAACATTTCTCTCAAACTCTCTCTCTTCTCCCCTTTTGTTGTGACCTCTCTTTCCATTCCCAAAACAATTTCCACAAATTTTTTTTCTTTCATTCATCTATCATCCACCATCGTCCATTCTCATATACTTTAGGTAAAATATCTAAATCCTCTTTTATTCATGTTAACATAACATGAACACCTTTTTTGTTTTGATTTCTAAAACCCCGTGAGCTTTATGTTAGGAAAGAAACTATGAAAAGAACAACTTATTCATGTTTTGTTCAACACCATGTTTATTTACAAATGTTGTTATATTCTTATAATATTTTTGCCCCTAACATAACTCCTTATATTATTAAGTATAAGTACATATATCTATATATATATATATATTCTTAGAGCCTAAAGCTCACTAATCTAATTTTTTATTTATGCTTTTATTTTCTTGCGCATTTATTTATTTCATGCTAAATAATTAAGACTAGTTATTCTAGTCTTAGACTTGTCCTCATCAAATCAAATCAATTTTAGGACCTGTCCATAATCTAAGTCCAAGGGAGCCTTGACATGAATCTAAGACATCTATGATTTCCTTATTATTTTTTTGCTCTTCTGAAATAGCCATGAATTCCTTATATTGCATGCTAATATGATATTAGGATGATATGTATATGTGTGTGTTTAGCTAATGTAATTAGTGAATGTGTTGATTTATAAGTGTATAGTATTATGGAATTAATATTATTGTTGGATGCTTATAAATGTTTGTATAGTATAATAAATGTGTAGGTCTTTTTGGCAAGTTAATGTGCATATGTTATGTTTAGAATTTAATTGAATTGCTTTTGAATTTATTTAAAACATGACAGAATTTTTGGCTAAATTTAGACCCACTTTTTGAGCTCAAATTTAATCCAAATGCATTTGAAATTTTCCCAAATTAAACTAGGACAAATATACCCCTAATGACAATTGTGGATGAGTAGGCTTGATTTTGAGCAAATTAAGACCTCCTTTTGGCAGCCTCAAATTTCCATACGAATTTCATCTTCTTTCTATCTTTCTTTCTTTCTTTCTTTTCTCAATCCAAAATTTTAAACCCTAAGCCAAGGCTTACTACAAGCTTAAGGATTTGAATAACATTCCAAGCCAAGATTCACTCATGTGAGTTTAATGCAATCTTTGTCTTTTAATTTATGTCCTATAATGTGTTGTTTATAAATGTTAGGGTAGATAGGATTTTTAGATGATGTTTGGTATGAGATTGAGTTGGTGCATGAATGATAGTGTGAATGGGATTATGTGATTAATGAAGTGGTAGTTTGCATCTCATAGGAATGTGGAAGTGTGGGAATGAGTATTATAGAAATATTTAAGAAATGAGTAGTTGATATGTGAATTTGAAGTATGATTGGTGATTTGATGATTAGAGGTGGAATTCATGTTGTTAGGATAGTATTTGATTCATATAACAAGCTTTAGAAAGTTTGGACTAAGTTTGGAAAAGTTTTGAGACTTGATCAAAATGTATAAAAACAGGGGATTTCAAAAACCATTTTCGTATAGGCCAGATTTTGAGCGTACGCCGGCATCTGGGGATTCTACGCCGCCGGCGTATAGGCGGTGTAGAAAGCCCACAGAACCAATTTTCTTAACGCCGTCTGTTACGCCGCCGGCTTTTATGCTAAGGTTTTGCCAGCGTCTGTTCTTCAGAATGTACGCCGGCAATTTAAGCTTCTACGCCGCCGGCGTAGAGGCGGTGTTGAAAGGCCACAGAACCAAATTTCTTAAGGCCGACGAACGCCGCCGGCTTTCGCTTGACAAGTGAGCCGGCGTTCTTTCATCCCTGTTATACGCTGGCTATTTGAAATCAACGCCGCCGACGTATGTTTCAAAGCTGCCCGCGTACATAAGTAAGCGGACGGCTTAGACTTCTCTGGATGTTTTTGAAACTTTGGGTTTTGGATTCAACGCCGGCTAAAGGCCGCCGGCGTAGGAAACAAAGGCTGACGGCGTACCCTTGAACACTGCCAGCGTTGGCAGTGTGAATTTTCAGGACATTGAACACCGGCTCAACGCCGCCGGCGTTGAGTGCCGTATCCCCTGTGCTTTTGAATTTTAAGAACTTTTTCTAAAATTTTCCAAAGTTTGTTATTTGAGTAATTATATTAAGCGATCTAGGGTATAAGGGTGTTAAATGCTTTATTTTGATTTTGAATTAATTTATTTGGATTTCTTGATGTATTTATTGAGCTAGTCAATAGAGTTTAAGCTAAGTGTGAATTTATTATTGATTTAAACAGTGTTAGATCCTCGCCCAGTCGACTCCGTTAATTCCCGAGCTATATCAGGTACACAGTGACTTGCTTGACTCTTTGCTAGGGTAGGCATCAAGATTAAACTACCTAAAAATAGAGAATACTATTGTTATTTATGTGTTGATTGTCGATGTTTGCCGTTGAATCTGGTTCGGAGAGCGGCACCCTGCTCAGATTGGGGGCAGGGTTCTTTCTCGTTAACGGTTAGAATGGTTTAGGAGATATGAGTATCCGAGCTGCTCATATCAACCCCCTGAGCGTCGTGATGCGTTACTCAGGAACCCCTAGTATTACGGGCTACGCCGGAAGGTGGGGCTGCCTAGTCTGTATGAACAGTAGGGACCACTCAGGGAGGCGGACGTAATACTAGAACCTTGTTGTCCGGAGTTTGAATACTCCCGTGTTGTCTTATTAATTAAAGACTTATTAATGAATAAGCGATTGTTGCATAATGCATCTAGCCTAAGAATGTGTGATTCACTTCGCATTTGTATTCGTTACTTGTGTACTGGGCCTTTGGCTCATATTTTATCTATTTCAGGTGATGATCCCGATGAGTTCTATACGAGTATGGGGTACGGAACTGACTTCGAGGATTTTCTTGATGGGTTGGAGGATTAGAGATGACCATGGACTCAATGGACCCTATAAATGTAATAGATTAGATGAGATTCATTTTTGGTTGATGGTGTAAATGTTGTGTTAGTAGAGTTGTGTTTTGAGAATTTTGTTAAGGCTTATAAAAAGCCTTGGATGTAATATATTATGTATGTATGTAGCTATTTAGAAGTAGAGTTATTTCCGCTGCTAATATCTATGTTTTTGTTGTATAATATCTTATAGAATTAATAAACAATTACTCAAACTATCTTTAGGCAACCTTACATATAATCTTAGGGGTTATATGTGGTTGGGGATCCGTTATCTCCTATATCAAATATAGGGGTAAAATTCGGGTCCTTACAGTTGGTATCAGAGCGGAGTTTGATTAATTGCTTATTTAATTGTCATGATTATTTAAGACTTGACCTAGACACAACTAATAGTATAGAAAAGAATTAAGCTATCCAAATAGTTGTGTGTAATCTTTCTTTTGTGTTTTACATAATTGTTATTTGATTTCTTGTCTACCAATTGCTTATTGTTTGTTGATGTCTTTGAATTGTTTGCTTATCTATGCCTGAATGTAAATGTTAATTTGATAAGTTTGTATGTGATTAGGAATTTAGATGCATGCATGAATGTGTGTTGAATATATCTATGCAATTGTAAAGATGGACAGGTTAAGGAGGTCTACTAGGCAACATTCTGATAGAGAAAGTATGCCACCACCACCACAGTCATCGTCTACATTTGCTCCCACTTCATCTTCTACACCGAGCAGTGAGACTACTCCATCGCCTGCATCGGCTTCAGCTTCACAAGTTCCTCCACAGACTCAATTCCTCCACCTCCACCTATACCACCCATTCCTCCTATGTCACAAATACCAACTAGTGACCCGAACTCGATGTATGGTATGATGAGGGATATGATGGCCATGATGCAGCAGTATCAGATGATGATGTATCAACAAACTCAACATCTCATGCAGCAAGGTAATCAGCAAGGGATGAGATCAAATGAGGCTACTTTGTGAATGATCAATCCAATCAAATCAAGTTACATGATTTTAGTAAGATGGTTCCAGAGTTTGATGGCACTAGTACCGACCCTACAGTAGCTGAAGGGTGGATAGAGGAACTTGAGAAAACGTTTGCCGCCAGTAGAACCCCGGAAGATAATAAAGTGGATTTAGCGGTTTACATGATGAAGAAAGAAGCTTATAATTGGTGGAGATTAACAAGTGGAAATTTACAATTACCCATATCATGGAATGCATTCAAGGATATATTTTTCATCAAGTACTTTCCGAATTCAGTGAGAGAGAGGATGATAACCGATTGGTTAAACTTGAGACAAGGGAGTAAGACTGTAGATGAATATCATGGAGAATTCTGTAGACTGTTGCGTTTTGCGGGAGGTGATTACCGAGATGAGAGGATGAAAGTTCAGAAATTTCAGAATGGACTGAATGAAGAAATCCAAAGTGAAGTGAAGAAATTTGAGTTGCATACCTTATCGGATATGGTGGCCAAAGCTTTGCTAATGGAGCAAATTCAGAACGATAGTAGAGTTAGGAGAGCAAAGAGAGCTGCATTTCTAGGGAAGAGGCCCGCTCCTACTTCATCTTATGATAGTTATCGAGGTGTGGGTAAAGGAAAGAAGCCATTTATGGGACGACAAGGAGACCAAGATATATAAAGCTCCTACACTTGCATTTGAAAAGAAATGTTTTAGATGCTATGGTCCTCATGAGTTGTCCGATTGCAAGTGGATTCCCAATGCATGTTTCTCATGTGGTCAAGTTGGGCATAAGTCTAGAGAGTGCAAGAATCCGAAACTACCACCGGTCTTTTGTGCATATTGCAAGCAAAGAGGGCATCACATTTCTAATTGCAAGGACCGACCTAATGTGAAGAGTGTTGATGAGAGAAGGGAAAGACAAATCCGAGGGTTTTTGCCTTACAACAGATTGAGGACACACCCTCAGTAGACACTTTGGCAGGTATACTGAGTGTTGCTAATAGGGATGCATATGTGCTAATTGATACTGGAGCGACTCATGCTTGTATTTCTGAAAATTTTATGAATGATTGTGAGCTTGCCTCTGAATTGTTGATTGATCGTGTTATGTGTGTGACTACTCCGTTGGTGATTGAAAATAGACATCCTTGTGTGTGTAAAAGTATAAATGTTGTGATTTCAAATGTGAGCATGCCTATTGATATGATAGTGTTGCCTTTATCTGATTTTGATGTGATTTTGGGAATGAATTGGCTAAATCAATATAAGGTCACTATAGATTGTAGTAAGGCGGAGTTAAGTTTTGGCTTGATTGATGGGAGTTTCACACATAAATTGGAAAGGTTGAGACCTAGGAGTATGAAGTTTATGGAACTGTGGGAAAAACCAGTTGTAGCAGCAATGAATATTGAAGAAGTGGATATCAAAATGACACCCATTGTGAATGAGTTTATGGATGTATTTCCTGAGAAGTTACCTGGATTACCACCGGATCGGGAGATAGAGTTTGGGATTGAGGTTTTGCCTGGAACGGTACCTATCTCTAAAGCTCCATATAGGATGGCTCCAGCTGAATTGAAGGAATTGAAGTTACAATTACAAGAGTTACAAGACTTGGGCTTTATCAGACCGAGTATATCGCCTTGGGGTGCTCCTGTGCTGTTTGTCAAGAAGAAAGATGAAAGTTTACGCATGTGTATTGATTACCGGGAATTGAACCGAGTTACTATCAAGAACAAATACCCTTTACCAAGGATCGATGATTTGTTTGATCAGTTAAAGGGAGCTACAGTGTTCTCTAAGATCGACCTGAGATCAGGATATTATCAACTCAAGATCAAATCGCAAGATATTCAGAAGACGGCTTTCCGGACTCGGTATGGACACTTCGAGTTTTTGGTAATGCCTTTTGGGTTAACCAATGCTCCAGCCGCATTCATGGATTTGATGAATAGAGTTTTCAAAGATTATTTGGATTCATTTGTCATAGTATTCATTGATGATATTTTGATATATTCTCGGAACAAGGAGGAGCATCGAGAGCATTTGAGACTTGTGTTACGAAAACTCCGAGAGAAGAAACTTTATGCGAAATTTACCAAGTGTCAGTTTTGGTTGGAAGAAATATCTTTTCTTGGGCATATTATCTCAAAGGCAGGTATTTCGGTTGATCCAATGAAGATTGAAGCTATTTTGAAATGGGCAAGGCCTACTAATGTGAGTGAATTAGAAGTTTCCTTGGATTAGCTGGATACTACCGAAGATTTGTTGAAGGATTTTCTAAACTGGTCTCCAATAACCAAGTTAACACGGAAGAATACCAAGTATGTGTGGGATGACAATTGTGAGAGGAGTTTTAAAGAGTTGAAAGAAAGATTGATCGGCTCCTATTTTAGCATTGCCTGTGAGTGGAAAGGAATTTGAAGTCTTCAGTGATGCATCTATCCAAGGACTCGGTTGTGTTCTCATGCAAGATGGAAAAGTTATAGCTTATGCATCAAGGCAGCTAAAACCCCATGAGAAGAATTATCCGGTGCATGATCTTGAATTGGCAGCAGTGGTTCTCGCATTGAAGCTTTGGAGACATTATTTGTTTGGAGAGAAATGTAAGATCTATACGGATCACAAGAGTTTGAAATACATATTCACCCAGAAAGAACTTAATATGAGGCAAAGAAGATGGCTTGAGTTGATTAAAGATTATGAGTGGAAATACTTTATCACCCGGGAAAGCTAACGTAGTAGCAGATGCACTCAGTAGGAAGAAGCAAATGGATGATGTGATTATGATCTCTAGCCAAAGGAATTCAGATGGATTTCATGAAATTAGAACTTGAGGTTACTTTAGCAAGTTGATGTGATATTGGCTCAATTATCCTTGCAACCGACAATTTTGGAAAGGATTAAACAAGTCCAAAAGCAAGATGATGAGTTAAAAGAATAAAGTTAGCCATTGGAGAAGGGAAGAGAAAAGAGTTGAGAATTGGTGAAGATGAAGTTATTAGATATGGGAATCGACTTTTTGTGCCATATGAGTTGAGAGAAGAAATCTTGAAGGAAGCTCATTCGTCTTCATATTCGATCCACCCGGGAACCACCAAAATGTATAGAGACTTGAAGAAAAATTTATGGTGGGAAGGTTTAAAGAGGATATTGCTCATTATGTATCCAAGTGTTTGACTTGTCAACAAATAAAAATCGAGCATCAACGACCCGGAGGAGAGCTTCGACCTTTATCCATACCTGAATGGAAATGGGATGATATTACCATGGATTTCATATCAGCTTTACCCAAGACTATTGCGAGGCATGAAGTTATTTGGGTAATCGTGGATAGATTAACGAAATCGGCTCATTTCATACCTTTGAGGGTTGGAGATTCTTTGGAAAGGATGGCACATACCTATATCAAAGAAATAGTGAGATTACATGGGATTCCGAAGACAATTACTTCTGATCGAGATTCCGTTTGTTAGCGATTTTGGAAAAGTCTACATGCCGCTTTAGGTACTCAACTTCAGTTTAGTACTGCATTTCATCCGCAGACAGACGGGCAATCGGAAAGAACGATTCAAATCCTAGAAGATATGCTTAGAGCATGTACACTAGATTTTGGCAATAAGTGGGATACTTACTTGCCACTTGTTGAATTTGCTACAACAACAGTTTTCAAGTAACAATTCAAATGGCACCCTATGAAGCGCTCTATGGTAGAAAATGCAGATCTCCAATACATTGGGATGAAGTTGGGAAAGGTTATTTTGGGCCAGAATTAGTGCAACAAGCGGTAGAAAAATTCAAGTGGTTAAGCAAAGGATGAAAACGGCTCAAGATCGGTATAAAAGCTATGCCGACATGAGGAGAAGACCATTGGAGTTTGAAGTGGGTGATCATGTGTTTCTTAGAATTTCACCAACAAAAGGGATTATTAGATTTGGAGCTAGAGGTAAATTGAACCCAAGGTACATTGGTCCGTATGAGATTCTAGAAAGAATTGGACCATTGGCTTATCGATTAGCTCTACCACCAAATTTGTCGGAAGTGCATGATGTATTCCATGTGTCACAACTTCGAAAGTGCATATCGATCCCGAAACTATTCTTTCTACACATCAACCGGAGATTCAACCAAATTTGAACACGGTGGAGAAACCGATCAAAGTCTTGGATAGGATTGATAAAGTGTTGAGGAGAAAAGTAATCCCTTATGTGAAGGTTTTGTGGACGGGACAAACCGAGAGGGAAGCGACATGGGAGCCCGAGAACGAAATGAAGCAGAAATACCCCGAGTTATTTGAATAGCGTTAAGGTAAGCTAAGTTTCGAGGACGAAACTTTTTGAAGGAGGAGAGAATGAAATAGCCATGACTTCCTTATATTGCATGCTAATATGATATTGGATGATATATATATGTGTGTGTTTAGCTAATGTAATTAGTGAATGTGTTGATTTATAATGTTTAGTATTATGTAATTAATATTATTGTTGGATGCTTATAAATGTTTGTATAGTATAATAAATGTGTAGTCTTTTTGGCAAGTTAATGTGCATATGTTATGTTTAGAATTTAATTAAATTGCTTTTGAATTTGTTTAAAACATGACAGAATTTTTGGCTAAAGTAGACCCACTTTTTGAGCTCAAATTTGACTCAAATGCATTTGAAATTTCCCAAATTAAACCTAGGACAAATATACCCCTAATGAGATTTGGATGACATTTGACTTAATTTGGACAAATTAACCCTCCTTTTGGCAGCCCAAATTTCCATACGAATTTCATCTTCTTTCTATCTTTCTTTCTTTCTTTCTTTTCTCAATCCAAAATTTTAAACCCTAAGCCAAGGCTTACTACAAGCTTAAGGATTTGAATAACATTCCAAGCCAAGATTCACTCATGTGAGTTTAATGCAATCTTTATCTTTTAATTTATGTCCTATAATGTGTTGTTTATAAATGTTAGGGTAGATAGGATTTTGAGATGATGTTTGGTATGAGATTGAGTTGGTGCATGAATGATAGTGTGAATGGGATTATGTGATTAATGAAGTGGTAGTTTGCATCTCATAGGAATGTGGAAGTGTGGGATGAGTATAGAAAAATTGAAGAATGAGTAGTTGATATGTGAATTTGAAGTATGATTGGTGATTTGATGATTAGAGGTGGAATTCATGTTGTTAGGATAGTATTTGAATCATATAACAAGCTTTAGAAAGTTTGGACTAAGTTTGGAAAAGTTTTGAGACTTGATCAAATGTATAAAAACAGGGGATTTCAAAAACCATTTTCGTATAGGCTAGATTTTGAACGTACGCCGGCATCTGGGGATTCTACGCCGCCGGCGTAGAGGCGGTGTAGAAAGCCCACAGAACCAATTTTCCTAACGCCGTTGTTACGCCGCCGGCTTTTATGCTAAGGTTTTGCCAGCGTCTGTTCTTCAGAATGTACGCCGGCAATTTAAGCTTCTACGCCGCCGGCGTAGAGGCGGTGTTGAAAGGCCACAGAACCAAATTTCTTAAGGCCGACCGAACGCCGCCGGCTTTCGCTTGACAGTGAGCCGGCGTTCTTTCATCCCTATTGTACGCTGGCTATTTGAAATCAACGCCGCCGGCGTATGTTTCAAAGCTGCCCGCGTACATAAGTAAGCGGACGGCTTAGACTTCTCTGGATGTTTTTGAAACTTTGGGTTTTGGATTCAACGCCGGCTAAAGGCCGCCGGCGTAGGAAACAAAGGCTGACGGCGTACCCTTGAACACTGCCAGCGTTGGCAGTGTGAATTTTCAGGACATTGACACCGGCTCAACGCCGCCGCGTTGAGTGCCGGCGTATCCCCTGAGCTTTTGAATTTTAAAACTTTTTCTAAAATTTTCCAAAGTTTGTTATTTGAGTAATTATATTTTAAGTGATCTAGGGTATAGGGTGCTTAAATGCTTTATTTTGATTTTGAATTAATTTATTTGGATTTCTTGGATGAATTTATTTGAGCTAATCAATTAGAGTTTAAGCTAAGTGTGAATTTATTATTGATTTAAACAGTGTTAGATCCTCGCCCAGTCGACTCCGTTAATTCCCGAGCTATATCAGGTACACAGTGACTTGCTTGACTCTTTGCTAGGGTAGGCATCAAGATTAAACTACCTAAAAATAAGAGAATACTATTGTTATTTATGTGTTGATTGTCGTTTGCCGTTGAATCTGGTTCGGAGAGCGGCACCCTGCTCAGATTGGGGGCAGGGTTCTTTCTCGTTAACGGTTA
Organism: Combretum micranthum; assembly: GCA_024138025.1. Classification (NCBI taxonomy): domain Eukaryota; kingdom Viridiplantae; phylum Streptophyta; class Magnoliopsida; order Myrtales; family Combretaceae; genus Combretum; species Combretum micranthum. The sequence continues at coordinate 366,509 of JAMXBD010001369.1, read as the reverse complement.
GAATGGTTTAGGAGATATGAGTATCCGAGCTGCTCATATCAACCCCCTGAGCGTCGTGATGCGTTACTCAGGAACCCCTAGTATTACGGGCTACGCCGGAAGGTGGGGCTGCCTAGTCTGTATGAACAGTAGGGACCACTCAGGGAGGCGGACGTAATACTAGAACCTTGTTGTCCGGAGTTTGAATACTCCCGTGTTGTCTTATTAATTAAAGATTTATTAATGAATAAGTAATTGTTGCATAATGCATCTAGCCTAAGAATGTGTGATTCATTTCGCATTTGTATTCGTTGCTTGTGTACTGGGCCTTTGGCTCATATTTTATCTATTTCAGGTGATGATCCCGATGAATTCTATACAAGTATGGGGTACGGATCTGACTTCGAGGATTTTCTTGATGGGTTGGAGGATTAGAGACGACCATGGACTCAATGGACCCTATAAATGTAATAGATTAGATGAGATTCATTTTGGGTTGATGGTGTAAATGTTGTGTTAGTAAGTTGTGTTTGAGAAATTTTGATTAAGGCTTTAAAAAGCCCTTGGATGTATATGTATATATGTATGTATGCTATTAGAAGTAGAGTTATTTCCGCTGCTAATATCTATGTTGTTTTGTTATTATCTTATAGAATTAAATAAACAATTACTCAAACTATCTCTTTAGGCAACCTTACATATAATCTTAGGGGTTATATGTGGTTGGGGATCCGTTATCTCCTATATCAAATATAGGGGTAAAAATGGCGGGTCCTTACATCTTCTTTATGGACTTGTCTATTTTTAAGTCCCGGAAACTTAAATAAGATCTAGACTTCCATAATTTTCTCTTTTTCTTTTCCTTAAGCTTTGTTATGTTTTATTTTCTTTTTATGGAACTTATCCATACTAAGTTCCGAGAAACCTTGTTGCAAGTTAAGACTTCCAAATTTTTGTTCTTATATACATATGTTCATTTAATTCTTTATGCCTTTTATTTTCTATACGAGTTTATTTGTTTTATATAGCTGTAAGTTCATATTCATGCATAATCAGAATGTTGTTGTCTTAATAAAGTTTCAAAGAAATAAAATGATTTATTCTTTTTCATGGAACTAAACCTCAAGAAACATGATTTTAACTACTTAAAAAATTTTCACTAATATGTAGGATAATGGTTCAACTACATTAGTTTCAATGTTAAAGTAAATTTTTATAAATCTTATTGTTGACATTCTTTATTAGTAAATTTTTCTTAACAAATTATTTATAGGATTTATGCCAACACTTTGAAAAACTCTAAGAACCAACAAAATTTCAAAAATCAAGTTTAAGAGCAACTCACAAGTTAAAAATCCAATTAGAAAATAAAATTGATAGACATCTTAAGGAACTAAATTATAAGAAGTAAATTTATCTTTTAATTAAGAAAATATAAAAATAATAGATATAGTGAGTAGGCGCTCTTTTGTAATAAACTCAAGATTTTAATTTTCTTTCTAACAACTTAAAAAGAGATTTTGTAAACTTCATTTTTCAAACTCCTAAAAATAAATTGTTTTATGAAAAATCATTGTTAGGACAACACCACTAGAATCATGCATATAATATAAGTTTATATATATACCAAAATGATTTTCAACTATAATAATATCTATATGCTTGCTATAGAATTTTTGAATGATGTAAAGCTTAGAAAAATTTCAATTTAGGGGTTGAGATTTCCATGTCAATTATGTACTAACCTATTTTTGAATCCAACTGGTTTTAAATTTTAAAAATAACCTTAGAAATAGATAAATCTTTTTGAGTAGGTAGAAAACAACATATAATATATAAAATTCCGACTTAAAATGAGCGATATATAGCCGTTTAAGTTAGAATTTCACATGCTCTGAATTTTCATGAGAATTCTAAGATAGAATTAGCAAAGCTCAAGTAAAACTTCCACGAAATGCTCATTTCGCCTATTTCTTTTGTTTAGGTAACAAGAAAGGAGAAGTTCCATATCAAAGGACTACTACGATTAGTGGATTACCTGCACCATGGCTAAGTGGGTTTGTTTCCTTAATTTCGTAATTATGCTTTTGCTTGTAATGTAGTGGCACTAGAATAGGAAAAGATAAAAATCGGAAAGTGCATGTGCCTTATGATTTTGGTTAAATGAATTCATACATATCACGAAGTGAGTCATATTGCATTCATTAATATACCTCTGGTGGGGCATGAGCATAAGGCATGGGCCCTAAAATCTCCATTAATATTTTGGCCCGTATAGGCTCGATGAACTACATTTTAAAGGTGAGTAGTAGCCCGAAAGAACTATAAAAATTAATTATTTGCGCACTTTATTCATATGAGCTCGGAATACCTATCCTGAATGGAGGGCATAAATCTGTTCATCATATGATTTTTGGTTAATCATGTGTATTGTTTGATGACTTGTTTGTTGCATCATATATGCTTGTATAATTAACTTGTTTGAACTTTATTGTTCGAGTACATTGTTATGGAAATATTTCTCACAAAGTATGTAAAGCACACATCCCCTTAAATACCTATTGCAGTTTCCTTTTTTGTAGTTAAAGCCCTGGGATATTATACTCACATATCGACTTTTGATCGAGGAGCTTTTGAAAGAAGTCATGGCCTAGAAATAGACTTAGACTTCGAAAGAAAACTCCCTTGTAATTTATTTTGGATATAAACTATGAAGCTTAAGTGTATATTTTGATGGGGATATGCCCCCTTTGATTATGTAAGACTCCTAATATTTTGAATTAAGTTATGATGGTATGATTCCCATTCTTGAATGCAATTTCTATAACTTCTTATGCTAATTGTTTCAAAGAATGTTCCTCATAATTGTTGAAATTACGTCTTATACCCGGTATCAAAATTTTTGCATGGCTAAGGTAGTCATTCCTAAACTTTAATATCGAGTGTAGTGGGCTGTCACATATAGGGTACACTTTGGGGCATGACACCAGACATTAATGTGCATAAGGTGAAAAGGAATATTGGAGTGTGACACACTTTTGTCAAAAGGAATTCTATAAAACTTAACTTCAGCACAACTTTCACACACAAAATCAACATTGTTTATATCGTTGCAATTCAATAAAGGCTGCAATTTAGACATTGAAATGTGTCCAAGACGACTATGAAACAAATGTAAGGAAGGTGTTTGTTTACAAGAGGAAAGAACAATAGAAGAACAATGAAAGAAATCTTTTGAAACACTAGTCTTCCTGAAATGATTGCAATAGAGTACATACAATCTGTTATGAGCTTTTGCACATGCAACCTCTACTTTACTTTGCTGGTCTTAGAAAACAAAAGTTTTTTGGTCAATGGTAGCAATGAGATTATTATCTATTAAGACCATTTGGATAGAAAAAAAAAAAAAAGACTATAATGAAAGTTAAAGACAAAAAGAACATCATGAAGAACGAGGTTATTTATAATAAATATTAAACTAGCTAATTGAACAAACTTAGTTTGTCCATTTGGTAAGCGAATGCTAATATGAGAAGGTAAAGTATATGTGTTTGTTAAGAAGACTTTGAAGGAAGTCATATGATCGGTGGCACCCATTCCTACACAATCGAAAAACCAATATTATTATTCATAGCACTAGCACAAAAAGGAGAGCTATTACCATAAAAGTAGACAACACTTTCAATAACATCATCATCCATGTGCTTATGCTCAGGAGCTCTAAGCACTTGGCAAACACATGAAACCAGGTCTTGATCCACTGTCTTAGGAGCATTTTCTTTATCATCTTTCACCAGCTCAAATGGAGTAGTAGCCAAAGCACCATAAAAAACATTAGAATCTATTGCTCTGTTAGTGAAACAATGAGCCAATGATCTCTGTTACAATCCCTTTCCAAGTCTTTTTCCTTTATATCACTTAAGGTAACCAATTAGTTGAAAAATATTTTCAACTAAATGTCCTTTCCCCTTACAATTCTTACAAAACAACTTACTATGATTTTTCCCTCTTTTCTTATCACTATTAAACATACCCCATAAACTCGATTAGCTAGAAATGTTGAAGCATTCAGATCAGTAAAAGGACTCAAAGTTACTTGTTTCTGTCTTTCCACCTGTTGCACTTGGTAATAGGCTTTATTTACAAAAGGAGGAGGATTCATTGATAATATTTGATTTCTTAAATGTTCATAACCTTCATTTAATCACATCAGAAATTGTATCGAATGTGACTTCTTTTCATATTCTTGGATCCTCTCTCAGCCTACAAGTACAAAATTCAAATCTATCACAGATTGATTCATTAGCCTAATATTAATTAATTCACTTTGTAATTGAAAAATTAAAGGACCATTTCCTTGACCGTATTGCTCAAAGACCTCCTTCAATAGTTTATAGGCAGATTGCATATATAAGTAATTTTATGAGAATTCATTAGACATTGAATTAAGGATCTAGCATCTCAACATGTAGTCACATCTCACCCAACGGATTGAATTTGGCGAGTTAGAATCAAGTTTTGGAGTACTAACATCTATAAATCCTAACTTTAATTTTGCACCCAGTCCCATCTTAATGGATCTACTCCATGCAAGAAAATTCAATCCATTAATGGCGTTAAATTGGCCAAGTACCATATAAGGGAATCAAATATAAAATTACCTGGAAAATATTAGTAATTGTTTGATGTATTTATTTTTCAGATTACTGGATTGCAGTCATGGACTGCATGTTCATCTCTTTTTAAGTTTGCACATTCTGGATGAGGGGACTTACACAGTTTTAGTGCTAAATAATGGCGTTAAATTGGCCAAGTACCATATAAGGGTCAGCACATTAGAATGAAGTTACGGTCATATTGGTCGAATGGGACACCACCATGGACATTTATTACTATATGCTTATGTGTTGGTCCTTGGTGCTATTAGCTTGGACCGGACGACTTTGGTGTTGGTGTGGGAATAATTAAATGACATTTTACAATCTGTTATTTATTAGTTAATTGTGTTATAAATATATAATTTTAGGCTTGCACATGGATTGTGGATTGCCATATTTTTATGATTGCATACGATAGCCACATGCTAGGCTTTGCTGTTCACACACGCCCCGGATTTATTTATTTTTTATTATTATGATTTCTTTTGTCGGTTATAATGATGTCTTTGATTTGGATATTTACTTTTGACTTTTTGGGTTGTGCAACCTAAAGTGATGAAGTGGGTGGACGTTAATTCCTTTAATTCAGTGATGACTATATGAGTTAGAGTAGTTGCGGACTCGTATTTTTTCAACCTTACGTTTTTCTCTAATTATTAATTGGAAGACCTCAATTTCATAGGCTTATATTTGTTTTTTTTCCCATGTACTTGCCCTTGTTAGCTGTTGAAGACAGGAAGGGTTCTTGATGGAATAATTGAAAAAATTTATCATAATATTAAATTTGCTTTTAATGTTCCTGCCAGTGTAGAAGTATCTGTGGGGATATCATCATATCCCACGTTTCAGAGAGTTGTATACATACATATACACTTATTTAAAAGTAATTTGCTATATATTCTCCAAAAAAAATTACAGTAATCTGAGTAATTATAATTATTATTACTAATCAAATATGGATGATCTCGTCATATACGAATAGTATATTTGCACAAACAAGTTGCGACTTGCAAGCAGGAAGTAGGTAAAATTTCGATGTCTAAGTTGACTAAAAGAAGATGGATATTCTTGCTAAAGTTGACCTCTTCACCGATCTGCAATACACGTCACCGTCATGTGGTTGCCTATGCCAAAGGTTTATCTTAAATCATAAAGTTGAAATATATGGATATCATATATACACACACAAGATTATCCACATTCGAGACTTTTGGCTTCGATTTCTAAGTATGTTTTGAGATTTACACAAACATGAAGAAGACGTTTTTCAACTTTTTTGCATCATTTATTAAAGGCTCCAGGAAATTAATCATTTTATTTTTTATTTTTTAAAATACAAGTAAAGGTATTATGTAAAAATAAATTGGATACATAAAATCTTAAAAGAAATAAAAAATTCATATAACAAATCCAATAAAATAGTGAGATTATTAAGAAAAAAAATTTAAAATATTGACGTGAAATATTAGGACAAGCTGAAATTGATCCATGATTTCATAATACATCGTGATTTTGCTCCGACTAAAAGTCTACAACCACCAAGTCTACGTAATTTGGAAAACTTTTCCAATTAATAATTGAGGATATCGAAATACAGGACTTGCGTCGTTGTTTTTAGTTTACCAGAATGCCCTTACGACCATCTATTGATACGACACATTGGCTAACCGGTTGGGATCTCCGTGTCTTATTGCAATTAACTAGGTATTTGCTTATTGGGTTAAAGTATCGAGTCTGTTTTCGTCCTTTGGCGGTGTCCGTTATTAGTGAAGGACATAAATAAATACCCTTTTTCAGTAATGTTCGTTCCATGGCGATCCGAGCGCCGTGGCCCGAATTTAATGTTGGCACTGTGATGAGGACAACCTAACGAATTTCAATATTTCTTTTAATAATTTTACTCTCGGTCATTGCAACATGGAGAAAATCAAACTTGCCTGTTTGTTTAATCATTTCAAGATTATTGATTATGCTTTTTCTACATGTACTTTTAAAAACTCTTTTTAATTTTTTTTTTAAATTTTTTTAAACAAGTAGATATTAATCGGCCAGTGTACTAGATGCGTGTGCGGTAATAAATTTCGGTGAATACTAGTCATGTCCACAGGAGGGTGAGGACTAGCTATCAACTAATTAGTCTAATTGTAGCTAGACGATTCAAAAAGAAAATATTTTTGGATTTTTGATATAAGATTAATCTATGAAAATTATGATTTTTCCACACCTCAAATCAAACTAGGTTTAGAGCAAATCAGATCTAGAAAAAAATTGAATGTCTGTTGTTGACAAGAAATGCTTGCAAATCCAAATTGCCAATGGGTTGGTATTATCAATCAATTAAGCACAAATAAAAACCTTTTTTTTTCAAAGTGAGCAATTATCCTAAATTAATCAATCAATGTTCTGTATTCTTAGGAAAGTGATCAATTGACTAATTTGTATAATATTACCCAACCCTAATCGAATTGAAACACATATCCCTATGTGATTTTGAATCCCAATTACAAAATTGATCAGAAAAGAATTTTCCAACTGCAATCCTAATCTAACATGAATTACAGATTCAGTCCAAAACACAAGCTTGGTGAATTGACATTAACAATTCGAATACAAACAAGAATTCAATTAACAGTAGATAAGCCACAATCCTAATCTATTGGCCGGTGTTTATTCCTTTTTCAGTGTAGGCTGGCGCCTTTCTTCTTATTTTGGCTGGTGTTGATGGTTCAATTTTCTAAAGTTGTGCAAAACTCCTATAATATGCTTGTATTTGCATTTGTATGTGTATTATAAGTCCTTCATGACCTAAAATAACAAACACATTTAAGTATTATTTTCTTGTGATTTCTATAAAATTTATAATAATTTATTATGATTTGATCAATGAAAACTAGATAAAACATGACTTTATCAATTATTTTAGCATCATTTTAATGTCGTTTTCAAATTGATGTTTATCAATAAACTAATTAAATAATCCAAACAAGCATATGGAAAGACAACAGATACATATTACACTAGTCTTTAAGATCTAGACAGGCTGTTATATTTATTTTTGGATGTATGTTACTTCTTTTGCACAAACCTTTCTAGGGTACAACTGAATGTTATTGACTTTTGGATCGTGCGCTTTTATAGGAATAAATATACCATAAGTGTCTATTTTTTTAATTTTTGATAATATAGTATTTTTTGTGTGGTTTTTTTAATTTAGAATATGTATTTTTTTGTTATATTACAATTTAGTAAAAAGTTAGACACTATAATACAGATCATAATATAAGTATGTGCGCAAAATCACAAAAAATTGAAAGTAGAAATATAAAATAGCAAAAGCAAAAGCAAAAGCTAAAACCGGAAAGCACACGAGAGCAAATGATACATATATCTTATTTCCTTTGAATGTAGAGGTAATCTTTGGGTTTGTCGATAAATTTTGGGAATCTGATTTGTCATTTGGAAAAAGTTCAGGGATCCATTGATGTAGAATTGATATCATTTTTAAACCAATATTTAATATCTCATAGGATTTTTTTTTTTTTTTCTTTACGAAACATGCTTTTCTAAACAAGATTTACTTTTTTTTTTTTTTTTCATGTCGACCAATCTAATTCACAAACTGCTTCTATAGTAAGGGTGAAATTGAAATACTGTTTCTAATTCCATTTTATCCATGACACAAAATTAAGATAAGATGAGTGAGCAAAACGGAAAAATTTGCACACACATAAAAAAAGAAAAAAAAAAAAAAAAAAACCCATAGTCTTGGTTCGTTTATGTAAATACCACGCAACCTTTCTCAAATTACAAACAACCGTTCGATAATCCGAATAACGCGGCTATAGTAACTCCACTAGAGCGAGCTTAGAGGATCCTTTTTGTATTTCACCCACAAAGACAGCAAAAGACATGCAAAGCCAAAATAATTACTACAACCTTAAAAGCAACACAACACAACACAACACAACACACAACTCATACTCATACGACGGTGGCTTTATGCGAAATATATAGATATTTATTGATTCGCCAAGAGATAGCCCTCTACAGCTTTGAACAAGCCAGTGGCCTTCTCTTTGCCCTGGTTGAGCTGTTCTTCAGTGAGCTGAACATCGCCAATGGTGTAGTACTTGCTAGTGTTCTTGCAGATAGATCCACCATTAGGACCGGCTTCGAACTTAAACTCATAAGAGATTTTCTCAAATATGTTCATCAGTGCATCTCCTTCAATCCAACTATAGCCAAATGTCATTTTTTCCTTGTCCAAGAAATCAATCTTGCTTGTTGCATGCTTGAATTCACTTGCTGCGATAGAGATTAACAGTTAAAATGTATTTTGTTTTCATCAACATAAATTTTTCGATTATCGATTATATCAAGGAGCACACATGGCTGACGTATCTGCTTCAAAATAATAAAAATGTCTCGTCTTTTGATGCATCATAAGAAAATTAACTATTATATATTGAAATTTTGCCATGCAAAACCAATAAGATCTATCCCTTGTATTTTCTCTATTAAAAACTGCATACTCTATAGTTTGTGCTTTGATACAAATTTAGTTTAATCATAAAAGTAGTAGGAGATCTTAAGCACTTGTCACCATATTTCATTTATTAACATCTATGGCAATAAAAAATATCTATTGAAGTTATCATGGGTGTTAATTAATTTAAATTAGTAAAAGGTTAAACTTGTCTATCTTCGTATGTCGTATTATATGCCTAAGCACTTGGGCAATATTTTACGCGGTTAAAGAATTGCTAAAAGAGTTAAACATGGTCTTGTCATCACGAACTAACCTTCACCAAAATTCATCTTTTTGATGGTCCCAGGCCCTCCATCTCCTTCGATGGTTTCCACAGACTTAAAAATATGGGGAAGTACCATGGGGAAGATCACGTCGGCATCGAGGACGAAGGCCTGGAACATCTTCGCCGGTGGAATTGAAGAGACCATCTCCATTTCATGAGTGATGACACCCATTATTACTAGATCAGACAAATAGGAAAAGTTAATTAGAATAAAAAGAGCGACTAGCTAGACAGTAGGACTTTTGAGATGTGATCGATGATGATCCTCTACTAGGCGATGGTATTTATAGTTTGATTGGAAGGTTTAGCACCGATAATTTAAGATTATTTAATGGATAATTGTACCAGAGAGTAGGTTAGGTTGTTGCTTTTTTTTTAAGCATTTGAATGATTCTTAGTATGCTGGCCAGAAAATTTTAAAAATGATAAAAAATAATGGTTCTTTGCATGATGGTGAAAGAGGCCGATTTTTCGGGTTCATGTAATTTACAATTATGAGTCAAATATATTATCCAATAATAAAGTTGATAGAAAATGCAAGATGCTTGCAAATATATTATTAAAAAGTTCGTGGCCTCAGGGTTGAAGATATACCTAATATAAGCTGGGATGAGGTCTGATTCCCGGACGAATTTTAATTTTTAAGTGATATAAAATCTTAACACCTTATATATTTTAAATTGGGTAATAAAAATTCACTATCTTTGTCTGATAATCATATTCACGGTTTTCACAAATAAAAACAATCGTCAACTCTTTATGAAACATATTTATTATTCCTTTTTTTCTTTATACATTGCTAACCATTTGGATGTGAAAAGACCAGCAATCATGACAAGAAAGGTATAATTAATTGATATAACTTTTACGGTCTTTTTTGCTTATCCATCTCACAATCAAAATAAATATAATAATTAATATATTAATAATTTTAATAGTAAAATCATGGTATGATATGAATCTGACTGTAAAATAATTGACATACTAGTCTCGTTAAAATAAATAATAGAACCATAGAATTTTTCTATTTCTTACACATTTCAATGGATTTATATCTCTAAATTTAAACTTTCTAATCTTCCTTAGTAGAGATAATATAGATTATGAAAATATCTTGTGATATTATGATGTCATGTTCTTTCCTATGAACTCAATCATTGATTACAAATGACATCATTCTAAGAGATAAATTAAAGAAAATTAGGTAATTTAGAGGATTCATTTCTATCTTAATGATTGAATGAAATTGATTTGAATCCTCTCCATTTTTCTCAAGTTACATACCAATTGTTGATATTGCATAAATTTTTAAAATATGACACTAGGAATGGTACATTGGATATACCATGTCGTCCGTATGCCAAATTTTGCGTGCTTTGGATGCCACATGCTTTTGCATGCATGGTCCATTTGTGCTTGCATGCTGTGTTTCGCATGCCTTTTTTTTTTTTTTTCACATGTCGTACTATAGCGGCTCATTTATTTGCATGCCATGTCATGTGCCTCCATGTGCCGATTTGTGTGCCTTCGATCAAGTCCAACTTCACACGCTTTATTCAATATTTTTTATTATTTTCGACTCGTGGTTTTTTCAATGGTTTTGAAAATTTTAATTAAACTAATTATTCAAATTAGTTACAAATAAATTATGTATTTTAACACTTAACATAAATAAAATTTAGAAAATTCAATGAAGCAATATTTTTAACTCTATTAATAATAATATGCATTACATTATTATTTACATTGATAGTAAAAAAAAAGTAATTAATTTAATTTTAGAAAAATGGTGTAAATGTGATGATTGACAGCCTTGTTGACTGCCTTGATCATCAGCATCGCTCGGAGGCTGATACGATGATTGTGGCCCTTGTAGAGGTGGTTGTTGTGGAGGATGTATTGGTCGATAACTTGCCCATTCGGAAAAATTGTGTATGTGGGAACTCATGGAGTTCAGCAAGTCCAATATTCTTTTTGGACCTTGGTTATCTGTATTAGAATATTCATTATGTCTTTCATATTATATTGGATTGTTGTTATGTTTGAGCTTGACCCTGCCACTGTCCGTGTCTATATCTGTATCCATGTCCGTGTCTGTTTCCCATTCCTTCATTATGCCATGGGAGGGGGAGGGGGAGGGGGAGGGGGAGGGACAAGTCATCTAAGTTGAGATCAAAGCCTAAAACCTAACCTTCTTGTTATGTCACTCTTTGTAAATTTGGACCTTGATTCTACTTTCATGTAATTTGAAAGGTCAAATTCCCATGATTTTAGAATGAGTGTGATAAGGCAACCATATGCAAGATAGGCATCCTTTCTCTGGAGCACTCGACACATGCATTGTATCACCAAATAGCCCACATCTAATGTTCGAGGATCCATCATTGCATCCATTAGGTAGACGTCTTCAACAGAGACGTCATTTAAATTTGCCCGTGGATATATATTGTAGCCAATCATATGATGGATTAGTCTACAAATTGATAAGATATCTTTTTCCTTAGGGTGCTTCAGGTGGTCAAATTTATGCTCACCAGCATATATTAGAGCGATAGCTCGATTAAATACTTGGTGGAATGCATTGGTTATATTTCAATTTTTACATAATTTATCACCCATGTTGGTTTAATAGAATAGATCGTTTAGATAATTCGGGTTAATATGGAGAACATAACCAAACATATAAGTAGTAATAGAGGCCCAACTTAGGCATCCACCATCTACCCAAGGAACCACATTGTCATCTTCTATGATATCGTTTGTAGTGACATTTGAATAAAACATACGAACAAAATTGACATATGTTTCATTTGAAAGGTCCAAGAATATAACCAAACCAGTGTCACGTAAGACATTAATGAAGTTCTGCTACTGATTTAACTCATCCATATCATAATCTTTATCTAGAAGGACAGACCGAGAGTAGAACTTAGTTTCATATAGTGCTTTTCATAGTCGGGGTGGGCAAATGGATATAATTATTATAACTATCACCACGTAGGTAATGACTAGGTAAAGAAGGTGGGAATGGGAATAGGGACAGGGACGGGTAGGTGTTCTTTCCTGATAGCAGCATCATGCAGTTACTTTAATACGACAACGTGAATTACCTGGATGCTCCATTATATATAGATTATATTTATAGTAGAAGGAACTTTTAATGCAAATGCAATTGGCAAATGACAAGTGCAAGTGTGATTGTGTGAAAGATGATACGGGTTTGGAATCAACATGCCCACGTCGGTCGAAGTTATATATAGAACCGATGTAAGCATGTTAAAAAAAAAAAAAAAGAGGCTGGATATAGGCATATCACCAGCCGACATGCCCACATAAAAAAAAGGTTGAACGTGGGCACATTGCTGGTCAACGTACCTACATCAGTGGTTGATGTGGGCATGTTGGCTAGCGATGTGCCTACGTTGGTGTTTAAAAAGGAAAAAAAGGATATATGTGGGCATATTGAAGGCCATACATGGGCACATCGCCAGCTAACATACCCATGTCAGTCGTTGGTATAAAATATTGAGTCTAGGCTCCATATTATAACTTTACCTCCTTTGCAACAATTCCATCTGTTATCATCTGTTACCTTTTTCTAATTCAAACATTCTTGACAATTTCTCACTTTTCGTTTAAACATCGATATGGTCGGAAACAATAAGCAAGACAATTTTTCCAATTTCAATGAGTTTGATGACTCATGGATTTTTATAAAAACTACACAAGGTTTTAACACCTTGATGAGTCAGATAGGGAACCTTGAATATACAGTACCTATGTCCTTTCCACCGATGCCAGCATATATTCCCAGACAAGAAGCAGCTGGAACGGGGTATTTATAAGCTTTACCAATAGTCACACAACCCTATTCATGGCCAATAGGAACGATAGAGGGGTAACTTTTCATTGTGTTTAATTTTTTTTTTATTATTACTACACAATTATTTGTAATTATTTTCTATTCGTAGGTAGCAACTTTCTCCCCGACTGAACAATCAATTCTAATGCAGAGTAATAATGACTTTGCCATGACCAACGATACTTGAGACATCTTAAGAAGAAGACAACAACCGTATGGAAGTATTGTACAGAAACTAAAGAATTTACATCAAGTGGAGAACCTATTAAATATGCCATTTGTCATACATGTAGCAATAAGTTGTCATCTAGGCCCCGCAATGGCACGAAACATTTGAAGCGACATTAGAAGCACACATGTCTAAAGGGCATGTTGTGGTGGATGACCTCACCAATGAAAACTGCTCCCATATTGAGTGTTTCAATCCTGCAACATGGCAACTCAATAAGTAAGATGCATGAAACTAGCTAGTGGAAGGAATGGCAGCTACAAATATATCATTCCATGTAGTTGGTTATGAAAAATTCGACAGTTGGAGTACAGGAGCCATCAATCCCTATACCAACATGTAAGTTGACAAACGTTAAAAAACGATATGATGAGCCTTCCTGAGAAAAGCCGTGAAGCTCTGAAAGAGCTTTTGTCAAACTTCCCTTCTAGATATAATCATCTAAAATAATTATTTGTTTATGTAATTTTTTAGATCATACATTGATTTACGATGTTTACTTTTCGTTTAATTATTTACTTGTGCAGTGTCTCCGTTACCTCAGATGTGTGGAAATCTCCTGTCAACGATGTACAATCTAGCTATATATGTGTAATTGCTCACTAGATAGATGAAAAGTGGTTAATTCAAAATCGGATTATTGCTTTCAAGCTGCTCTGGGAGAGATACACTAGCCAAGCAATAGCAAATAACATATTGGAAGTCATCCAATCATACGATATACAGACTACATTTAGTAATAATATATTACATTTTTAAGAAGACAAATATATTTAATTAAGATAATAAAAATAATTTATTTAAATGCAACTTAAAGTAAACTAAAAAAATAAATCATTATTTTTATATTATTATATTAAAAATAAAGGCATATAAATTAATTACTATACAATATTATTTCTCAATTTCATTTTCTTTTATTTCCTAAATAATATTGAAGTTAATATGTTAATAGTAATACAATTAAAATCATTTTAAAAAAATAAAATATCTATATATATATATTATATTTTTAAGAAGACATATATATTTAATTAAGTAATAAAATAATTTATTTCAATACCATTCAAAGTAAATTAAAAAATAATAAATCATTATTTTTATATTATTATTAAAAAAAGACTGCGTATTGGCTTGTGGCTCTGCGTGCCGTGCCTATTTCACGTGACACGTGTAAATCCCCAAAATTTTTGGATCCGAATTATAGTTTAAACCCTAAACGAAAATCAACTAGATTTCCAGAGTCAACCAAACCCTAGTTTACCGTAACCGCTTAAGTCCGGCATTGCCGTTTTCTCAAGCCCTGAAAACGAAGTTGGAAAAATTAGCTCGAATAGTTCAAATAACCATAGGTTTTATAAAAGTTTCAGTTTCGCGAAATTCGGATGTCCTTCGAACCCGAACGGACACAGTTCTCGAAAAATGTGTCCGGAGGCCGAATAGTAAAAATATTCCGAATATACCGTTAGACTCGTAAAATATAATATTTCCAAAAATATCAATTTCGTAATTTTTCGATAGCTAAAAATATCAGATATCGCTTTTTACGCGTATTTTCTTACTACCGGTATTTAATTGTCATGTCTACTTTTACATTACACTATTTTCTACTATTCTACACTATTCATCTATCTCTACTTTTTCTTACAACCTACTCTTACAACCTATACACCTATTTCTTACACATTTTCATTTCCAATACAATTTCACATCTTTCATTTCTTACTTTTAATTAACAAAATAAAAAAAAATAATTTTTCCCCTCCCCACACACACAAATGGCGCCGGCCCCTCTCTCTCCATGCTCAATTGTTTATTTTCAATTATTTAATTAACACAAATTATCTCCCACATTTTCCTATAAATACCCCCTCATACCTTCACTTCTTTCACACCACTTCTTCTCTAAAGTTACTACAAAATCTCTCAAATTCTTCAAGAATTCTTTCAAGAAGTCTTCTAAAGAGCTTCTCTTTTAGGTAAGATTTCTCAAGAATTCTTCATGTTCATCTACTTAGTATGAGCTTAGTGTGTGTTTTCTAAAACCATGAAGGTTAAGAAAGCAACATTAGGTTCATGCTTTGTTTTTGTTCATAACATCAATTCCTTATGTTATTTATATTTCCTTTATGTTTTTACTATCTAATATATCTATATAACTATATATATATTTAGAGCATATAAGCTCATTCTTGCAATTTATTTATCTTTCATGCAATTTATTTACTTCATGCAATTTATTTAATTTCAAGTTGATTTTAAGACTAGTCATTCTAGTCTTAGACTTGTCCTCATCAAGTCAAAACAATTCTTTTCTTTTTCGGGACTAGTCTTTTCTTAGTCCCGGGGTACCTTGATGAAGCTAAGGTCCCAATACTTGATTTACTTTATTATTTACTTAAGCTTTCAAGTTATTATTTTACATTTCTATAGCTTATGATTCATATTCATGCATGAACATAATGTTTTTGTCTCAACAAAAATAAATGAGAAAGTGTTTTCTTGAATTAAAGATTCTTTCTAAAGAAATAAATATGGAAAAGGATTTCTAAAAACCCATGAACATGCATGGAATGATTTTCTTACATAAACAAAAGGTTTTATGAAAACTTATCTTTCATCAAGAAGTAGAAATTCTTTTGGAATCATTACAAGAAATAAAAATGTCATTTTATTACTTTTGAATCCAAGTTTTGAAAATAAAACCACACTTAGGAATTAAAGAAATTACAAAGATTAAATTTAGAAAAAGAATATTCATCTCAATAACTCAAGATCTTTCAAAAGTAAAATAAATATCAATAGAATCTCAAGTTCAAAGTCTTTTAAAACCTTACTTTTTAAGTTGAGACAACTTCATTTACTTCATACATTTGTTATGAGTCATTACATATAAATATACCTTTCAAAAGTTTACAAAATAATTGAAATATTTATCTTTTCAAATGAGCTTTGTTTACAAGAAGGAAAAAATGTTTTGCAAATTCGTGGCAAATCTGTCACTGCCTTTTCGGAACCCAAACGACTTAGTTTTATGAAATAAGCTTAGAAATGCGTAGATCTTTTCGAGTAGGTAGAAAACGATATATTATACGCGAAATTCCGAGTTAAAATGAGCAAGTTATGGCCATTTTAAGTTGGAATTTCCCCTTATACGATTTTACCACGATTTTAAGAAAAGATTAGAATCTTCAAGATAGAATTTCATGAAATACTCATTTTGGGTATTCTTCTTGATTAGATAATCACGAGGAGGATTGTTCGTATCCCGAGGATTACTACGATTAAGTGGAATTTCCGAACGACCCATCCAATTCAAGAAAGGTGTCATCATGGCCGAGTGAGTTATTCCCGTTATTTTTCATACTCTTGATTGTGCTTGTAAAATTAGTTGCACTAGAATTTAAGAAAAAAAAAAGGAAGTGTATGATAATATGTTGAAAGAATACTAAGTATATCGAAACTCGATTTGTTTGTAATAAAGTTGTATGTGAATTAATATCTTGAATGTTTGAAATTGGTTGATCACTTGAAAGAAGTTAAATGTAACTACTAGACTTTAATTAAAGAAATTATTCATGCACTTCATATGTTGAGTCACATTGCATTCACTACTATACAATTGGTGGGACAAGTGTATAATAGTGGTGGTAGACATAACCGGTATATCATGTAAGTGGCGAGTAGGAGCCAGTAAGAACTACTTAAATTGGTGGCTAGTAGGAGCCTGTAATAACTACAAGTTTTTGATGGCGTATAGGAGCCGGTAAGATCTATAAAAGTGTTTTTAAAAGTTGTGGCTGTAATTGGCCTGAATACCCAACCCCGAATGAAGGGCGTAAATTCATTCAACATATGATTCCCGGAAAGTCATATGTCTTGTATGCTCACGTGGTTGTTGCATTTCATATGTTTGAATAATAAACTTGATTGATAATTTTCTTCGAGTATGAATTTTGGGATTTACTCACTAAGCCCATAAGCTTACACCCCTATAGATATTTGTATTCTCAGGAACACCTATTTTTGGCCCGAGGTCTTCCCGTATCCGTGTACGTTTTATATTGAAGCTTTTGGAGGAAATCTACTCGAAGACTTAGATTAGAATTCCTTTGAAATCTTTAATGTAGTATTTTGGATGTTATGAAGTTTATCTCGATCCTTGGAATTAGCGGGGGTATGCCCCTAAGAAATTATGTAACAGACCTTTGGTTATTTATGATATGATATACTTTATTTCTGGATTCTTGTATGTTTATCTTTACTTGCTTAAACTATGCTTCCCAAAAGCGTCTCCTATTACCGTGTTAGACGCCTTACATATAATACTAAGGCTTTCGCATGACTAAGGTAGCCATTCTTAAGCCTTGATATTATATGTGGCGGACTGCCACGTTTAGGGTACCCTTCGGGGCGTGACAGTTTAAGTTGGTATCAGAGCAACAAGTTTATAGAAATAAAGGTAATAGGAATAAATCTAGAATAGAAAAAGATAGATATGTTTACGAAAGGACTTAGATAGGATTAGACAAGTTTAGAAATTCTCAAAAAGGAGAATTAATGACCTCCCTTGTCCTTTATAGTTACTCTTGGAGAAGTTAGAGTTAAGGCCCAATGTTTGAACTTAAGAAATGGTGAAACCCTTGTGGACTACCGGTTAAAGTAAGAAGCCTATGTAAGGAGTTTTCCCTATTAGACAGACTTAGAAGTTTCTTACGATATGGAATGTCTTACGTACCATTACAACCACACCCTATGCTCCAAAAAGCTACGTTCATTTTCCGAAATAATAGATGTTAGTTTTCCCCGATTTTGAATTGGAATTCCATAGCGATTATATATCTATGCCCACGATGAGCCAGCAATCATGGACGAGATAAGGATATTTCCAACCAACGTAAAGCCAGTCAAGATTTCAAATGGCCTGATGAGAATATCCCGAATCGAAGACGATCTCGTGTAAGAAACCTGATCGAGAAAGAAGTGACGGAAGTATCCGATGAGGAGCATGCAGCGCAGACGAAGTTTGATCAACGGGAGCCAAGCACGTTAGAAATCAACCCTCCCAAAGGAAAAAGAATGATGGACCGAAGCAACTTGAAGCTGTCGTAAACTAAGATGGCTAAGGACGACTTCTAGACCCAACCACCGTAATGCAACTCCCTCACCAGGAAGAAAAGATCAAAGAAAGAAGGAAGGATCCACATGAGCAATCCCATGTGTCCAACAAGAATTTTGTAACCAGATCGACTTAGGATATAGGATCGATTAGTAGTTTAATTTATGTTTTCGAAAAAGTGTTTAATATTTGTTGTATTTTGAATTTCTTTTACCTTGATTTCTTTATAAGATTTTATTCCCTTCTATGCTTTTTAATTAAATATTTTGGTTTAAACAAATTTCATCTCTTGATTTAGTTGCTTAAATTTCTCTTGTGTGATATTTTTTTTATATATTCTTAAAATTTCCGCAATTTCCGTAACTTAGTATGTAAAAGACTTAATAATCTAGTATTTACGTAAACATTAAAACAGCCGACCTAGAAGGGGACGACCGGATGAGGCAGGCATCAATAACCCGCCTGAAGAAGTTAACCAACCAGAAGTGCCCCCTGTGGCTCCTGCCCCAGACCAGCAAGGCAATCTCCAAGCCACTCTGGGTCAATTAACACAGCTTCTTAATGTGTTAGTTCAACAACAACAGAGGAATATGCCACCTCCCGCACCAGCACAAGCACCACCCCAGCAAGCACCCC
This sequence comes from Combretum micranthum, assembly GCA_024138025.1. Taxonomy (NCBI): domain Eukaryota; kingdom Viridiplantae; phylum Streptophyta; class Magnoliopsida; order Myrtales; family Combretaceae; genus Combretum; species Combretum micranthum. The sequence goes on along the minus strand of JAMXBD010001369.1, from coordinate 347,212 downwards.
AAGCATCTGTACATGGACCAGCAGCACCTGATGCTCAATCACATACAGCACCCCTGCCGCCTCCGCCACCACCTCGACCATACAGAACTTCACTCCCAGATTTTATCAAAAGTAACCGTTACTTTGACGGAGCTTTTGGGAAACCAGATGAAGCAAGATTGGCTCGCGCAGATAGAACGATCTTTTGCCGCCTATGAAGTTCCTCATCATCTTCGAATAAGCTATGGTACTTATATGTTGAGGTTTAATGCCCGCATCTGGTGGGAGTCCAAGAGTAGGGAATTGCCGCCACCTATCACCTGGGATGTTTCGGAATGAGTTTTGGAAAATTATTTCCCTGGAAGTTTAAGAGTAAGGTATAGTGCGGATTTCTTGCACATATCCCAGAAGGAAAATCCATAGAACAATATGAGACGGAATTCAGCCGACTCCTGCAGTATGCTCCGGATTCTTATAAGTATAGTGAGGAGCTGAAACGACAAGTGTTCCTGAATGGGTTAGATGAGGACTTAAGGATGCGGTTAGAAGAGTTTGACATTCGCACCTTCAGGAATTGGTTGAAAGAGCAAGAATTGTTGAAGGGGCCAAGAAAAGGAAAGCTGGGACTTTGAGAAGAAAGTGCATGTGTTTGGAAGGAAATTTCAACCAGGAACAAGCTCCAATTTCCCTTCTAAGAGGTTTAAACCAATTAGCAACTTTAAGGGAAATTTCAGTGGACAGAAGGATAATTCCAAGGCAGCAGCAAATTGTTGGAAATGCAAAGGGGCATTACCCGAAGAGATGCCCCCTTCTCCAGAACAATGTTATTTCTGTGGTGACCCGAGCCATAAGATTCCTTGCCCAAAGAAAGCTTCTACGACTTGTTTCGTATGCAAGCAATTGGGACATTTTGCTAACGAGTGTCCCCAAAGGAATCTCACAGCAAACCGACCTGTTGGATCCTCAGGAGGACTTGCCCCGACAAGGAGTGGGAATGGAAGCGGAAGTCGCTCGGCATCATCTATGCATGGGCTGAGAATTTACAACCTTGAAGGGCAATGGGTCTGCGAGGAGGATGCCGAAGAAGGAGTAGAGTTGGCTGCCCTGGACCATGGAGAAGTATGACTATAGCTTGGTTACAGGTTAGCCTCAACCTTTAAAATATATGTCTGTTTTGATATCTGTTGAGTATAAAGTTATGATGTATGTTGGAAATAATAGATATCTAGGACAATAAGAATAGTAACACGCGTCTTGAACGCAGGAACCATACAAATAGGGGACCTAACCGCTTATACCCTCTTCGATACCGGTGCAACACATTCCTTTGTTGCCACTAGTGTAGCCTTGAAGACCGGTTTACCTATCACCACAATCACAACAAGTTTTCGTATAAAAACCCCCACCGGTAGTGTGGTGACTACCAAAGAAGTAATAAGGAATTGCCCCATGAAGATACAAGGCCATGAAGCAACTACCGATCTTATAGTAATAGAAATCAGCAAGTACGAAGTGATTCTCGGAATGAGTTGGTTGTCCATGGTGGAAGCAAAGGTAGATTGTAGAAATAAAAAGGTGGAATTCATGGGACAAGAGGGAAAGAAAGCTACGTTTTTGGGAGAATCCGCAACTTCTAAAAGTTTGGAGTTAAGTTCGTTCGAGTAATTGAAGAGTTGAGGAAGGAGTTGAAAGTTATGTGGGAAGTACGGAGGAGGATAAGGAAAGACCCAACATTGACGACATCCCCATCGTTAATGAATTCTCTGATGTTTTTCCAGAAGAATTGCCTGGGTTACCCCCAAAACGAGAAATCGATTTTGAGATCGATTTGATGCCAAAAACAGAACCTATATCCAAGGCACCATACCGAATGGCACCTGTTGAGCTCAAGGAACTTAAGAAGCAATTACAAGAATTGCTTGACCAAGGATTTGTTAGACCAAGTGTCTCGCCTTGGGGAGCTCCGGTATTATTCGTAAAAAGAAAGATGGATCGATGAGGTTGTGTATTGACTATCGAGAACTCAATAAGGTCACTATAAAGAATAGGTATCCATTGCCAAGGATTGACGATCTCTTTGACCAACTACAAGGAGCAAGTGTATTCTCACGCATTGATTTGAGATCTGGATACCACCAGCTGAGGATAAAACCAGAGGATGTGTCAAAGACCGCTTTTAGAACTCGGTATGGACACTATGAGTTCATGGTCATGCCATTTGGATTGACTAATGCACCAGCTGCTTTCATGGACTTGATGAATCGGGTGTATAAGCCGCTCTTGGATAAATGCGTGATTGTCTTCATTGATGATATTTTGGTCTATTCTAAAACACGGGAGCAACACAAAGAACATCTGAGAATGGCATTACAAACCTTAAGGGAGCACAAGTTATATGCCAAATTATCCAAGTGTGACTTTTGGTTGGACCAAATATCTTTTCTAGGACATGTTATCTCAGGGAAAGGAATATCCGTAGATCCTGAAAAGATTAAGGCCGTAATGGAATGGAAACAACCAAGGACGGTGACTGAGATTAGAAGTTTTCTTGGATTAGCTGGCTATTACAGGAAGTTTGTGCAAGATTTCTCAAAAATAGCTAAGCCACTAACTCAGTTGACCCAGAAGAATGAAAGATTCATTTGGAATGAGAAGAGGGAACAAAGTTTCCAAGAGTTAAAGCAACGGTTGGTATCTGCTCCAATTTTAACCTTACCCGATCCAGAAAAGCCATATACCGTCCATAGTGATGCGTCAAGAAATGGCTTAGGATGTGTGCTTATGCAAGAAGGGAAGTAATTGCTTATGCTTCACGGCAGTTGAGGCCGCATGAACAAAATTACCCGACGCATGATCTTGAGTTAGCCGCAGTTGTCTTTGCTCTCAAGCTTTGGAGGCACTACCTATATGGACAGAGATGCGAGATTTATACGGACCATAAGAGCCTCAAGTATCTATTCACACAAAAGGAATTGAATATGAGGCAAAGGAGATGGTTGGAGTTGATCAAAGACTATGATCTTGGAATAAATTATTGCCCTGGAAGAGTGAATGCGGTAGCAGACGCTTTGAGTCGGAAGAACCATGGAGAAGTTGCAGCCATGCTCACAACTCAAAAAGAACTTATAAAGGAATTCGAGAGATTGAGCATCGAATTTGTGGGGCAAAGTGCGGAAATGAAATTTCCCATTTGGTAATGGAGCCAACCCTGATAGTAGAATCAAAGAATCTCAACGATATGATGAAGTCATACAAAAGTTGAAAAGTGAGATACAGGGAGGAAGGTATGACGATTTTGAGATAGATGAGGAGATGTAGTAAGAATGAAGGGAAGATTATGTGTACCAAATGATGAGGAGATGAAAAAGGAAATAATGGATGAGGCGCATAACTCGGATATACCATGCACCCCGGTGGTACCAAGATGTACCAAGACCTTAAAGTCGCTTTTGGTGGAATGGTATGAAAAAGGATGTAGCTGAATTCGTAATGAAGTGTCCCATATGTCAACAAGTAAAGATTGAACACCAAAGGCCAGGAGGACTTTTGAAACCATTGGCCATACCAGAATGGAAATGGGACCAAATTACCATGGATTTCGTATGTGGATTGCCCCGAACATCAGCCGGATATGATGCCATATGGGTAATTGTGGATCGACTTACCAAGTCAGCACACTTCATCCCATCAACATGACCTACTCGATGGAAAAGTTGGCCCGGCTATATGTAAGGGAGATTGTGAGACTGCATGGAGTTCCAGCAGGGATTGTATCGGATCGGATCCTCGATTCGTGTCAAAATTTGGACGCCTTCAGAAGTGTATGGGGACCAAGTTACATTTCAGTACAGCTTATCATCCACAAACTGATGGACAATCAGAGCGAACTATCCAGACTTTGGAAGACATGTTAAGAGCTTGTGTTATGGAATTCAAAGGAAGCTGGGAAGTACACCTACCTTTGGTAGAGTTTGCTTACAACAACAGCTATCATTCAACAATTAAGATGCCACCGTACGAAGCTTTATATGGAAGAAGGTGTAGATCGCCTCTATTTTGGGATGATGTGGAAAAGTTAACAATTGGACCAGATCTCATCCAAGACGCCTCAGATAAAGTCAGGATTATTCAGCAAAGGATGAAAGAGGCCCAAGATAGACAGAAAAGTTGGGCAGATCAAAAACGACGGATCCTTGAGTTTAACGTTGGTGATCATGTGTACCTGAAAGTGAATCCGATAAAGAGTATTCATCGTGTACGGGCTCGAGGAAAGCTAAGCCCAAGGTACATCGGACCTTTCGAAATCCTCGAACGGGTAGGAGATTTGGCTTATCGCTTGGCATTACCACCAAACCTGTCGAGAGTACATAATGTCTTCCATGTCTCAGTGCTAAGAAAGCATATCCCCGACCCTGACCGGATTGTGGAGCTTGAACCAGTCAGGCTGAAAGAGAACTTGACTTATGAAGAGCACCCGGTTCAAATTCTGGATCAAAAGGTTCAAAAGCTGAGAAACAAGAAAATCCGATATGTCAAGGTGTTATGGAGAAATCATTCGCGAGAAGAGGCTACTTGGGAAGTCGAGGATGAGATCCGAAAGAAATATCCAAATCTCTTTGAAGAATCAGGTATGAATTTCAAGTTGCAAATTTCAAGTTTTGAGGACAAAACTTTCTTTAAGGGGGGTAGGTTGTAAATCCCCAAAATTTTTGGATCCGAATTATAGTTTAAACCCTAAACGAAAATCAACTAGATTTCCAGAGTCAACCAAACCCTAGTTTACCGTAACCGCTTAAGTCCGGCATTGCCGTTTTCTCAAGCCCTGAAAAACGAAGTTGGAAAAATTAGCTCGAATAGTTCATAATAACCATAGGTTTTATAAAAGTTTCAGTTTCGCGAAATTCGGATGTCCTTCGAACCCGAACGGACACAGTTCTCGAAAAACGTGTCCGGAGGCCGAAATAGTAAAAATATTCTAAATATACCGTTAGACTCGTAAAAATATAATATTTCCAAAAATATCAATTTCATAATTTTTCGATAGCTAAAAATATCAGATATCGCTTTTGTACGCGTATTTTCTTACTACCGGTATTTAATTGTCATGTCTACTTTTACATTACACTATTTTCTACTATTGTACACTATTCATCTATCTCTACTTTCTCTTACAGCCTACTCTTACAACCTATACACCTATTTCTTACACATTTTCATTTCCAATACAATTTCACATATTTCATTTCTTACTTTTAATTAACAAAATAATAAAAAAATAAATTTCCCGCCTCCCCACACACACAAATGGCGCCGGCCCTCTCTCTCTCCATGCTCAAATTGTCTTAATTTTCAATTATTTAATTAACACAATTTATCTCCCACATTTTCCTATAAATACCCCCTCATACCTTCACTTCTTTCACACCACTTCTTCTCTAAAGTTACTATACCAAAATCTCTCTCAAATTCTTTCAAGAATTCTTTCCAAGAGGTCTTCTACAAGGAGCTCCTCTCTTCTTTTTCTTTTAGGTAATATGCCTTCAAGAAATCCACATGTTCATCTACTTAGTATGAACTTAGTGTGTGTTTTCTAAAACCATAAAGGTTAAGAAAGCAACAATAGGTTCATACTTTGTTTTTGTTCATAACATCAATTCATTTATGTTACTTTATATTTCCTTTATGTTTATTACTATCTAATATATCTATATAGCTATATATACTATTTAGAGCATATAAGCTCATAATCTTGCAATTTATTTACCTTTCATGCAATTTATTTATTCCAATGCAATTTATTTAATTTCAAGTTGATTTTAAGACTAGTCATTCTAGTCTTAGACTTGTCCTTATCAAGTCAAAGCAATTCTTTTCTTTTTCGGGACTAGTCTTTTCTTAGTCCCGGGGTACCTTGATGAAGCTAAGGTCCCAATACTTGATTTACTTTATTATTTACTTAAGCTTTCAAGTTATTATTTTACATTTCTATAGCCTATGATTCATATTCATGCATGAACATAATGTTTTTCTCTCAACAAAAATAAATGAGAAAATGTTTTCTTGAATTAAAGATTCTTTCTAAAGAAATAAATATGGAAAACGGATTTCTAAAAACCCATGAACATGCATAGGAATGATTTTCTTACATAAACAAAAGGTTCTATAAAAACTTATCTTTCATCAAGAAGTAGAAATTCTTTTCGAATCATTACAAGAAATAAAAATGTCATTTTATTACTTTTTGAATCCAAGTTTTGAAAATAAAACCACACCTTAGGAATTTAAAGAAATTACAAGAGATTAAATTTAGAAAAAGAATATTCATCTCAATAACTCAAGATCTTTCAAAAGTAGAATAAATATCCAATAGAATCTCAAGTTCAAAATCTTTTAAAATCTTAGTTTTTTTTTAAAAGTTGAGACAACTCCATTTACTTCATACATTTGTTATGAGTCATTGCATATAAATATATACCTTTCAAAAGTTTACAAAATAATTGAAATATTTATCTTTTCAAATGAACTTTGTTTACAAGAAGGAAAAACAAGTTTTTGCAAAATTCGTGGCAAATTTAGTCACTGCCTTTTCGGAACCCAAACGACTTAGTTTTATGAAAATAAGCTTAGAAATGAGTAGATCTTTTCGAGTAGGTAGAAAACGGTATATGATACGCGAAATTCCGAGTTAAAATGAGCAAGTTATGGCCATTTTAAGTTGGAATTTCCCCTTATACGATTTTACCACGATTTTAAGAAAAGATTAGAATCTTCAAGGATAAAATTTTATGAAATACTCATTTTGGGTATTCTTCTTGATTAGATAATCACGAGGAGGATTGTTCGTATCCCGAGGATTACTACGATTAAGTGGAATTTCCGAACGACCCATCCAATTCAAGAAAGGTGTCATCATGGCCGAGTGAGTTATTTCCCGTTATTTTTTCATACTTTTGATTATGCTTGTAGAATTAGTTGTACTAGAATTTAAGAAAAATCAAAAGGAAGTGTATGATAATACATTGAAAGAATACTAAGTATATCGAAACTCGATTTGTTTGTAATAAAGTTGTATGTGAATTAATATCTTGAAATGTTTGAAATTGATTGATCACTTGAAAGAAGTTAAATGTAACTACTAGACTTTAATTAAAGAAATTATTCATGCACTTCATATGTTGAGTCACATTGCATTCACTACTATACAATTGGTGGGACAAGTGTATAATAGTGGTGGTAGACATAATCGGTATATCATGTAAGTGGCGAGTAGGAGCCAGTAAGAACTACTTAAATTGGTAGCTAGTAGGAGCCTGTAATAACTACAAGTTTTTGATGGCGTATAGGAGCTGGTAAGATCTATAAAAGTTTTTTTAAAAAGTTGTGGCTGTAATTGGCCTGAATCCCCAACCCCGAATGAAGGGCGTAATTCATTCAACATATGATTCCCGGAAAGTCATATGTCTTGTATGCTCACGTGGTTGTTGCATTTCATGTGTTTGAATAATAAACTTGATTGATAATTTTCTTCGAGTATGAATTTTGGGATTTACTCACTAAGCCCATAAGCTTACACCCCTATAGATATTTGTATTCTCAGGAACACCTATTTTTGAGCCCAAGGCCTTCCCGTATCCGTGTACGTTTTATATTGAAGCTTTTGGAGGAAATCTACTCGAAGACTTAGATTAGAATTCCTTTGAAAACTTTGATGTAGTATTTTAGATGTTATGACGTTTATCTCGATCCTTGGAATTAGCGGGGGTATGCCCCTAAGAAACTATGTAACAGACCTTTGGTTATTTATGATATGATATACTTTATTTCTGGATTCTTGTATGTTTATCTTTACTTGCTTAAACTATGCTTCCCAAAAGCGTCTCCTATTACTGTGTTAGACGCCTTACATATAATACTAAGGCTTTCGCATGACTAAAGTAGCCATTCTTAAGTCTTGATATTATATGTGGCGGAGTGCCACATTTAGGGTACCCTTCGGGGCGTGACAACACCTTTTACGTATTGGCCCGCACGTGTTCTTGCTTTCACTTTTTTTTTTCTTATGTCGTGCGTGCCGTGCTAGGCCCGCAACCCGTGTGCCGGCCCATGCTTGCGACGGCCTATTTACCATGCCTATATGACAGGCATTATTATGTTACCATCTTGTTCCTTAGTAGTTTTACAATTGATAATATGTATCAGAATCTTAATGTGTAAATTGAAGTGCCAAGTTTAGCAAGCGAAGATAAATTGTATCCATCATTCCTTATTTGTATTTGTTGGTATTTTTATCATGTCTCCTATTGATAGCTCAGGGATGTTTGGGAGAAGTTATTTTGTAAGGAGTATGGCTGAAATAATTCTACTGAAAATAACTTCCAACTACAACATACTCTTAAAAATTGATATTATACTAGGATTGGAGATAGCTTAGCTAGCAACTAAATTCCATTTTTTATGTTTATTTTAAAAGAATGCTTAATCACCTCTTGGAATTTCATAATGAGTCTCAAAATAGTCAAGTTCTTTGTTAAGAAAGAGAGGAAGAAAGAGATCTTTTATGTTGTTGCTATAGGAAGATAATATTTGTTTAGAAAAGTGATGCAGCAAAAGGATGAAAGATTATCACAATAGGTTGATTGGCGCATGAATGCTAGAGTATGATCTTCAAACGTCTATTGATTTCGTGAATTCCTAAAGACATGGCATCCAAAATTGAAAGCTATGAGGAATTCAAAATTTTTAGGAGGTAAATGAGCAAATGCAGCTCAAAATTGTATTAATGATGGAAACTGTTATATTTGTTGCCTTAGGACGTACATTTGTGTGTAAGCTTAAGAGCTGCCATAAATAAAACCTAAAAAACTACCAAAAATACAAAAATCATAACACTGACAAACATAAAGAAAATAAAATGCCACAAACGGCAATCAAAATAGACATGTCTACTATAAGTTATAACATATATAAGAGTTTCCCAAATAGAAATATTGTCATTTTGAGGGATATACGATGAAATTTACCCAAAAATCGACGCTGATCACTATAATAGGTTGTGATATTTGTTTGTTGGCTCATTCTACATTGAAGTAGGGGCTTGAAGTTACAAAATTGCCATTGCTAGTCGCTATCCTACTTTTCTTGTACTTGTTACCCACTACTTTCACTTCATCATCATACTATATAACAACAAATAAAAAATCTCTTTTTTTTTTTTTCGAGGAGTGTTTACCCTCTATATTAGGATAGAGAATAATTTTGGTTGAACTATTGATGCATTGAAAGCTTAATAAAAAGGGAATAAATTGAAATATACTAAATCGCGTATGATTTCTAAAGAATAATTTTCTACTGGTCTATTGATTCAAAAGAATGCTAGACAAATAGGCATCAAAATTTGAAATTCAATCAAGAACATGAATCTTGGAAAGAAAGGATCAAAGTCTCTCTAAATATTATTATTAAATGGTCCAAGCTGAAATCTAGCCTTAAATTTATGTGAAAATACCTAAAATTTATTGAAAAAGGAAAAAGACTGAAAAGGTCATATCAAACTAAATAAAAGGACATGAAAATCGCCACGTCTATTTGTTTGTTGGCAGATTATAGATATAAACATTTTTCAGACAAATAATTTGTAAAGAATTAGATACAGATAAAAAAAAGGTTGACAATTCTTATTAAAAAATAAATAAATCAAATATAGAAAAAAATATAAATATAAATTAGATATATTTACACATATTATTTTGAAATAGATACAGATCTAGATAAAAAGCAGGCCCACAAATGACAATAAAATCTAAAAATTCTACCAAAAGATATTATATTTAGAAAATTTCCAAAAAATAGTAAAAACACTATTCGGAAGGCTAACATAATTTGGCTCATTTTCTTGGGATAAGGTCTTGGAAATGCAAAAAAATCCACCTTCTAGAAATTCCCCGAAACTACAAAACCAACACTAATAATTTTTTCCCATTTTTACAGAAGAGCATTCGTGATTTCTTCGACAGCATCAACTATTCCGGATGTAATAAGTTAGGTAGCTCCTTATTTTTGTATGATCATGGTAGATGATGATTTTTTTGGTTCATTATATACAATTATTGGCCCAATAAATTAGTCGGTAAACATGATGGAAAATCAATATACAAAATAAAATTAGCTTTTGAGAGAAAAACGTCCCTCTTTAAATTGGTTACTCTCCCTCAAAGCGTACCCCTTTTCTCTTGGAATTTCTTTTTCTCCTACCTCTTCCTCATCCTCTAATTATGAGAAACAAATATCTAAATGGTGATATATTCTTTCGAAAAAATCAAGTTCCAATCTTAAAGACAGTAACATTTTATAATCAAGTGACGGACATTCGGTGCATGAAACAAATCTATTAACTAGTGGAAACCCAAAAAAAAAAAAAAAGCATGATAATGGAGATCAAAGCATCAGGAAATCCTATAGGTATGTTGTCACGTCCCGCCCACAGCACGGCAGTGTGATGCCAAGAGTACTAGCCCCTATCTAGAGCCTCCCAAGACAACTTGTTAACTTATATAGTTATATACGGTTATATAGCTTTTTGTGTTTAGAGGTTATTTTTGTTATTTCCTTTATACATATGTTAGGGAGTATAAATAGCAAGAGAACAGAAATTAGTTGTAACAAACAAAAAAAAACTTTATTTTTCTCTCTCAACAAATAGATTTTTCTTCTCTATTCTTCTTCGTGCTCTCTGTTCATGGATTTTCTAGCAGATTGATACTTTTCTACATGGTATCAGAGAAGATTCGATACTGAGCGTTTTGGATAAACAAATGCTCCAACGATTTTTCAAATACAACATGAAATCTCGATTTTAAAACAAGGAAGCATGTTTATCTCTGCATATTACAATAAGATGAAGTCTTTTTGGGATGAATTACAAGCATTAAATCCTTATCCTATATGTGATTGTGGAAGGTTATCTTATTGTACTTGTTCTTTTAAGGAGTGATTCTATGATTTTGAGTCTCAAAGTAAACTGATGCAATTCTTAATGGGACTTTCTGATGCTTATGAAGTTGTTAGAAATCAGCTTTTAGCCTCGAATCCATTGCCTAATGTAAACAGAGCTTATTACTTGGTTTCACAAGTTGAGCGTCAAAGGAAAATTACTTCTTCTTTTGGATCAGAGACTAAGTTAACCGCATTTAATGCTAGTCGTGTTCCTTTGAGATTAGATGGTTTAGGAAAGAAGGATTTTAAAGGGTAAAACCATATTGTCAACATTGTAAAACAGATGGACATACAATAGAGTCTTGTTTTAAATTAATTAGGTATCCGGAGTGGTATAAAGGAAGAAAAAATAAAAGGAGCAATTTTCGATCTGCAGCTCATGTTGATACTGAGCGAATAGGTGGATATTCAACTCCTTTTGATTATGTTGACAAAACTTCAAATATGTAATTTTCTGGGAAGCAAGATTCAACCATGAATTGTATTAATACTCAAATGCTTCATGTAGTTTATCAAGAAGTCATGAAGATGATGAAAAATACAGATGATGCAAAAAATATCAAAGGAGTAGTGAACTTTGCTTCGACATCTCATTTTTTAAGTAAGCTTCCATCTCATGTTTGCTTAAATGTTTTAGATAGTAATAAGTTTTCTTGGATAGTTGATACAGAAGCAACCGACCACATGACCCCTTGTGAATCTCTTTTGTTTGATAAACATCAGCTTGGAACACTAATCTTCATTCATTTACTTGATGGGCAGATTAAACAGGTTAATGAAGCAAGGTCAGTGTACATTAATACACATATTACTCTCAAAAATGTCCAGTTTGTTCCTGATTTTCATCACAATCTGTTTTCGGTTAGCCAATTTTTACAAACACCACACCTTTTAGTTCTTATTCGTGACACTACTCTTGTATTTTAGGACCAGAAAATTGATTTGGTGTTAGCTAAAGCATCATTGATTGGTGGCTTATATGTGCTGCAAGCAAAGGCATCAAATTCTTTAGTTGCATCAATGGAATGTTCACCATTGATTTCTTGTAATCCTATTTCCTTTCCTTCTAGTTGTAATACTTCAGTTACAAATTTACAGCTATTTCATGCCAGGCTTGGCCACTCTTCCATGTCAAAATTGGTACATTTAGATTGTTGCAAACACCTTTCTACTAAAACTTTCTTTGTAATACTTGTCAAATAGCCAAAATACATCGTTTACCTTTTCCTTCAAGTGAGCATGTATCATCATTTGCTTTTGAATTACTCCATGTGGATGTGTGGGGACCCTATCATGTAGTTTCTATCTCGGGTGCAAGATATTTCTTAACAATAGTGGATGATTATATGTGTTGTACATAGACGATGTTGATGAATTCTAAAGCAAAAGTTATGTCTCATATAAAACACTTCTTAGCCTATATAACAAACCATTCTGGGGTTGTTCCTAAGTACATCAGATTTGATAATGGATATGAATTTCTTTCACATGAATGTAAACATCTTTTCCTTCACCATGGTATTGTTCATCAGCGAACTATGCCTTATACCCCATAACAAAATGGTAAAGTTGAGAGAAAACATAAGCATCTTCTTGATACTTCTAGCACCTTAAGATTGCATGCTAAGTTACCAAAAGTCTTTTGGGGAGAGTGTGTTTTAACAGCCACTTATTTGGTCAATCGAATGCCCATGTCAAAATTAAATTGGCAAACTCCTTATGAAAGACTTTTTCATAAAAAACCTACCTATGATCATCTTAGGGTCATGGGTTACCATTGTTATATTCCCATTCTTAGCAACGGAAGAGATAAATTTGATGCCAATGGTGTACAATGTGTATTCTTGGGATACCCTTCAAATCAGAAGGGATATAGAGTTTATGATTTGGCTGCCAAAACCATTATGAAAAGTAGAGATGTTACTTTCTTTAAAGGAGTTTTTCCTTTCAAGCAATATGGTGATACACTTACAACAGATACTTCCACCTCTGCATCTGATTTTCCTTCTTTACCATGTGTAACATTTGAAACTTACCCCTCTGTTTTGCCTACAACCCATTCTCCTTCCCAAGTAATCAGTTGTGACAAATTTCTTTGTTTTGAATTACACCATATTCTTGCTCTCAATCATAATAAATAAGTCTCATATGATACTTTCAGAGCTTCAGGTACTTGGAAAACATCTAGGGATCGTTTAATCTAAGCCAACCAATCTTCATCTTCTTCTGGCTTTCCTGGTATTCCTTCAAAGCATCTGTTGCATTTAATGAATTCTGGCAACAAATTCCTTTGAGGGCGTAAAGGTGGTGGTGGTGGCAATTCTTGCTCATATCGAGGCAGTCCTTGTACCTCTGCAGCAGATTCATTTGGGTTCACTGGTCCATTTTCCTGAAATTGAACCGGTGGAGTATGCCTTTCATTCCCTCTGGGAATTTGGTGGAGCCATTGTTGGTGCTCCAGTAGGTGGTGCTATATTTGTTGCTTGAATATTTTGCAAGGCTTGCAAAATCAAAACATTTTGTTGTTGGAGACTTTGTAAAACATCCTCAATTTGGTTTTGGGGTGTTGCAGGAGCATTAATTGGGAGATCTCCAGAAATTCTGGCGTTTCTACTTTTATTTCTCCCTTTTAGCATTCTATTAACATTAAACAGGTTATTTAGATTAGATCATAATTCATTCTCACCACAAGTCATCAAAGTCATTCATATATATATGACACATATATATACATATCCAAAATACATCAGAGCTTCTTGTGGTTAGTGCATTATGTACATTCCAAAAATGGCACTAACACTAAACCTAGTTTTTCTACTACAGTCATCAAAATATACATATGCATGTCATCAAAAGTCTACTGATATCGGTCTGTCATGTCATCATAAGTAGATAATACATCATCATCATATAATACTAAACCAGACTCAAGGATTAGGGTAAAGACAACCCTTGCTTTTCTCCTGAGGACCTAGATGGGTGTAATCATCTTCTCTCTCTGAACTGCTATCATCAATCTCAATCATCGCGTCTTTCTCTCCCGGAGGTGCTAAATTCAACTCAGTATCCATCACCCTAATGCCTCTAGGTGCAAGCCTCAGCTCATTCTCAGCACTAGGTGGTGTATCACTCTCAATCCACCTTCCATGTGCTGATCCAATCCATCTGGCATAATTAAAATCTGAGACATACTTCTCTGCCTCAATCCTTCTCTTCTTACCTTCTTTTTCATCCAACAACTCTGTGGTTATACTCCTTTTATGAACAGTAGTCTGAACTGACTCCTGTACAACTCGATCCTGTACAGAAGTATGACGCTGGAACTCACCTGCTATCTCAGGTATAATAGGTGGTTTCCTCATCAAAATGCGTTTGGAATGGCTGCATCTGCTAACCCGTGCAAGCATCAAGTCATCATCATAAGCTGCATCACCTTTGACCGAGTATGATCCTGTCTAACATCATGAGCATAAATGCTCCTCTCCCAATAGATACTCATACTCTAAATCTGGAGGATCTGGTCTCACAGATCTGGATGAAACTATAAATGCTATATTATCAATCTCCAGGCCACCTCCTTTCTGAATTATCAGTCTCTCAAATCTGTAGAGCGTCTCTATAGCTGATCCATTATTTGGAAAAGCCCGCTCTATCAGAAATAACCAATCTTTAAACAAAGGCTGTAATCCTCTTTTCCAGGTGCTGAGAATCTCTTCTAAGGTTTTAGTAATCCCGCATAAATACAAGTCCTCTACCAGAACTCATAATCTGCGCCTGTAATCAGTCAATGTCTCCTCTTCCTGCATACTAAAAATTTCCCATCTAATATGACAAGTAACAGGATTAGTCTGCATGATTAATAATAATCACACATATTTTATTCCTAATTGTGCAGTATAACTCTACCCCTAAGTACTCAACTGTTTCTACAGGGTGCTAACTAAATCTAAACTTACTACATTCACTAAATGCAATTCTTTCACATTTTATCTTTTATACTAGCAACCATGTTCTGATACCAACTAAATTCTGTCACGCCCTAAGGGTACCTTAGTAGAAGTAAACAAGTCTCACTTGAATACCATCACTAGATTACCTTCAGAGAATGATAGGTTTTCAAAACAACAGGATCTTTTTAGTTGCTTGATAAGAAATGACAAATACATGAAAGAAATAATTTAGTGAATAAACATTACAGAACTATTACATACCAAATAGTCTTACTGTAGTACACAACTAGATAATCTATTCTAATAGTACATAACATTAAACTAAAATATAACCGTAGACTTCCAACTCTAAGCTCTTACTGGAGCCATACTCCTGGAAGTAACTAACCATGGTCATAGGGTAAACCTGAAAAGACTGTTGGAGTATGAGCGAAACCACTAGTGAATAACCAGACATCCATACATACACAAGTTATTAGAAATCATATGTAATGCGAGCACTCAACCATATGTACAGATACAAGCTTGGATGATCTAGAATCCAAACAAGAAAAAGATTTACGCCCTCTTTTTAAGGGTTGAAGAACCATATTTTATGACCCACCTGCTCAGGAGAGACTAAGTATACAGGAGAATCAACGATTTCTCGTTTTAGGGTTATCACTTTAAATATAATCGATTAAACTGACCATCTCCTGCAATCCCCTTAGAAACTCCCTAAGTATTAATCATTTCAAAGCGATACTACGGGCGGCGTTGTTCAGTGTCACTTAGTTCCCGTAGAACCGATAGACCAAAGAATACCTTGGAAGAACTAACACATTAGAATAACCAAGCATAAACAAAGATCCAAATATTAATACGTAGCAGGCTGCCACCCCAATATATATGCAATAATGCAGTTCGTGTAATACATGATCAGGTTATTTGTTAAGTCAATAATTCTTAATCAAGTTCATGGTGACCATACATTACACACAATCATCATTATACTATTTCATAACATCAAATCATTGCATTATCGCTTTTGTAAGGATATCTTAACAATCATATAAACAGATCACAACATACTTTCAACAATACAATCGTTTAATTATCTTTGCATTACATATTCAACTACTTACAAGCACAAACAGTATAATATGACTGAATTACTCACCTGCTCATACTGACTCAGTCGTAGTAATCAGCTGGTAGATCCTCTAGTGTATCAAAGTCAACTATTAAGATGAATAAAGTATTCATCAATATAGATTAACTAAATTCATCTATGTGATTAGTGTCCTAGACTCGATATTTATTAAGTTTTGGTAATTACTATTACTCATTTTATGTTATTCTATACTGATCTCAATATAGAAAATTATCTTTACTTATTATTACTTAGTGTTGTCTTGTTTCTCCTATTTTATCTTGCATAATTATTCCGTTATTTTTAGGAGTCACATTACTCAAAAAGTTAACTTATTTCAATTTCTATTCTTATCTATTTTATCTATTTAGAACAATATTTTACTAATACTAACTCTTATTAGCACTAAATATTTGTTTTAAATTCTAGAGTTTTAAAAATTATTAGATATTAATCTAAATATGCTTGAATACTTGTATTTACTTAACTATCTATAAATTCTTATATTATCATATATATATATATATATATATATTAATCATTAGGTAGGTATATTACACATATATATGTATATATATATTTTATTTGTTTTAAAAACTAGCTTTTGTTGAAGAAATTTGGCTGTACGCCGGCTTAAGGCCGCTGGCTTTCAAACCCAGGTGCTGGTGTAGACTTGATTTCGAGAATTATTTCATATTGGGTGCACTAGCTTTGAAAGCTATCGGCTTTCAACGTACGCCGGCTCTACGCCGTCGGCGTGAATCTCCAAGTAGCCGGCTTACATTCATTTTTACGTGAAAATTATTTCTACGTAGCCTCTGATCAGTGTAAGCCGTTTCTACGCCGCCGGCCTATCCATGTAAGCTGCCGGCATTGAGCGATTACACTACCGGCTTTGAGACAGTATTGGTACTGTTCATCATCTTCCTCACTGATCCGATTCACGTTCTTTAAATTTTCCACGTTAAAACATTACTAAACCGTTTGTAAGTGTTTATATATCTTATACATAGTTAAACAACAACTCTTAACACTTCTACAAACATATATACTTAGATCTTGATCTTATGAAAGTAAACTTAGGGTTTTAGAGTTTTACCTCGTTTGAGTTCGTCTAATGAAATTCAAAGCTTGCATTTGTGTTTATTACGTTCCTAAGATTATTAGAAGTCAGTTATAAAGCTTAGATTTGAAAGAAAATCATTTGAATCGCATCAACTTACGTTTGAACTCGTATTCAAGGGTTTTTAGTATTGTTTTTCCTTTGATCCGAACTTGAATGTTTTGTTCGGTTTGATTTTTGTTTCCAGGTGGTTTTAGTTGCTAATTGAGAGTGGATTCGTTCTGGAAATTTGAGAGATAATGTAGTTTGTTTTTTTCTTCATTAAGGTCATTAAACACACATATATATAGAAGGAGAAGAAGAATGAAGTTGCGGCTATTTTCCTCTGAGTTTCCTCCGATTGTGATCTTCATTTGGCTGTTATTTTCATTGCAATTAATGTTAGGTTGATGTGGCATTCTATGATTGGTCTTTGGGGTTGTTTTGTTTGACAATTTGGATGAATTATTGATCAAAATCGGCTTCTCTCTTCCTCCGTAACTTTTCCACCGAATTTGCACCAAACACACATATATATTAATTAATTATTTAATTGAGTTTTAAGATAATTTAACGAGTTATACGGGTACAATTTAGCTAACATTTGGCAGTTTTATATAAAAATATATTTATAGGATTATACAAAGCACTTAGATTGTCAAATAATACAAGTTTAAGTTTTATGTATACGTAGTTAATTAATTGTATAATTTTATCTTCTACGATTAGGGTTTTCTGAACTCATTAGGTCAATTTTTGTTTCAGGCTTCAATAGTTTAAGAAAATTCGAATTAGAATAAAAGCGTGATTCGATTATTTATTTGGAGTTCAGATTTTGAGTTATACAACAGTTTATGTTTTCGTTGTGTATTTATAATCCTAACAGTTCATTTTTAGGTTATCGTTTTCTGTCTAAAAATGTAGTTATTTATTTACTTAATATTGTATTTGATATAGAGGCTAAACTATATATATATATATATATATATATCTTTAGTTTTGATACCTAACATGAAATCTTATTAGTAGTGTTTAATTTTATCTAAGAATCTTAATTTTAGGGTTTAAATCTAGTACGGGCTCATTACTACTCATCATTCTAATCTCAAATTATTGTCGAGATCAAAAACAATCATTTAATCTCTATATTCATATTTTTCTATTTAAACCTATTTGTATATCAGGTTTCGGGTTTAAATTTTAGATTTTCTTTTAATCATATCTTGAATTATTCATTCAAGATACGAAATCTCGTTTTTGTATCAGCTAGGGTTTAAGAAATTCTTTATTCGAATTCTAAATCCTTTATCTAACCAAATTCTAAATACTTATCTATTCTTAGACTTTAATTAGAATCTAAATCTATTATCTAATTCATACAATCTATTGTAAGGTCGTATACTAATGTGGAAAATTCACGGGGTTTACAAAGCCCAAACATTCAAGCCATCGACGAACTTGATTTAACTTGCAAAAAGTAACATTATGAGTTGGCATCTAAGCATGTGTGAAAATAATGACAAATTCGATCGGTTATAAAGAATTTGTCACATCAGCGAATAAAATCTTCATGATTTTCTATGCTTGTAACCTATAAATAAATGAGCACATACGCCCAATAGTGTATGTACTTTATGTAATAAATTTTCTAACGTAGAATAGAGAGAGAATTCTTAAGCAAAAGAACTGTTTCTTCTTGCTAAGAAGTCTTCAAGTTTTTGAGTTAAAAACATTCTTAACTTATTGTTTGCATTTTGCTAGATTCTTGACTTAATTTGTGATATTCATATTTAATTCCATATTATTTCTTCTAAACCTGTGCATAATGTTCAAATCTATGGAGGCATAATCTCCTAAACTTAGGGTTTATGAATCTAAATCCTAATTCATGCGATTTCAAATGTGATTTCAATTGAATATTGATTGGGTATTTGTATTTAGTAACATGAGTTTATTTTCATAGGTCTAATTGAGTGGTGCACGTTTTAGATTAATGTATGATTTCAACTGAATAAATTGAGAGATCATTCTTTTGAATAGATCTGGACTACTAATGAAGTTTCTCATAATCACCTTGAGAGAGGGATGGTGAAACTTTTTGTCGCTTGTTTTCAAATTTCCAAAATGGGTTTTTAAACAAGGATTCTTAAACTTTATACAGTTCCAGATTGCTAATAAGTTATGATGAGATTTAATGGCTTGATCTAGATCTAGAGTTTCTGACCTTGAGAGAGGCTTTAACTTACTTTTGTGAATCCAATAATGCAAAATACACCAGTAACAACCTTTTGAGTTTGTTGAGAAATCACATGATAAGAAATTAATGAAGCAAATCCTACCTTCCATATTTTATTTTACAAAATTATCTTAAATTTTACCCTAAAAGCATATTATATATATATATATGTATATATCTGTTAACCCTAGTATAACTTTTGTTTTTATTATGTTTTGTTGAATTTTCATTGTCTAGATAATTGATGAAAAGTGAGTACGGTTGATGTCAAAGATCTCTTAGATTATGGCATCATATTTTCTATACTACTTTCATAAGTGCGCTTGCCTAATGTTGGTGACTTATGAGCTTTTTATATAAATTTTTTAAAACTGCAGCTTTTTATTCTTTAATGTTTGTTTTTAATCCAACGAACCAACCACTTGTATTCATGTGTTTATGTTGTCGTGATTGATGATTGAATAATGAAATCATAGATTATGATATTAGATCTATAAATTTAAGAATAGGCGATGAATGATTATCATCGTTTATGTTGAGCAAAGGCTAGAAAATCATTGAAGTTATTGAGATATAAAATCTAAATAAAATATCAAATAAATTTCTTTTTTAATGAAATTTTTGGGAATGGTAGTTTAATGTGTCTATATGTAGACTAAAAATTGTAGTAATTTTTTTTAAATATATTTACTATTTTTATAAATTATGAAATAAAAAATAGAGCAAAATAAAGTTTTGGATAGCATAATGATGGTGTTGTATCGGGCTGAACTGATGACTTTTTCTTATCCTTTTGGGGTGAAACTATAATGGTTGAAAAGAATAAGATTCTATTTTAATATGGTGTGAAAAAGCAACCAAGAATTGGTCTGGAAAATTCTCAATTTTGTGAAAACCGATCGGTTAATAGTGTTGTTTACTTGTTCTGACTATATTTGATGTTGTTGATTTTCAGATCATAGTAAACCAATTCAATTGAGTTGAACCAACTCATAAAAATGTAAATAAATGAGTTAGAAAGTTCACATAAAAATTTAGACTTAAGAACCGGTCTAAAAGTTAGTGAAGTGGTCCAAAGTTAGTGAATCGATCCAATTAAGATAGAGTGCATACTAGTTTACTATAGAAAGTGAAATATTGAAATTAATAAGGAATTAATTCTAATCAAACAAATAAATGATAAATGTTAATAATATAAATTCATATTAAAATATGAATTTTAAGAAGAATAATTAATTATTTTGTCTTTAGGAAATTATTTAATAAAAAGATATAAAAAATCACTTATAAGTTAATAATAATCTATTAGAAAGCTAGTTTAGGTTCTTTAACACACTTAAGAGTTAAGTTGATATATTAATGATATAGACAAACTAAATATACCTTAAATGGGTTAATCTACTTGATAAAAAATTATTTCACTAGTTATAAGATATGTTATTAGAATATCACCTTAAGGAATTAATTACCATAAATAAGTGAAATCTCAAACTAGAATAGGTTATATATATATATATATATATATATAAGTAACTTGAGACTTTTGTAATAAGTAATCTAATAAAAATATATTATTGAAGTGGTAACTTTAAAATTAATTTGAGATAATTCCTTATACAGATTTTTGCTCTATGGAGTATCTATCATCTGTTTATGGTGGGATTTCCTACTTGAGTACAGGCAAGCAATGACTTGGGTGCTGCTTGCTAAGATAGGCCCCTGAAATGAATTAATACTTAAAGGTGGCCGAAATAATGATTGCTTGAGTGTGCTTATGTTCTTTTTTACATCCGATCTGGGGAGGGACATCTTTGCATGGTGGTGCCAACATGGTAGCTAGGTGCTCAGGCTACCATGGGTAGTTCACTGGGTAACTGATAGAGCAAGTGGTAGAGGAGTAACGTTTGCTTAGATCGAAGAGAAATTATATAGGATGGCTCACGACCATAAACGTCGAGATAGCCACATTATAATATGGACTATGATAAGTAGAGATGAGTAACAGCTTCAATCCATAGATGAGGTTAAATATGTCACATATAGATTAGAGATATAGGTATTCAAGTTGCCTGTATCAACCCCCTGAGCAATTCCTATTACTTAGGACCCTTAGCCTCTTCGTCATGTTGTTGGAGTGGGAGTGCTATATTTTTTATTTGCTCCTTATAAAAGATATAAATTGATGGTTGTTGCATGTGCATTAGAATAGGAGTGTTTGATCATACCGTGTATGCTTGTGTTGTTGTTATACTAAGCTTTGGCTCATTCATTTCTTTTACAGGTAATGAAGATGATGCTGATATGGATGCATTGACTACTTGTGCTATGGGTCGAATGTTAGTGAGAGGATAGGACGACCTAGATGTTAGATGCATTAGATTTTTTTGTATTATTAATTTGAGAGTTTAATATTTGTGTTATGAGCTTTTTGCTATATTATTGAGATATTATATATAGCTACTTATGAAATTTAAATAAGGATTATTTAATTTAAAATTGGTTCGAAACCCACTTAATTAAGGATAGTCTTTGTGTATAATGCTTAAGTGTTATACATGGCGGAACTATTAGTACTCTAAACCCTATTTGAAGCATGATACAACGTGTAAAAGAAGAGAAAACATGGATGGAAAAGTGTGGGACAGTAGAGAAAATAAGAAAGGCCAAGGATAAGTAGGGTTTGTTATGGACCATATTAATTTTCGGATAAGCATGTGGCAATATTTATTCACCACTAAGTGAAGCCCTTTTCCTCACTGTGAAAAGAAAGGGAAAGTGTTAAGGCAGGAAAAAAAATTTGTATGCAAGTGGCAAAACACATAATGATTCAGCAATTAAAATTTGCTACTAATTTTAAAAATAAATAAATAAATAAATTGCCACTGAATATTATTTTGCTAGAATGATTTGTTGGAGTAGCCCCAATATTTACTAGTGAAAACACTTTTCATTCCAAAAATGTTTAGGCAAATTAGAATAAAATAGTAAAGCTCGAGTTGTATCAAGTAAATATTGATGTTTTTGTTCCACTCTACCATTTTCTTCTAGTGTATATGTAATGGTGCCATGATGCAAAATGCTTATTTGACTAAACAATGAATGAATAGTATGATAAATAAACTTAGATCCATTATAAATGCAAAGAAATTTTTGGAGCCTCATGAAATTGATTCTAAACATATTAAAAAAAATATGTCATAACACCAAAACCCTCTTGTTCTTTTTTTTTTTTTTTTTTTTTTGGCTACATTAGTTAATTGGTGAATACTTGGTTATATAAAACATTTGAGTACAACATACATGTCATGTTATACATATATACACATAGGCACACACATGCTCATGTCATAGTAGTATTTAGACTAGTTACTA
Source organism: Combretum micranthum (assembly GCA_024138025.1). NCBI lineage: Eukaryota > Viridiplantae > Streptophyta > Magnoliopsida > Myrtales > Combretaceae > Combretum > Combretum micranthum. Next base: position 324,449 of record JAMXBD010001369.1, on the reverse strand, counting down.
GAATTCAAACTCATTAATTGAATAAGGCTAATAAGTTTACTTGGAAACTGATTCTTCATGGAAATGTAAGTGTAGTTGAATGTAAAAGCAAAAAAAAAAAAAAAAAAAATTGAATATATTTTATATTAGTTTATTAATATATAGGATATTGGAGTCAAAAGATGTGATACATATAGATCCAATTTTTGTATTGATAAAAAAGCAACGAAATTTATCTATTATCATATGGAGTCTTTTTATCTTTTCTTAATCTTTTTTTATTGAGATACTAAATAAAAATTACTTAGCTAGGACATTGTATTTTTTTTCTATTGAATAACTATGGGGATAACCTTGGATTACATAATAGAAATGACATCAATTAGAAGTAAAGAGCTTACTTTTAATGAATATCTTTTAGCTAAAATTTGAAAAGTCAAATAAATTTAATTAAGTTTAATATATACTGAAGGTAATACTATAATTATGTCTTGTATAGTATAATTGTGGTTTGTTCATCATAGTATTTTGTTTGTTCCCATAGTTATAAACGCAGTTTAAGAAAAGCAATAATCTTTTAAATAAAGTATTTAAGGTGATTTGATTAAAAATACAATATAAAGATAAAGAAGGTAAAACTTTGGAGAGAAAGGATAAGTATCTCTAAAATAAAGGAGACTAAATGAGCCCATTGAATTATGGAAAACTCTTCAATATAACATGTTCAAGAAAACAAAAAAATCTTGTTTAGTGAAAGAGGTGTTTTTTAGCATTGAATGTAAGTTAAGAAGATAGCTCCTCACATAATGTATTGCATATATCTTCTTTTATTCCATGTGGTAGAAAACAAAATATCACTTTTTATATACTTACGAACGCAACATATGACATGAAAACTGAATTAGGATTTATATCACAAATTGTTGATTCTATGAATACTCAGAGTATGTTCTTCAAATACCAATTGATGAGAATTCCTAATTATTTGGCATCCAAATTCAAAATCTATGTGAGATTCAAGAATTTAGGAAGAAAAAAGAGCAATGTTGGCTATGAAATTTTACTAAAATATTATAAGCGATTGTTCTATGCCCGATGGCATATATTTTTAAGCTAGCTTAAAATCTACCAAAAATAGAACTGAAACTACAAAAAAAAAAGGTCTTAAAATGAAGTACACATAAAGAGAAATAAAATTCCACAGATAGCATGCAAAACCGATACTCCTATAACATGTTATAAGTAAAACCAAACCAATAAAAAAATTACTAAAAATGACCATTTTAGGCCCTAAACGAAGGGATTTGGCCCAAGACTGGCCTAGCTCACCGCCAAGGTGATGACTTCTTCAAGTTAGCTTGTTTCCATTCAGAAAAGGTCTTTAGATTACCTAACGGTAATAGACCAGTATTTGTCCCACTTTTCTAGGTAATTGTTCATTATAATCTCCACCTTATTATCAAAGGCAGTGACTTCTTTGGGTAGCTCGTTTTCTTCTAGATAGAGTCTTCAAATACCTAACAGTAACAAAGCAATTTCTATCCTACTTCTCTAGGTACCTACTCGCCATTATCTTGACCTCATCATCGTGTTACACCCTCCCACCCCCTCTCCCTGGGTGTACAAAATTCGCCTTTGAATTGTCTTTGTCTAAGTTCTTACTGTCACGCCCCAAAGGGTACCCTATACATGACAGTCTACCACACTCTATTTTTAAACTCAAGTATGACAACCTTAGTCATTCTGTGAGTTTAGACACCAGGTGTAAGGCTTACGTTCACCATGTAGGGAGCCTTAATTTGAATCGAAATAGCTTAAGAAGACATACATAGCGATAAGAATATAAATCATAACAATTATAACCAAGATTAATCTATTACAAAGATCTAAAGAGCATACCCCCTCTCAAAATATCCGCAAAAGTCTCTTACAACATATATATATATATATATATAAGATTAAGGAGATTTAAGTATAACTCTTGCCTAACATCTAGGTCCCAACTTCTTCAAAAAGCTCCTTAAATTCCAAAAGCTATACTTGAGGAAAGTGGCCTCTCGAGGATAGCCGTAAATAATTGTACTATAACAGGAAACTATAGGGGTATAAGCTTACAAACTTAGTGAGTTTCACTTCCAAATTAAATACTTTATTAAACAATAGGGCAAGCAAGTTATATTAACAATCATATGAAATGCACAAGCACATGAGCATACAATACATAAGACTTTCCGGGAGTCCTATGTTGAATGGATTTGCGCCCTCCATTCGGGGTTAGATGTTTTAGGCCCATACGATCATAGATTTCAATTTTTCTCATATATATAGTGGTGGATTGAAGTGCCCACCCACTCATTAATTTTGTACTTGATTCTAGTGCTTACTCCACTTCCATTTTAATTCAAGCAACCTCGCACCAATAACTGGGTTTGCAGGCCCACCCGTTGCCTAACTATTATGCTTTTTTCCCACTAAGGTATAATAACAAATGTAATGTGACTCAATATATGATATGCATGGGCAGTTTAGTTATATAGTCATGGCATATTATTTAAGTGAATTATAAGCGAACATAGAGATTCAGACACTTCAATTCTATACTAAATCATACACATATTTATAGCAATTTCTTTCTTGCTATTCTTAACATCAATTCAACTAAATAGAATTCACATGCGCATTCCCATTTTATCTTGTCCTATTTCTAATGCCATTATCATTACAAGCACAATCATAAGCATGTAATTTAATGATAGTGAATTCACTTTGCTATGGCGCAAAAATCCACTTAATCGTAATAATCCTTGGGAAGGTTTAGTCTGTCTCCCAAGTCTCCTAATCAAAAGAAATAACTCCAATGAGTATTTCTATGAAGTTTAGGTGAACTTATAAATTCTATTCTAACAAGTTCGCCTAAGAGAAAATCCCAACTTAAAACGATCATAACTTGGTCATTTTAACTCGGAATTTCGTATATTATATACTGATTTTTACCCATTTGATGAGAGCTATCTATTTCTAAACTTATTTCCATTAAACAAGGTCGTTTGGCTCATGATTAGTAGGGTATAGAATGCTATATGAGATTCCCAACCCACAAACCAAGTTCTAATTTCAATCCAAGCATCATTCCAAAGCTTTGATAGATACTTAGCTATCATTATATATTGAAAGACTCTTTTATATACATAAATAACTCAATATCATGCACGATTCATGGGTGTTGATCAATCTATTTCCTCATGTACTTAGATGATGCTTCATGGGATGTGTAAGACACTATTTTCTTAGCTTTGTTTCTACCAAGTGTATTATATGTACATGCAATACCTACAAATTATTATCATGAATATCATGAGATGAGCTATATATATTTATATATATATATATATCCTTAATGATATTTGATATCAAGAATTCTTTTAGAAAACTTTTGCTTTGCAAAACTTTTGGAAATTACTAGACTTAAGAAAACTAGTTTTATTCCCTGCAAAATCATACTTGCTTTTATCAAAATACAACATTAATGACCTATATGACTAACACCTTCATTATTTTAGTAAAATTCTTCATTTTGGAGTTGGAAAATAAATGTTTAAATATGGCGGTTCACGTAGTTACGAATTTTACAAAATTCTAAGGAATAAAAACATTGTTTAATCTATATTTTGAGACCTTTCCTTGTATTAGGATTATACCTTGATAAATTTCACTTATCCTTGTCAAAATTAAGTCTTTATTATATGTATTCCCTAAGGCTTCTATTTTCCTATTAAAATCCTCATTTTAGCATTTGGGAATAGGTGTTCAAATGGAGGTCATTTCTAAATCCGAATTTTGAATTTTATGTTTGAGGTTGTTTCTTGTGTAAAACTCATTTAATCTTTCTAAAATTAATTTCAAATCAAACCTATTCCTTAAGGCTTTCATTTCTTTAATAAAGCTTTTGTTTTAGAGTTGAAATATAGGTGTTCACATATCAAGCTTTCCTTATTACTAATTTTAAGTTTGTTGTTGGGGTTGAAACATAATGCTAACATAACCTTTGTAAATCTTTCTTGTTTTGAAAATATCTCTTATTAGATCTAAACTTTACTCATCAAAACCATTCATGTATGATACCTATTCCCTAAGCCCTTTATTTTTAATGTAAAATACTCATTTTGAAGTTGAAAAATAGCTTTTCTATATAGGGTTCTTTTTAGATCCGATTTTTCAAAAATTATTTTTATTGAAACTAAAATAGATCTTAGACTTTCTAATATATTCCCACTATTATTATGCTACTACAAGTCTTTATATACATAAGAAAAAAATCTAAGGCATTTATATACTCAAAATAACTAGATCTATTATATCATGCTAGTCATGAATGCAAATGCACTATGAACATTATGTAGATAAGGTTAATAAATGAATACATGCACAAAACATCAATAATAACAATATAAAACAATAATAAAGCAAAATAATAGCAAAACAACTTAAATCACAAGATCTAAAACATTATGATGGCAAGAATATCATGTTTTAAGTGTTTCCACATCCCTAGCACAAGGCTCATGGGGATTTTGGTGGATCCACACATGTATGATCTTGTCATTACATGTTTTATCGTAGTAGGATCAAGATCTTCTACCTCTAAAATGTTTGGAACAAGAACTTGAAAGAAAAAAAAAGTTTTGTGTGTGTGTGAAACTCACAGCAAAAAGAGGATACGAGAGGGAGAGAAAAACCTTATTCCAAAATTTGATTTTTGTAAAAAAAGAGAGAAAGTGAAAAGTGAAAGATAAAATGAGTATTTATAGAAATATGGATTAGGGTTTGTGTGATAAATAAATTGAAGAAAAATAAAGCAAATTGAGAAAGAGGACAAGGGGAGGGGTACCAGTTCTACAAGGAGGAGAGAGAGAGATGTGTGATATTTGTTTTGTGTAATAAAATTCAAAATTTAAAAGTATTTTAAGTAATAAAGTATATTGGAAAAGTAAATTTGTAAGAAAAATGATGTAAAATTGTAAGAATAGGTTGTAAGGATGTAAGAATAGGGTATGAGTGATTGTACTTGTGAATATTGTGATTATAAATCAAAAACTAGATTAGACAATTAAATTACTGGTAGTAATGAAAATACGATAAAAATGTTATAACTGAAGCTTTTATAAATCAAAAAATTATATAACCGATATATTTGGAAATCTTATGAAATTACGAATCTAATGGTACTAATAACATATTTTTAGTATCTCGAGCTCTGGGACATACTTTTCAAAGTCCATATCTAATTGAGTTCGAAATAGATCGAAAATTCACTAATATGATATTTTTAAGCATCCTAATATTATTACGAACCAATCTACACGCTCCACTCATATTTCGACTTCTTGGTTTAAGAACACGGGGTTACCGGATCTAAACTGCTAGGGTTTCCCAAGGATTTGTTGACTTAAGGTTTCTGGTTGACTTTCTGATTTAGGGTTTGAACTTGAAATTACCCTAAAAATTAGGGTTTACACTCACTAGTTTATGGAATAAGGTTCTTCACATTAAACACCTCTACGGTTTAAATGTAGCTAGGTAGCTTCAACTTGTATGCACTTGGGTTAATCTTCTCTATGATCTCTACTGGTCCAATCTTCTTAGCTGACAATTTATTGTACTCACCAGTTGAAAACCTACCTCTTGTAAGGATAGCCTAAACATAATCTCTTACATCAAACTCCACATGTCGCTTCTTCTTAACAGCAAATTCCTTATCTTTACTTGCAGTATTTTCTAAATTGTTCTAAACAAATTTGTGAATCTCTTATAGGCTATGGACAAAATCTTTCGCCTTTCCATGAATTCAGGTCCTATCAGGCAATGGTAGCAAATCAAGTAGACTTCTTGGGACAATAAAGTAAATCACCTGAAATAGACTAAACCCTTAACTGCGGTTGACTGCAAGATTATGTGCAAACTCTACCTAACTTAGCTTTTGATCTCAACTCTTCACATGTTCCCCTTCTAAGCTCCTTAATAGTTTTCCTAGGGCTTTATTTACCACCTTAATCTCTCATCTCTCTAAGGGTGATAAGTGCTACTAAAATTTAACCGAGTATGGACCATCTTCTACATACTATGCCAAAAATTGTTAACAAATTTGGTGTCTTTGTTAGACACAATGGTTGTTAGTAACCTGTGCAATCTATAAACATCCATAAAGCACAACTATGCAACACGCACAGCATCTATAGTCTTCTTGCAGGGGATAAAATACATCATATTAGAAAATCTATCAACTACTACAAAGATATAGTCATTACCTCGCTGAGTTCGTAGCAACTCTAAAATGAAATCCAAGCTCAAATCAACCCAAGGCTATAAAGGGATTGGCAACAGTGTATATAACTCTGCATTCACAGCTGTCCCCTTGGACATTTGGTAGATTCTACGCCTTTGCATATACTTCTCCACTTCTTTGCAAAATGGTCGGCTAGAAATAAGATTCCTACACCCATTGCGAAGTCGTGTCTCGCCCCACATGACCCTCACCATGTAGCTCTTGAATAATCTGATCTCTCAAGCTATAGTCTAGAATGCACAACTAATAACCCTTAAACAAAAACCCATCTTGCAGCAAGTACTCTATTTTGTCACCAGCTCTAACTTTGCTAAAATAAAAAAAAATGGGGGTAACTTTCAAGTTACTTAGCAAATGAATGAAAATCAAGTACCTTTGCTTTCATTTTGCTCAAAAGACTCTGGCATCTACTCAGTGCATCAACAACCTGATTTGTGACACCACTCTTGTGTTTCACAAAAAAGGCGAAACATTCCAGATAAGCCACCCATGAAGCATGTCGAGATGACTCCTTATCCTGATATGCAAGTGCTTTAAAGCTTCATGATTAGTGTAGAGGATGAATTCTCTATGAAGCAGGTAATGACACCAGTGCTTTACAGCTTGCACTACAACATAGAACTCTACATCACATGTATTGTACCTCAACTTTACCCATGTCAGTTTCTCATTAAAAAAGGCAATTGTTCTGCTAGTTTGGCTCAAGACTACTCCAATTCCTACCTTTGAGGCATTTTCTTGTAACTCAAAAGACTAATGAAAATCTAGCAATACTAGAATCGAGGATGTGGTTAAGCACATATTAATCTACTTAAACACCTTCTTGTTGAACATGTGGTGCTCAATGTATGTTTTGATGAGGAAATAAAATACCTAATTAATTACTCAATCATATGTAAGTTGCACATAATTAGTAAAGCAAGTGTTTAATTTGTTTTGGATATGTTTGAACTTGTTTTATTTTTTTTTTTATTTATGTTTGCTATTATATCCTGATTCAAACCTTTTTTAGACCTTGTTTGGGTTAAAGTTTATTAAATCTTAAAACATGAAAGTTGTAAATCTCTCTTTAAGATTTCTATATCATCTTCAGTCACCTCAATCGGAGTCTAGATGGAAAAGTTATAATCAAAATACGAAATAGTGTTGAGGTTAGAATTGGGCACTGGAACATACCATTCGAATAGTAATATATGGCATCCGGACGGCAGCATATGGCATTTGGATAGTATCATATGGCGTTCGGACAATAGTTTGATCAAAAACATTTTGATTTTGTTCTAGTGGTATACCATTTAGACAGTAGGGTGTGGCGTCCGGACAGTAGATGGTTTGTTGCTCTGTTTTGTAGGTAGAGTCCGAACGGTAGGCTTGCAGTGTTCGAACACTAGTTGACAAAAAAATAGCCATTTGAGCTTCTTTTACTCAATCGTTGGAGGTATGTTTTGTTGATAATGGCTAAAAGGCTTCAAAATGTTATAAATACAAGTGTTTGGGGACTTAAATAAGAGGTATAAAGCTTATTTATTGCATACATCTCAAAAACACTCTCTACATGAATTAATTGTACATTGTGATACTTTGTAAGTGAGAGCCAAGTGTGGTACTAGTTACTTTGTGATTGTTATCCTTTTTCAAGCACTACACTAACAGAGTTGTAAGTAATTTGGTGAAGTCTTGCGTTGAGTCTAGTGTGTTTAAGTTTGTAAAGACTCAACTCAAGCATTTGTGTTGTTGTGTGTTGAAGTCCTCTATTGAGGCATATATTTATTGTGAATAAAGTGGTGAAGTCCTCCATTAAGGGAGGCAATCGTTGTGGATCGTGGAGACTGGGGGAGGGGGACCCAACTCTATGTTAAAATTGCGGTACAAACTTTCCTTTCCCTATCTCTTTATTTTTCATCGTTGGTTATATTTGTTGTTGTGCATGAATTAGTCTTTAAGCTTAAAAGAAAATCATTTTTAGTGCATAATTCATATTCTTTAAGTGTTTCTTAGTTTCTACACCTCTCTGCTTCATCAGTCCATAGAAATTTCCACCCTTCATACAATCTATGATGGGAGCCATAATGCTACTAAATGGGGGTATAAACCGCCAATAAAATGATGCTAGCCATGGAAGCTTCAAACTTTAGTCAATATAGTAGGTCTAGGCCACTATCTAATTGCTTCCTCTATAGACTTATCTACCCAGAAAGAGTACCTCTGTAGTTAAGAATACACACTTCTTCAAGGCAACATATAAATTTTCCCTACGCAACACATTAAGAACATCCCATAAGTGTTTGAGATGCTACTCTAGGTCAGTACTGTAAATCAATATGTCGTCAAAGTACACGACAACACTCTTTCCAATGAATGGCTTTAGAACCTGATTCATTACTCTTATGGATGTGCTGGGTGCATTAGATAATCCAAATGGCATAACCAGTTACTCATACAAGAATACCTTAGCATCACTCAACTGGTCAAGTAAATCATCCAAGTGGGGACTGATAGTTGTTGATTTCTCTCAAAGGATGATTTTGATGATAACAAAAACAGTTAAATGATTTCTTCCTTATTTTGTTTCAGTGTGCAGTATTGGAAACTATATCAGAAAGTTATCAAAAGGTTGGAAGTTTTTATTTAAACAATATGAACTCATCAGAAGGTTACTTAGAAGGTTTTAAATAAGATCTGTAGTTTTTTTTTTAATCATCAGAGGGAACATCAGAAGGTTTATGAACTACATGTAAATAAAGTTTTTTTTTTTAAATTCAGATTTTAAATTTTGAAGACCTAGCTCCAATGTTGAGTATAATTTGGGTATTATGCTTAATGTATTCCACAAAGTCGGATTAAAATCTACATGGATTAAAATTAGAACACAAGCTCAATTGAAGAACACGAATGCACTGTTGAAGAGGACGAGCTCAAACTGATTTTTAAATTATAAAAGCGAATTACATTTGAGGAGAAAGTTAGTAGTGTGCATAATTATGAAGTATTTACAAAATACAATTCAGAATTTTGTGGAATGTGTTCAAAGTTTTTTTTTTTTTTTTTTTGGATCAACCGAAGAAAGTGGAAGCTTGACAGAGGATGAACAGTAACAGACGATGCAACTGTTCAACAAAGGATAAATCCAAGTCCAATTTTTCAGTTTAAAGATAAGCACACAAGTTGTTGGTTATTTGATTTATCTTCTGAAACTGAATTTCGGAGATTATCTCAAGAATTCAAAATTCAAAGTGAGTCAACTGTAGGATAAATGCAAGCTGATATTTCGGAAATAACAAGCAGAATACACACACAAAAATCTGGACAAGTTAATCCATTCGTTCTTCTAGCCATTGGAGCAATTGGAATAAAAAGAAAAAGAACAAGACAGAAAGATCATCATCAACAACATGAATATCATATTTTAACCTTTATTCGAAAAACTGTCATAATTCATTGTTACTATTCATTGAGCAAATAGTTTGAGGAAACTTAATTTTCATTCCTCTTGATTTGATCTTACATTTTTAGTGTGAGTTGAGAGTTACAAGTAGGCTTAGTTGATTGATTGATTGAGAGAATCAAGCTAAGTGAATTGTAGCCAAAGAATTGGCAAGAACTTCTTGTAATTTTTATTGATTTGATTAGATAGTGGAACACAACCGATGAGGAGTACTAAGACCCTGGCTTGGAGCTGGAAGAGAGGATTGACGCTCGAGGCGGAACCTCTATATATTGATTTGCACTTTCTTCTCCTTATTTCTCCTAAATTTCGTGATTTATTGTTTATGTTTTATATGTGTGATATATGCTCAAAAGGTTAATCAGAAAGTAACTTACATATAGTTTCTTAGTCAGAAGGTTAATCAGAGAGTAAATCATTCATATTTTTCTTACTCAGAGAGTTAAGCAGAAGGTTTCTAAGTGTGAAAGTCTTGTTTTACTTTTGATTCGAATTTTTGATTAAAGCTTTTATTTGTTAAGTTTATTATTCTAAGAATTTTAGTGGAATGACCAAGTGGTGTGAAATTTGTTTAAATTTTGGAAAATAAATTTTATAACCAATTCACCCCCCTCTTGGTTATCTTTTCGGGACCAACAATAGTAATCTTGTTGATGGCTTAGCTATCCATACACATATGCCAGGTGCCATCCTTCTATAGATTCAGAAGAGCCGAAACTGTGCACGGACTTAAACTTTCATGAATAAGACCCTTAGCAAGTAATTCTTCAACCTACCTCCTCAACTCCTCATGTTCTATGGGGCTCATTCGAATGTGGCCTATTTGGAAGGGTTGTTGTCACGCTTTGAGGGGTACCATAAACAAACAGTCAGTCATGCACAACATTAAAGCCTAGAATAACTACCTTAGCACGTAAATGCTTCCATATATGCACAAGGCATACATCACAACAAAGGGAATGCATCGAAATAGTGTAATTTATATTAATAAAAATTAAGTAACAAGGCAAGAGAAATAATTTTTCATTAAACATAAAGTTAATTACAAATCTTAGGACATACCCCTGCTAATGTCCTCAAATTGTACAAATTATATTAGTGTTTCTTAGTAGTCTCCAAAAATAAAATCTTGTCATAGATTACTCATAAGGAAATTTTCAGAAATTAAACTTTACCCTATGATTCCAATTCTTCCATAAAGGCTTAAAGATCCACTGATGATTTCCTTTATGTCCTATTCCTTGAATAGAGTTTCAAGCATACCTGTTTCCAAAAAAATCTATAAGGTATAAACTTACAATGTGTTTAGTGAGATATTCCCTTTATTCGTACCATAACTCAAACAAATTTATTAATTTTCATGCATATGCTATGCATGCAATGCAACAACCATATGTTACAACCAATTATGTAGGGGGCATATGAAAACCATACATAGAACAAATTTACTCTCTCCATATTGAAGGTTAAAGAAATGGAATTTGAAGGTCCATGTAACTCTCCACTACTGGTCCTAAGCACTTTACTCATAGAGATTGATAGGCGCGGCTCATCCTGTCATGCCCCGAGGGGTACCCTAAACGTGACAGTCCGCCGTACACAATACTAAAGCCTATGAATGACTACCTTCGTCACACAAGGGCTTCCATACTATGTACAAGGCGTACAACACATTAAGGAGACACGATCGAAGTATAGCAATTCATATTGATATAAGTTATACAACAAGATATAAGGAATGTAACTAACTTCAAATATAATCAATTACACTTCTTAGGGGCATACCCCCGTAAAAATTCCCAACTTCAACCTTAAACAAAAGACATATATAGAATCTCATAGGTTATTACTACATAAGACCTATCATAACACAACTTCACTAAACCTGACTAAGGCCTTCTCGTACACCGCTTCCTTATTGGAACTCAAACTCATACTCGTTTCTGATATCTCGGTCTTGAGTCATAATCTTAAATCAACCTGTAACATTCAATAACTGTGGGAGGGTAAGCTACACTAGCTTAGTGAGTGAGACTTCCATAAATCACGCATCCAACAATCAATCAAGCAAGTTATTTAATCAATCATATGAATGCAACAAACACATGAATCATACAAAACATATGATCAACCGGAAATCATATGTGAATAGATTTACGCCCTCTATTCGGGGTTAGCAGATTCACGACTCCTCGGTACTGTCGGTTCCGTCTTCGGGTCACGGTTACCCTCACATAATATTCCATTTCATGGATACCGGATAACTGAACAATATGCTAATGCTCCATCCCCAACGTGAAGTGATTATGTCCATATTAGTTTATCATTCCAATAGTCATTATTCCAATTCTTAAGTGATCAACCAATTACGCAGACAATAATAATATATATAGCAATAAACATTCATCATTAATCACCCGGTTTCGATATTCTTAACACGGTTTGCTCAATACATCATCAACACATATATAACCCCATAATTACCCATCATACATCTCCATTTTATCTTTGCTTATCAATCTAGTGCGACTAAATTTACAAGCACAATCAGGAACGTAATAGGAAGTAGAAACTCACTCGGCCATGGACTCCGTTCTCTAATCGTAGTAGTATCCGGTGGCAAGAAATCCTCCGATCCGAATTCCCCTAAACGAAAGAAATACCCAAATGAGTACTTCATACTACAATCTAATCCCAACTTATCAAATATAACTCTTTAGTTCGTAATTTTCGTAACAAGCAAAAGTTCCAACTTAAAATGGCCATAACTTGGTCATTTCAACTCGGAATTTCGCAAATTATATACCGATTTCTATCTACTTCGAAAGATCTATTTAATTCTAATAAAATATCTAAGTTTTGAAAATGTTACAGCTTCAGAACAAGCCGATCAGTTCTGATCAGTAACGAATTCACTTTCGAAAATTTGTTTTTGTGAATGTTTGCGATGTTTCTAAATCATAGATCAAATGTAAATACAATATGGATGATTTACTATCATGGATGACATGTTATGATCTTCCTATACGTATGTTTCGTTGATATTTATTTCAAGAAATTCCTTAGAAGTTTTAAATTCATAAAAAGTCAAGAAAACTTAGTTAAACTAGAATAATTTTGTAGTCTTGAGTAACTACACTTGTTTTAGGAAAATTTCATAGTGAAACCTATTCATTCTTGTTAAAACTAAGCCTCAACTAAATATATATCTCAAGGCCTTCATTTCTTGATAAAAATCCTTATTTTAGACTTAGAAAATAGGTGTTCAAGTAGGAGCTATCTCTAAATCCGAATTTTGCAAGATTGGTTTTTAAGTGATTTCTTTTAAGGAAAACTCATTTATTCTTTTGGAAATCAAGTCCCCACTAAACCTATACCCTAAGGTCTTCATTTCTTTGATAAAACTTCCATTTTGAGTTTGAAAAATAGGTTTTTATATCTCATCTTCCCCTAGATACGAGATTCATGCAATCTTACACAAGATCAAATTTTCTTATCTTGTAAATATCACTTGTTTAACAATTTCCTCCTAGTATATCCACCATCAATTTATTAAAATCACTTCCCTATGATATCTATTCCATAAGCCCTTCATATTTTAGCTTAAAACTTCATTTTGGGGTTAAACAATATGTTTTGAAAATGGGTCTTGGTTTGAATCCGCGAATACAAATTTTATTTTTGAAAATAACATTTGAAAATCACCTTTGATTTTTACAAAATAAAGTCTTGATGATATCTACTCCTTAAGGCTTCATTTTCTCAACTAAAACTTCCATTTTGAGACTTGGAAGGGGGTGTTTAAATTTGAGCTTTGCCAAGATACGAAAATTAAAGTTCTCATTTGTGTTCAAAACCAAGATCTACATTTATATAGGCATCAACTTCATGCATACAACCACATTATCCATATACCAAGATTTTACATAACAAATACTAAGAACAAGTCTTGCAAAAGTGAGGTCTACACATTATAACAACAAAAATAGAAATAACAAGATAAGCAAGGATCAAAGTGAGTGTTTCATGTTCTTGGCATCATCATCCATTGCTCATAGGCATTATGGAAGGTCCTTTGATGCATGAAACCTCTTTATCATATACCTATACCACCAATGGAGGCTTAAGAAGGGTGCTTTCTTAAACAAGCTTCAAGAAATGAGTGTGGAGGCCTTCTTTTCCTATGGGGGCAGCAAGACTTCAAGAACAAAGGAGGCAAGAAAGAAGAAAATAAGAGAGTATTTTGCCTAGGGTTTGTAAAGAATAGAAGGAGTGAATATAAGAGACTATTTATAGAGAGATGAGAGAGGCTAAAGAGAGTTAAATGAAAGAAAGGAAAAGAAAGCAAGGGCAGCAAGAGAGAAGGGGGGGGGGGGGGGGGGGGGGGGGGGGGGGGGTGTGGCGTGAATCTAGGGGAAAAAGAGAGAGGATTTAGCTTGGTTTTGACTTGAAGTTGAAATGTAACTTGTCTTCCACATGTGATTAACTAAAAGGAGCTTTTAAATCATTAAATAAATGAAAATAATAAAAGAAAAATGGCAGATTTGGGGGCTTGTTGCAGCTGCCATGGAGTGTTGGAAGACATAAATAGTACAAGGTGTGGTGTAGAAATCATTACAATAGTGTACAAAGGTATGGGTCACATGTATGTGTCTTATTATGAGATTTTTGAAAAGAGAGAATAATTATAAATAAAAAAAATCAATGGCAGAATTTTAATAATTAAAATGAAATAATTAATTAAATTATTTTAGTAATTTATCAAATAAGCTACCGGTACGGTCAAATTACGCTTATATAAGCTATAACTGATATTTTTAGGAGTCGAAAAATTACGAAACTGTAATTTTATGATTCCTTATAAAATTACGAGTTTTATGGTGTTGACGGAATATTTTTACTATTCCGGTCACCGGGACACGCTTTTCGAGGCAGTACCCGATCGGGTCCAAAAAAGGTTAATTTCGATCCAATCTGATACTTTTTAGTTATCTTATATTATTATGCACTATTCCAAACACTAAACTCGTTCTTAAACTTCTAGGATTAAGAACTCGGGATTGCCGGATCTAAACAACTAGGATTTTGGGCTTTCGGTTGACTAAGGCCAGGGCTTGCCAACTTAGAAACTGAATAGTTTTATTCATAATTCATATTTTCTTATAACATTAATTCTTTGATGATCTATCTAGTATTAACAGTTCTCGAGATTATTTAAATTGATTTATTGTTTTGAAAATTTATCGCATTCGTTATCGGATAGGGTTTTCTCGATTCGTACCGAATATTGGTTATTGAGACAATTTTTGATGAAATTGAGTCTAAGAATTTATTAATGCCTTATGGGGATTATTTATATTGTTTTAAAGGTTTATATTGCTCTGACTTACGAGTTTTGATTCGTCGAGTGATTTGATTGGCTTAAAGATTTCATAACTGGATGAGTGTTGAACTTTCGTTTTGCTTTCAATCTATGGTACTTCAACTTAGGGTTAATGATTGAATTGATTATCATAATAATAATTAGACCTTCTTCTTAAGGTTATGGGATTTTATTCCCGATCCTGTTTTATGATTTTCGAAGGTTTGGTTTGTCTATTAGAGCTTTCATTATAATCTTATCCTTCAGGATCATTAATTTGTGTATCGATTAATTGTCGTCAATTTAAGCTTACTTAATCGTGCCAAAGCCTAACTATGAAATGGCTTTGGTGAATTTTAAATTACTCAAAATTATTGTTGTGGTAATTGAGTTTCCATATTATCTTGATTTCCGAGTGAAAAATCAGATGAACTAATTATCTTACGTAAGAATTTTGGTTCAAAGATATTTAGGTTCTTATTTTATTTTCAAGGGCTCTCAGTTTCTTAAGATTAGGAAAATTTTTATTTATGTTCATATTTTAGAACTTTTTAGAGTTCGATTTTAACTTGGAGTCATTTTTAGAGTTTGTCTTTGAAGTTTATTCTGTGATTATTTACTGAAATTTCCGGGGCTTACACATCCTTGGGATGTATCCCTGATACATCTTAGTTCCCTAAGAACGAACATAGCTACGGGCTTTTTTGATGGTACGAATGAGCTTGGCCTCAGACCCTTCCGATTCTTCATGTAGGAGTAGCAGTCTTTGACATGTGACTTGATGAATGTGATGTGTGCCCATTTAGTTTATATTAAAGATGAATAAAATTAAAGTATACTTAATGGCGATCAAACAAGTATCACACACACATAAGTAACACGTAATATTGGTGATATACTTAAACAATCATTTATTGGTTTTGATACGCTTAGCATCCCTTGTCACACATTAATAGAAGCATTACATATAAACCCATAACCCCATACATATTCACTTTATCTTGTACTTATAAATCTAGTGCAATTATCTACAAGCAAAAGTAAGGTGATGAAATCATGAGGGAAAACTCATTCGTTCATTAAAGCAATTCTTAGTCGAAAAAATCATCTAGAAATGGCATGTCAAGCTTTTCGTTACCTAAACAAAAGAAATACTTGGAATGAGTATTTCATAGAGGTTATACTAAATTTTCTAATTCTATTATTGTAATCACATCATTTTTCTCAGTTGCGAAAATTCCAACTTAAAACGACTATAACTTGCTCATTTTAACTTAGAATTTCACATTTTAGTAGTCGTTTTCTACCTAATCTAAAAGATCTAACTATTTCTGAGGTCATTTTTAACATTTAAGTCCATTACGGTCTCGGAAAAGGATTCTACAAATTTGTCCTATAATTCTTAGCCCTTAATTCTTGTATTTTCCATAGTTTTACTTCACTTAGATAATTTATAGCAAACATATAAATATTTCTATCTTTAAAAATCCTTTAGTATTGACATTAACTCATATTATATGCATGATCCTAGTGATGTTGTTTCAAAATAAAACTTTGTAAAACAATCTTTTGTAGAAAGTAGTAATGTTGAGTTTGTGAAAAATCATTTTCTTGACTTGTGATAAAATGTGTCATCTTAGATTTTATAAATACGTGACTTAATAAAATTTATGGTTCAATATATTCATTGAGACTTTAAGGGTCTTATATAAAAATTCCCTATATTTTATATGGGTTTTACTTATTATGACATAATATTCTAAGTGTATTTTCTTTTAAATTCTTATCGGGTTTGGTTTTTCAAATAAAGTTTAATACTTATGTCTTTAAAGAAATTCATGATTTTATATTTATTTTGAATTCATAAATATTTTGTTTTCATATTAATCTTCCTTTAATTAATTATTTTCTAAAGCATATATTTCTATGTGTTAGTGGTTAAAATTTGTTTTAGATGGGAACTTCTTAAAAATTGTTTTTTGTTTTTAGAGAGAAAGAGAGACTTGTTTTAAGCTTTTGTTTTTGATAAAAAGGGTTTGTTCATGTTTTAAGAGTGAGCTTATGGATAATATTGCATAACAAGGAATTATCGACATTTAAATTTTTGGAAAGAATTTCTAATTTCTAATTTGTTGTGAGAGAATTACCTAATTATTAGAGTCATTATTTTTACACTCACTTAGCTTTATGATGGTAAATTTATTTTCTAAACTTGATTCTTTATTTTGGTTACTAATTTTACTCCAAGTTGATTTGAACTACAAAATTATTTTAAGTTTATCATATGGGAGAAATTTGACTTGTTCTTGGTTTTTCACAAAATATTGATACATATACTTTTAGGAAAAATTTTAAAGAAATTTTGCATAACAAGGAATTATTAACATTTTACTTTAAACATTTTTGAAGAAAGTGTGGTTGATCAACTATTCTTATTCTTTAAGAAAAATTTCCTAAGAGTTCAAAATTAATTCTCTTGAAAGATAAGTCTCATGTTATGAAATAAGAAATAATTTATATTTTCATTTTAAAATTTTTATTGAGACAACAACATTACTTCATGACTATGCATGCATATGAATCTAGTAGTTATACTATGAAATAATTTGTCGCCATAAGCTTATGTAGAATGAATGATAGAAAACCACATAAGCAAATATAGGGAAGATAAGATATGGAAGTCTTAGCTTAATATCAAGACTTTCTGAGACTTGAATAAATTTTAGTCACCATAGAAATAAAGAAAACATGAAAGTCTTAGATTTATATCAAAACTTCCTAAGGCTTGAAAGAATATTAGTCTCATAAATAAAACTAAAATAACAAGGAAACAATTTTGGGAGTTTTAGACTTTAACAAGGCTCTCCGAGACTTGAATATTTTCAATCTCAAGTAAATAACATAATAAGCAATAAGAAAAAGAATATGGAGCCTTAGATTATTTTTCAAGGTTCCCAGGACTTAGAAATGGATAAGTTCCACATTTGTTTTGACTTTATTTAAGACAAGTCTAAGACTAGAAGTTGACTAGTCTTATTTTTAGTAAGAAATAAGTAATAAGCAATAAAATATCAACAATAAATAAAAGTTAGATTAGTGAGCATTTAGGCTTTAAAGTATATATACACATATACTCAGTAACATATATAAAGTTAAGGTTAGAAACAACAACATAACATAATATAAATGAAATTGTAGAGTTAAACAAAATATGAACAATATGTTGTTTTTACATTCCATTCCCTAGCATAAGCTTATTAGGAATTTAGAAACCAAACACACATATTTTTCATATTATGTTAAGATGAACTTATGAAGAAGGTCCAGTGCTTTACTTAAAGTAGATAAAGGATTGAAGTTGGAAGAATGAATGGGTGATGTGTATGGGGGTGTGTGTGTGTGGTGTGATTTAGCAAGAGGAGAGGGAGAGAGTATTTGCCAAATGAATTTGCAAGAGTTTTGTTATGTGAATAATGTATGTGTAAAGAATGAAAGAGAGAGGGGTATTTATAGAGTTTTGGAGTGGAAATTAGATGTAATTAATAAATTGACGAGAAGAAAAAGAAAGGTGGCTGACCATTAGAGGGAAGAGAGAGGAAGAGTGATGAAAAAAATTAATTTTAGTATAAAAAGTAAGTAAAGTGTAAGAGAAATTAAGTGAAAAGCAATGCTGGAAAAGAAAAATATAAGAAATAGGTTAATAGGTTTCAAGAAAAAGTACAGGTAGATAAATAGTAATGAATATAGTAAATAGTAATCAAATAGTAGACAAGACAAATTAATTACCAATAGTAAGAAAAATATGTGTAAACGAGTTATATATGATATTTTTAGAAGCCAAAAAAATTTTATAACCTATATTTTATGGTTCCTTTTCTTATTACAAGTCTAGATTCATTGTCAGAATATTTTCATTGTTTTGCACGCTAAGACCCTTATATATATAACTGATCTCGTTAGGGTTTGAAACAAGTGAATTTTTGGCGAATATGATCTTTTTAGGCTATAAGACATTATTTCAAATTATATTCTAAGGTTATCTCATTTTTACTATTGTCTAATCAAGTTTAGGGCTTCTAGTGTTATATATTGACTCTATTTGACTTCTGGTATTAATTTTAAAATTTTTACTGTAAAATTCACTAAAGGGCCTAAGGTTTGATAATTTTATCATTAAATATTATTTGGACATACTGCCTCGATTTACGTGTTAAAAATCAGATAGATGAATTATTCAATGTAAGGATTTTGAGTCGAGCGATTGTTGGATTTTCGTTTTGTTTTTGAATGTACTCTTTTTCTTAAGGTTATGAAATTTCGTATTTGATCTTGTTTAAGGTTTCTAGAGTTTGGTTTTAACTTAGGTCGGTTTTAGGATTTAGGTTTCGGTATTTAGCTATAGGATTACTTTTAAGAGTATAAAAAAAAATTAGGGGTTTATAGCTTCACTAGGCTCAAGATTAATTTGCTGTTAAATATCACGTTGCGGTGGTAATCCATCCGGTAACTTGTTAGGAAATACACTGTGGAACTCTAACACCGAAGTTGCCACTTTAGGCATTTCCACCTCCTTCTCAACTCCCTACCTACCGGAGCAAAGACAACATCAGAACCCTGCATCTCTTCTTACTTGTCATATATGGTTGTGGTAGTATCCCTGTTAGGAACCAACACGATTTTTACCCCTTTATACACAAAAATATAGGTATTAGCTCTCCCATCATGAGTCACACCCTTATCAAACTACCAAGGCTTCCCTAATAACAAATGGTAAGCATCCATCATCACAACATCACACTAGATAGAGTTTGTATCTAGAATTGATGGAGAGAATGTAACTAGTGCTCATTAGAGATACTCATCTTACCACCTTTTGTAAGCCCCGGAAAATTTCAGTAAATAATTCTACGATGAACTTCGAAAATAAACCCTAAAAAATCCGTCCAAATTAAAACCAAATTTCAATAATCCAAAAACACGAGCGAATCCAGAAATTTCTTAATCTTGAGAAAATGAAAATCCTTAAAAATAAAATAAGAACTCAACATATTTCAATTCCAAAACCACCACGTAACGACAAATTCCATACTTAACTCCAACTTGTAAAATCGAGTAATATAGAACCCAAAAACAAATTATTAAAAAGTAAATAACGATTAACTTTTGGAAATGAAACCCAATTCAAGAATTCCGAAAACGTTAAAAGATATTAAATACTTACAAAAATGAAATGTAAAATAAATTTCTCAAATTAAATGTGTTGTATGAACATAAAATATCAGTTTCCAAATTGGCAAAGACCTAAACTGGAAAATCACCCGGAAACCCTAAGTGGAATACAATAGTTTAAGTCCGGCAATGTAGCGCCCCTAACCATAGAAGCTGAGATGTAGTTTAAGTGTGTAGAATAGCTTGTAGTAATATAAGTTTGCTTAAAAATATCATATTGGTAAATTTTTGACCTATTTCAAACCCGTTCGGATATAGACTTTAAAAAGCATGTCTCGAGGCCCGAGATGTCAAAAATATACCATTAGTACCATTAGACTCGTAATTTCATAAGATTTCCAAATATATCAGTTATATAATTTTTCGGATTATAAAAGTTACAGTTATAACCTTTTATCGTATTTTCATTACTACCGGTAATTAATTAGTCTTTTGCACTATTCACTTTTATTTCATTACACAATTTTATTATTCTTATAAAGCCTTATATTATTAAATAAATATTTTATATATTATAGAAAATTTTGTTTTTCTAAAATTTAGTTCGTTTCAGGTCTTTACGGGATCAGATTCTGTTTATGACCCGATACTAAAAATAAAATAAATTAATTTAATAATTGAAAAATATTTCAAAAATATTTTTATTTTCATAAAATAATTTTTTAGAATTTTTCGAGTTATAAAAATATCATTTATAGCACATTTCGCATATTTTGATCATACCGGTAACATATTTGTTAAAATACTAAAATAATTCAAATAATTATTAATTTTAATTATGAAAAATATGCTACAAATATTTGGAATAAATTTTCTAATTTTATTTTATTAAGAAAGTACTTTTACAACCCATACTTTTTCAAGTACACCTTACACATATCACTACCTTTTCACTTCAAGCTTTTTACACTTCATTATATCAATTCATGGCAGATTTTGACTCCTTTATGGCTTCCATTATCCTTTAGTTACTCCTATTTTGACTAAAATAAATATATTCTACTCTTTCTTAAAGAAGATACATTATACATTTATTACACAATTCAATTTCAAGTCAAAATTCAACAAAATTCCCTCTCTCTCCTCTCCTAATATTCACGTGCAGCATGCTCCATTGTGACTGCCCTTGTTTTATTTTTTTCTTCTTTCTTACAATTAATACACTCATTTTCTCTCTCTTTCATTTACTCATTTTTCCTTTTTCATTCCTTAGCTTTTTCTCTCTCTTTTCCTCTCTTTTCTTCTTCATTTGTTCTTGTTCTTCAAGAACAAGTTGCCCCCTTCTTCTCATGAGCTCCCACACATATTTCTTGAAGATTTTTAAGTAAACTTCCTTCTTAAAGCTTCCATAGGTGATATAGGTAAAGTGTAATGAGAGTTTCATGCATCAAATGACCTTCCATAAGCTTAAAAGCTAGGATGATGATGCCAAAATGAAACACTCCTCTTCTCCATTATTATTATCTTGTATCATTATTATTTTCTTGTTTAAAGTTGTTATATTTTGTAGATCTAACTTTTTGTACTTTGATTTTGTTTATGCCTTAGATCTTGTTATTTGAGTTATTATTTTTGTTATTGCTTATGATTTATGCATATATTCATCATTCACATGTCTATTTAGTGATTCATGCATTTGTAAACTAGATCTAGTGTTTTGAGTTCATATGCATTAGACTTTTGTTTTATGTTCATGAACAACTTGTAGTAGCATGATGATAGTAGGAATGTTTTAGAAAACTCAAGATCTATTTTATTTTCAACAAAAATCATTTTTGAAAATTCGGATGAAAATGGAACCATATTTAGAAAAGTTGTTTTTCAACTTCAAAATGTGTATTTTTCATTTAAAATGAAGGGCTTAGGGTATAGATAACATAAATGAAAGATTTTGATGAGTAAAGTTTAGATCTATGAGTTTTAGTTTACTATCATGGGTTTCTTTTAGATTTATGTTTCATATTAAGTGTAGATCTTGGTTTTGAACTCAAAAAGTGAAATTCGTATTTTGGCAAGACCCCTATTTAAAAACCACTTTCCAAGTGTCAAAATGTAATTTTTACTTGAGATAATGAAGGCTTAATATATGTATATCATCAAGACTTCTTTTTACAAAATCAAAGGTGATTTTCAAAAGTTATTTTCAAAATAAAAATCTTATTTTCGGATTTTGGCAAGGCATATTTTAAAAACATGTTTTCCAACTCAAAAATGAAGTTTTTATTTAAGAAATATAAAGGCTCTTAATATAGATATGTAAGGAATGGATTTTCATAAGTTTAGATAGATTTTATCAAAAGATATGACCAAAAATAAATTTTGTAAATTCGGATCTCAACCAAGACCAATTTTGAAAACCCATTTATCAACTCCAAAACTCATGTTTTATGTGAAAAATGAAGGGTATAGGTAATAGGTATCATTAAGTAGTGATTTTTATAAGTTGAAATGAGTTTGGATATGAATAATGTATAAAACAAGAAGTGGAATCAAGATGGAAAATTTTGAGTTAGTATCCAACTTGTAAAATTCGTAACTTTGGATGATGCCCATGAAAACACCTATTATACAAGTTCAAAATAAAAGTTTTATGTATTAAATGAAATCCTTAAGTAATAGGTACCATAAAGTTTTAAATTTTAATGCATTAAACAAGTTTTTCCCAAATGAATCATTCAAAAAAATTGATTTTCTAAAATTCGGATTTTTGAGTAAATCCTATTTGAAAACATATTTGCAAAGTGTAAAATGAAAATTTTTATATGAAAATGAAGTCCTTAGTGGTTATGTATGATTGAGCTTTAATTTTCTAAGTATCAAATGATTTTTACTTAAAGGAATCACTCAAAAACTAATTTTCACAAAATTCAGATTTTGGAATCAACTTTACTTGAAAACATGTTTACAAAGTGCAAAATGGAAATTTTAATGTAGAAATGAAGATCATAAGTAATAGATATAATGAAGACTCAATTAAAAAAAATAATTATATTTTCTTAAGTAATAAATCCAAAACAAATGGAAATGATCAAAGTTAGAAAACTAGATTTTTCATAAGTAGTTGTTATTATGGTCTTGCAAAAATAAAAGTTATAAAATTTTCTTTTAGCAAAATCATCAAGATCATGCATACATTAAGCTCATCTCATGTCATTCATGTTAGGAAATCATCAATATTTCATGTATAGCTAATCTATATAGTAGGAACATTACAAATATTTACAAAACTATTTTTCGGAAATGAAATTTGCTACTGTCCTAACTGATCCGACTTTTTCGAAGCTTCAAAGTTTTCAAAACTTAAATATAATATTAGAATAGATAGATCTTTAAGTAGATAGAAATCGATATATAATTTGCGAAATTCGAGTTAAAATGACTAAGTTATGACCATTTTAAGTTGGAATTCCCGCTTAGGACGAGAATTACTAATTTGATAGTTCGTATAAGATCGTTTGGATTAGTTTGAGTTGAAATACTTATTAGAGTATTTCTTCCTTTTTAGGTGATCCCGAAATGACGATTCCCTATCACCGAATTACTATTACTAAAAGACCGGTGATCCAATGGCTGAGTGAGTTTTCTCTTTATTTTGTTACCTTGTTTGTGCTTGTAGCTAGTTGCATTAGAATTATAGGAATAAGATAAAAATCGATATGAATGCGGATGGGATATATGATGAGACTGTGATGAAGGTATGCCAAAGAATACTAAAGCATATCAAAACCACGATTTGATTGGATAACTACACTGTCCATATTATTTCTGTTATATGTATGATTTTGGTTGGTCACTCTAAAGAATGTATGAATATTTTGACCTAAGTAAAAATTAAAATTGGTCATGCACCGCATCGGACATATTGCATTTGGTAGCATGCTATTCCTACGCAGGTCGATCAGTATAGTCCGCTGATTACTCGTTTGGATAACGAGGCCGGTGCCAGAGCTCATTCATGGGAACTAAGGCGCATCGGGGATGCATTCTATGTGTGAGCCTAGCCGAGTCGAGTGCTATGAGCCGAAGGCGTAGGGACTAGCAGCGGTCATGTAGACTTCAATACCATCCCTAACCCAAGATACGGAGGGTGTAAATCCGTTCTATGTGTGGGTTCCGGACACCCATACATAATTGTTTGCTCATGTGTTTGTTCATGCATAGCATATGGTTGATTATAACTTGCTTGTTATGGTACATAATTAAGGGAATTCTCACTAAGCTAGTGTAGCTTATACCCCAATAGATGTTTGAATGAATAGGTTATCTCAAGAATGCTAAGTGGGGACCGAGATGGTTGGAGCCGAACATAACTTTGGGATTTCGGCAATGAATAAGAATGTTTGAAGTTATCAGTTAGGTTTTTATGATTTTCCTTGTAATAGTTTATGTAGGGAAGTCTATAAATGAATGTAATTGAAGTTTAATGATTTGTATTTTGAAGTATAGTGATTCGTTATGAGTGTTTTGTATTTGGAGTATAGTAAATTGAAATTCCTTTACATTGTTACTCAAGTATATCAACGTAAAATGTATTACTCCGATGAGTCTCCTTCATGTGTTAGACGCCTTGTACATAGTATGGAAGCCTTCACGTGACTGAAGTGGTCATTCTTAGGCTTTAATATTGTGTACGGCAGACTACCACGTTTAGGATACCTTTCGGGGCGTGACGCCTTTCTTTAGTCATGCCAGCTTACAAGGCTTTGGTGCTGCTCAAGCTTAATGCCTAACTTCTGCACTACTTATGTGGATACAATATACTTACAGCTTCCTAAGTCAATAATGAATCGACATACTTTGCTCAAAAGTATAAGTAGATGAAAAATATTGTTCATAAGCTAGTCTTCCTCAACCGCTTAGGAGTCATACAGATCTCATAACTACCAAATTCTCTCTCCCATCTCCCATTATAAATTCCTCTTAATATACTTAGTGTTGAAGATAGGTCCCCCATCATAAGCTGTAAGTGCGTCAAATAGCTCGCGGTTACTCGCTTTCAACTCGGCGAAAGCTCAATTTGACTTGCTTACAATGGAGTTGAGCTCGAGTTTGAGCTACTCGAATGGTTGTCAAGCTTAAGTTCGAGCTTTAAAATACTCGACTCGATAAGCTTACGAGCTTAATCGAGTTGAAACAAGTATTAAATTGAGGCGAGTCGAATTCGAGCTTATCGAATATTAAATATTTTTTATAATTAAATCAATATTTAAAAGAATAATTGAGCTTAATCTAGTCGAGTTTAAGCTTATCGGGTATTAAATCTATTCAAGTTAAAGCTTAAAAATCAAAGTTTGATCAAGTTCGAGTTTGAACTTCGAGTTTTTTATTCGAGTCGAGTTTGAGCTTGGTATTGTATCGACTCAACTCCTCGACTCGACTTGACTCAACTCGTTTATAGCTCGACTCCATCACCCCTAGCTTCAAGCACAGCTTCACTATCCTCATCCTCCTCATTTTTAACAAAAAGTGTCTTCTTCTCAGCCTTCTTACATCCAGACTATCAGTAACTAGTCTCACCACATTTGAAGCATTTCAACCTACTACTGCTTAGTCCATTGGTACTAGGTTTATTGAATCGACCAATAGTGTTGCTACTAGTAGTTCCACCCCTTAAATGATTTACTCTATTATTACTACTACTACTTCCCATTACACCACTACTATATGCACTACTCCCAAACCGCCCCTGTTGTTTCTCAACAGTCGATGCCCTCTGGTGCGTTGCTGATACACTGATAGATTCAGAAAAATGAACTGTATCTTAAATCTGTATTCTCTAACCCTTGATGTATTTAGCAACTAATTGATCATTTGTCTCTTGAATTTCGTTAACTGGTAAAATTCAGAGGCATAATCATCAACCGACATGTTACCTTGTTTCAAATTTTGTAGCCTTCGATAAGTGATGCGCTAAAAGTTATAGGGCAAAAATGCCACTCATAGGTGCTTCTTCATCTTTTCTTATGAGGTAATTTTCAACTTACTCAGCCTACTCCTTGTTAACTTTTTTTGCTGCCATGATATTGTGGTCCTAACATGCAACCTAGGTGCTACCAGTTGCACTCTTTTGTCTTTAAGGACCTCTTTAAACTCCAGGATCTCCTCTACCATAGTTAACCAATCTAGGAATTCCTCTTATTGAAGGCTTCCATGAAACTCCAATATCTCCATTCTAATACCCACCTCTTAATGCCTTTGGACTTCCTCTACATGAGGCCTTGCCTACGTGGTAATTCATCATACTACTTGTCCTTCTTAACAAAAGAGGAATCATCCTCTACTTCATCCACATTTGGCATTAGATTAGGGTTTTGACTCCATCTAGGGTTTCCATTCCTTTGATTCCCAATTAATGCACCCATTCTTTTTGTTAATTGATTCACAACCCCCTTTGACCTATGTTTTAACATTGCTTCCAGCTATTCATCAATCATCTACGTGATCCTTTGCTCTAGATCATCGTAGATCTTACCTACTGTAGCACGACGTTGATTAGCTTATCTATGGGATGCCATTGTTACTAAAAGTGAACTCAACTCTGATACCAAAGTGATGCAACATATGACGTGAAAACTAAATTAGGGTTTTTATCACATACCATTGATTATGTGAATACTCAAAGTGTGATCCTCAAATACCAATTAATTTTGAGAATTCCTAGGTATTTGACATCTAAATTCGAAATCCATGTGAGATTCGAGAATTTAGGAAGCAAAAAGAGTAATGTCGACTATGAGATTTTACTAAAATATGATAAGTGACTATTCTATGCCATAGGGCATAAAACTTATAAACTAGCTTAAAAGCTATAAAAAATAGAATCGAAACTGCCAAGAAAATACAAAGGTCTTAAAACGAAGTACACATAAAGACAAGTAAAATGCTACAAATGACATATAAAACCAATACTCTTATAAAAAGTTATAAGTAAAACAAAACCTACCAAAAATACTAAAAATGGCATTTGAGGTCCTAAACAAAGGAATTTGGCTAAAAATTAGCCTAGCTCACTACCAAAGATAGTGGTTTCTTTGAGTTAAATTGTTTCCTTCTAGATAGAGTATTTAGCTCACCTAATGGTAAACATACCAGCTTCTATCTCACTTCTCTAGATACATCTTCACCACTATCTCCACCTCATCATCAAAGATTGTGACTTTTTCAAGTTAGCTCATTTCTTTCAATTAGGGTCTTCAAATCACCCAATAACAACATGCCAGTTTTTGTTCTACTTCTCTAGTACTTATTTGCTACTATCTTGAACTCATCAGCCTCCCTTAAGTGGACAAAATTCACCCTCGAATTGTCTTCGCTCTAATTATCACCATGTATGGAATAAGGTGCTTCACATCAAACACATCTGTAGTTGGAATGTGGGTAGGTAGCTTTAACCTGTATGCATTTAGGTTGATCTTCTCTACAATCTCCGTTGATCCAATCTTCCTAGCTGACAATTTATTTCACTCACCAGTAGAAAACCTATCTTTTGAAAGGACAACCCAAACATAATCTCCTACGTCAAACTCTACATGCCATCTCTTCCTATCAGTAACTTCTTTATATTAACCTGCAGTATTTTTTAAATTGTTCTAGACAACTTTGTGAGTCTCCTACAGGCTATGGCCAATTTTTTTTTTCCTTCCCATGAATTATGGTCCTGTCAAGCAATGGCAACAAATCAAGTGGACTTGTTGGGAAAACAAAGTAAACCACGTAAAATGGACTTTACCTTGTATTGTGGTTGACTGCAAGATTATGTGCATACTCTACCTAACTCATATTTTGATCCCAGCTATTCACATGTTCCCCCACTAAACTCTTCAATATATTTCTGAGGGATCTATTTAATAACTTAGTCTACCTATATATCTATAGGTGATAGGCACCACTCGAATCTAGCTAAGTATTGACCATCTTCCATAGACTACACCAAAAATGGCTAAGAAATCCGGTGTCTCTATCAGACAGAATGGTTATAGATAACCCATGCAATCTATAAACTTCCCTAAAGCATAACCATGCAACATATACATATCTATGGTCTTCTTGCAAGGGAAAATGCACCATCTTAGAAAATCTGTCAACTACTAGAAAGATAAAGTCATTACCTTGGTAAGTTCGCAGTAACCCTAGATAAAAATCCATACTTACATCAACCCAAGGTTGCAAAGGGATTGGCAGCAGTATATACAACCCTGCATTTGTAGCTGTTCCCTTGGATATTTGGCAGAATCGGCACCATTACACATACTTCTCCACTTCTTTTTGAATGGTTGATTAGAAATGAGATGCCTGCACCAGTTGCAGAGTCTTGTATCACCCCAAATGACCCTCACCATGTAGCTCTTAAATAAAATAATCTCTCAGGCTATAGTCTAGAATGCATAACTGATTACCCTTAAACAAAAACCCATCTTACAGCAAGTACATGTTTTGTCACTAGTTCTAACTCTTGCTAAAATAACCAAAAAATAGGGGTCACTTTCAAGTAACTCAACAAATCAATCAAAACTTGGTACCTTCGCTTTCATTATGCCTAAAAGAGTCATGCACCTACTCAATGCATCAGCAACCCAGTTTTTGAAACCACTGTTGTGTTTCACAAAAAAGGTGAAATGTTCTAGATAAGCCACCCATGAAGCATGCCAAGATGATACCTTCTCCTGATTGTGCAAGTGCTTTAGAGCTTCATGATTAGTGTAGAGGATGAATTTCCTATGAAACAAGTAATGATATCAATGCTTCAAAGCTTGTACGACAACGTAGAACTCTACATCATATGTACTATACCTTAATTTTGCCTCTATGAGTTTCTCACTAAAAAAGGCAATTGTTGTGCTGTTCCGGCTTAAGAATGCTTCAATTCCACCTTTGTGGCATCTACATGTAACTCAAAAGGTTGATGAAAATCTGATAATACTAGAATCGTGGTCGTGGTAAGGGATACCTGATGGGAATCAGTCTAGCCTGGTTCTAGAGCCGAATACCCGAACTAGACTAAAAGACCAAAACTTGTTGATACAATGGAAACATGAAACAAATGGAACTAGAGGATCAAAACTATCCCAACGCTGGCAGCTTAAACCGACGTCTTACATATATGAAGCTCATAAGATCACAGGCGAGAGGAGCATGGAAGCCTCGGATGAGCCTCTATGCTGGCTCAAGGCCGGCAGTGTTTACCTTCAATGCCGGCGGCATGGAACCCTAGGCCGACAGTGTACCTGATCGGCGTTTCTCCATAAATTAGGCTTTAATGATTCTTTATTATTATTTTAAATTATGAGTTTTTAATTTCATATTTATTAGTCTTTAATGTCATTAGATTCCTTTCATGTTAAGATAATTAGATATAGAAAGTCTTTTTTGTCATATCTTTTAGTCTTATTATCATATTTAGTAATTAGTCCTTTTGTCATTAATTAGGTCTTTTAGGTAACTATTATAAATACCCCCTTTATATTGAGACTCATCAGTTTTTGGCATATTGATAAACTTTTCCTTTGTATTTGACTTTCGATGGTGTGATCAAATTCAGTTGCGTTCTTATCGATCTTGTGATCGTGGTGAACATCCTGTTTTTATCAATCCTTTGGATTGTGGCAAACAAACCGTGATCCCTATTTTCGTGCATCATATCGGATTAGGGTTTGTGTAGCTCAGTTTATTGCATTGCGTAATATCCATCGTGAAGTCGTTCATATTCTTTTATTTCCTTGCATCCAATTACAAAATCCAAAAAGATATCATTTTTATCCGATCTGTTGAAGCCCTCAATTGAGATCACTGTGTCTAGGATTTTAGGCACATCATCTTTTGGTATCAGAGCATTGGTTGCGACAACAGGCAATCAGCAGACAAGAGATTCAACATTTACAATTAAGGAGAACATCATGAATGGTAGAAAATCATGAGTCGAACAAATGCAGGAATTGGCCATGATGATGAACAAGGTAGTGACAAAGATGGATCAAATAATTGCAGTACAAAAACATGTGAATAATCAACTACCACCATTGATTAATCCCCAGGTAGTACCTCAATCTATTGAGATTCACGATGATGATTGGAAATTGGAACGCACAAGATGCTTAGGCCGTGGACATATTACATACCAATGTCCAACTGAATTTGCCATAAAGCTTGTTAATGGGGTTCCTGTAATTATTATAGAGGATGAACGT
Organism: Combretum micranthum; assembly: GCA_024138025.1. NCBI lineage: Eukaryota > Viridiplantae > Streptophyta > Magnoliopsida > Myrtales > Combretaceae > Combretum > Combretum micranthum. Next base: position 293,907 of record JAMXBD010001369.1, on the reverse strand, counting down.
AAGAGCAAGGTTAATCAACAGAAAAATTTTGTAGTTGAAGAGGAAGTTAGGGAAGAAGGAGATGAGATCCATGAAGCATGTAAGGAGAATGATTTCATTGAAAAGACTAATGATCAAAACGGAGTAGTATTGGTGTAGAAGTCAAACCATAGTCTTTGGTGTTAAGGGAAGAATTCAATGAGATACAAAAGAGCCCTCAATTGCCTAATTTCTTGCCTCTTCCATTCATACCAGAAGCTACAAATCGTTCCAGGTCATATCATATTCTTGTTCCTTATTTGCATATAAGTTATTTTGATCCATTGCTAGGATTGAGAAGCATCCATGAATATTGTAATCATCTTTTGCCTGTGAAGGAACTTGAGATATTTATTGATATTTATTAAAATATTATTGATGGTTACATATATTGGAGGAGTGTTGTGATTTGGTGTGGTAATGTTGTGGAATGAATAGTTGTATACAAGCAACAATTTGCTGAGTGTACTCATGACAAAAGGATTGTAGATGCATCAGTGAAGCTTGAGAGCTTACCATATAATATTTGTTCTGGAATAGTAAGTGGTTTTGTCTTGATAATTCCATCCCTTGTTGTTATGGTGCGTGTTTCCTCTGTTTGGGATGACTACTACATATATGGTATATTTTTATGTCATTATAGGGGGGAGAATTTATGTAAAGAGATTTAAACATGAGATCCAGGATGGTATGTTGATTGGGAATTCCTATTGAAGGGAAGAATTGCAAATGAAGCATTGGAGAAAGAATCTGAGCTGCGCATCACTGAAACTTTTTACTTATTATTCTTGAGCTTTGCAGGTTTATTTTTTATCCAAGGGGTTATATGCTTCCTCAAGATTTGAGGACAAATCTTTAACAGGCTAAAGGGAGTGATGGGAACCAATTTAGCCTGGTTCCAAAGATAAATACCCGAACTAGACTAAAAGACCAAAGCTTGTTGATTCAATGGAAACATGAAACAAACAGAACTAGAGGATCAAAACTATCCCAATGCTGGTAGCTTAAACAGACGGCTTACATATATGAAGCTCACAAGATCACGTAGAGAGAAGCGTGGAAGCCCTGGATGAGCCTTTATGCCAGCTCAAGCCCGATGGTGTTTACCTTTAATGCCGGCGGCATGGAACCATAGGCCAACGACGTACCTGGCCGGCTTTTCTCATAAATTAGGCTTTAATGATTCTTTATTATTATTTTAAATTATTAGTCTTTAATTTCATATTATTAGTCTTTAATGTCATTAGATTCCTTTCACATTAAGATAATTAGATATAGAAAGTCCTTTTTGTCATATCTTTTAGTCTTATTATCATATCTAGTAATTAGTCCTTTTATCATTAATTAGGTCTTTTGGGTAACTATTATAAATACTCCTTTTGTATTGAGACTCATCAGTTTTTGGCATATTGATAAACTTTTCCTTTGTATTTGACTTTCAATTGTGAGAACAAATTCAATTGCGTTCTTATCGACCTTGTGATCGTGGTGAACATCCTATTTTTATCGATCCTTTAGATTGTGGTGAACAAACCGTGATCCTTATTTTCGTGCGTCATATCGGATTAGGGTTTGCGTAGCTCGGTTGATTGCGGTGCGTAATATCCGTCGTCAACCATTCAATTCTTTTATTTCCTTGAATCCAATACAAAATCCAAAAATATCATTTTTATCCGATCTGATTAAGCCCTCAATGAGATCACCGGGTATAGGATTTTAAGCACATCAACACCTTAATTTGTTTAAAAGCCCTCTCTGCTTCATCAGTCCATAGAAATTCCCCACCCTTCATCTAATTTGTGATGGGAGCCATAATGCTGTTGAAGTGGGTATAATCGCCTATAAAATGAGGCCAGGCCATGGAAACTTCAAACTTTAGTCAGTATAGTAGGTCCACGCCACTGTTTAACTACTTTCACTTTACACTTATCTAAGAAAAAGTACCTCTGTGGTTATGAATACACACTTTTTCAAGGTAGCATATAAATTTTCCCTGCGCAACACACTGAGAACATCCTGCAGGTGTTTGAGATGCTACTTTGGGTCAGCACTATAATCCAATATGTCATCAAAGTATACAATAACACACTTTCCAATGAATGGCCTTAGAATCTTATTCATCAGTCTCGTGAATGCGCTAGGCATATTGGACAATGCAAACAGCATAACTAGCCACTCGTACAACCCCTCTCGCATCTTGAAGGTTGTCTTCCATTTATCACCAACTCAAGTGTGAATCTAGTGATACCAACTCTTCAAGTCCAGCTTTGAGAATACCTTAGCACCACTCAACTAGTCAAGAAAATCATCTAAGCGGGGAATAGGAAAACGATACCTAATAGTAATCTTGTTGATGGCTATATTATCCACACACATACACCAGGTGCCATCTTTCTAAGGAATCAAAATAGCCAGAACTATGCACAGACTCAAACTTTCCCAAATAAAACCCTTGGCAAGCAACTCTTCAACTTGCTTTCTTAACTCTTCATGATCTCTAGGGCTCATTTCATAATGTGGCCTATTTGGAAGGGTTGTACTAGGCTTAAGATCAATTTGGTGTTGAATATCACGCAGTGGTGGTAATCCATCCTGCAACTCATTAGGAAATACATCCCAGAACTCCACCAACACCATTGCTGCCACTTTAGGTATTTTTATCTCCTTCTCAACCTCCCTACCTACTAGAGCAAAGACAACATCAGAACTCCGCATCGCTTCCTTAAACTTAGCCAAAGACAACATGCTAGAATTAATACTTTGCTTGTCATTTTCGGTTCTAGTAGTGTCCCTATTAGCAACCAACACGATTTGTACCCCTTTATAAACAAAACTGTAGGTGTTGGTTCTCCCATCATGAGTCACACTCTATCAAACTCCAAGGTCTCTCCAATAGCAAATGGCAAGCATCTATCATCACAACATCACACCGATAGAGTCTTTGTATCTAAAACCCATGGAGATTGCAACCATGCTTTTTTGGAGATACTTTCCTTGCCGCCTATCTTTAGCCATGCTAACTTATAAGGCTTCAAGTGCTGCTCAGGCTTAATGCCTAACTTATGCACAACTTCAATGGACATAATGTTCTCAAAGATTCTTGAGTCAATCATGAATCGATACACTTTGCCCAAAATATTACAAGTGGATTGAAAGATATTGTTACTGAGCCAGTCTTTCTCAACTGTCATGGGGATCATATAGGATCTCCTAACTGCTAGATTCTCCCTACCATCTTCCATTACAAATTTCTCCTTAGTATACTCAATGTCGAAGACAGGTCTTCCATCAACCACAGCTTCATCATCCTCACCCTCCTTATTTTCAATAAAAAGTGCCTTCTTCTCAACCTTCCTACATTCAAATCATTGATAACCAGTTTCACCACATTTGAAGCACTTCAACCTACTATTGCTCGGTCGACTGGTACTAGGCTTATTGAATTGCCTAGTAGTGTTGCTACTAGTGGTTTTACCCCCTACATGATTTACTCCACTACTATTGCTACCACTTCCCGTCATACCACTACTATATACACCATTCTCAGACCTCCTCTAATATTTCTCAACAATTAATGCCCTCTGGTGTGTTGTTGATATACTGACAACGTCAAAGAAATATATCATATCTTAAATCTACATTCTCAAACCCCTGATGTATCTAGCAACTAACTGATCATCTGTCCCTTAGATTTCTTTTCTAGCTACCAACTAGTAAAATTCAGAGGTATAATCATCAACTAACTTGTTTCCTTGTTTTAGATTTTGCAGCTTTTGATACATAACGTATTGAAAGTTGTAAGGAAAAAATGCCACTCACAAGTGCTTCTTCATCTTCTCCCACAAGGTGATTTTGGACTTCCATAGCCTACTCCTTATCAACTTTGTTTACTGCCACAACGCTGTGGCCTAACACGCAACCTAGTTGCTACTAGTTGCACTCGTTTGTCTTTAGTGACCCCTCTTAAACTCTAAGATCTCCTCTATTGTAGCAAACCAATCTAAGAATTCCTCTAGTTGAGGCTTCCATGAAACTTTGGTATCTTTGTTCTCATACCCAGCTTCCAACGTCTCTGGTCTTCCTCTACACAAGGCCTACCATGCCTACATAGTAATTCATCATGCTGCTCGTCCTCCTCATTAGAAGAGGAGATATCCTCTGCATTATCCACATCTAGCATTGAATTAGGGTTTCGTTCCCATCTAGGGTTTTCATTCCATTGGTTCCTCATCAATGCACCCGTTCTTACTATTAATCGATCCACAACCCCTCCAACCTACGTTCTAACACTAAATCTAGCTGCTCATCAATCATCTGCCCGGTCCTTTGATGTAGATCATCACGATCGTAGATCTCATCCATTACAACACGATGTTGATTAGCTTGTCTACAAGGTACCATTGTTACCAAGAGTGAACACAGCTCTGATACCAAACTGATGCAACGTATGATGTGAAAGCTGAATTAGGGTTTATATCACAAATCGTTGATTCTATGAATATCTAGAGTGTGATGATTGTCAAACACCAATTAATTCTAAGAATTCCTAGGTATTTAGCGTCCAAATTTGAAATCTATGTGAGATTGCAGAATTTAGGAAGAAAAAAAGAGCAATATCGACTATGAAAAATTACTGAAATATGATAAGTGGCTGTTCTGTGTCGTAGGGCATACATTTTTTAGGCTAGATTAAAAGCTACCAAAAATAGAATCGAAACTACTAAAAAAATAAAAAAAGGTCTTAATGCGAAATACACATAAAGACAAGCAAAACGTCATAGATGACATGCAAAACCAATACTCCTATAAAAAATTATAAGTAAAATAAAACCTACTAAAAATACTAAAAATAGTAGTTTGAAGCCATAAACGAAGGAATTTGACCAAAAATTGGCTTAACCCACCGCCAAAGGTGATGATTTCTTCTAGTTTGCTCGTTTCCTTCTAGATAAGGTCTTCAGATTACCCAATGATAATAGACTAGTTTTGTCCCACTTCTCTAGATACTTATTCGCCACTATCTCCATCTTATCACTTACTCATTTTATATGTATTCATGTATGCGATGTGCATATAAAAAAAAATTAGCTTCAATTTTCAATTTCTTGAACACTTTAAACTTTCCATTAATTGTATCTCCAAAAAAAAATTAACTTATTAGGAGCACTAAAATTAATTCTAGCACTAAATCAACTTAGCTGGTCCAAATGGCATCCAAGCAGCCTAGCGTTTACCACTAAGTCTTTTTTCTTCTTTTTTCTTTTGCAAGATCTACCACTTAATGTTTAATCCCAAATTCCTTGCCATACTATGCAACGACAGTAGTGGTCCCACTACACGAGACTTTATCCAATAGTAAGCCATGTTTTTTAAGCCACTTCACCATAATAAAACTAATTTTTAAAGATAAAAATTTTATAATAAAAAGTTAGTTATAAAGTTATATACTTTTATAGATATAATCAATAATAATAATTTTTACGATAAAAATTTACATTGAAAGAGACAGAAATTATCTTCGAAATCCCAACTTTCTTATAGTGTGAAATACCGAGGAAGGTATCTACATGATCTACACAAATCCTAAAACTACGGATAGGACTGTATTTATTAGTTTAAATATCTTGAATCACTTCCTCGTGATTGCATTATTAGGGATTCCATTTTATTCTCTTGGCATACCAAGACAACATACCCTCGATTATGATGACTAGTCAAAAAGAGAGATATATCCGCACGGTTCATATAACATAATTAACTATTTTCTAAATGCAACTGAGTAGCACTTAAAATTATAGCAAAACTTCCAAGAAAGTAAAAGTGAGGGGAGAGAGAGAGAGAGAATCTGGATAATTTGCATTACAAATAGGTATTTACAACATTTCATGAGTTCATCAATCTGGAAAAGTCAGTAACAGTAATTGTCTTCAAGATTTCACTTTACCAACAAGATTTAGATCTCCGGTAAATCTCTTCAACTTATACAAACTGAAAATAATACACACGTTGAACACTTATTTATAAGGTATACATTCATGTGTTACTTGTTAGATAGAACCTTCTAGTTTTGGATCTTCTTCAAGAACTGCTCAAAGCGAAGTCATAGTAATTGACACCAGTGAACTCCCCATCAATGTTTGTAGAGGTGACAAAGTTGCCATTACTGGAAAGCTTGTCGCGTTGAGTGTAGGAAAATGGAACATTGCATTTGCCTTCCGTTGCTATATATTTGACTGTAACTGTACTCATCGGCGGCACAACAGCTTCGTATGCAGCCTCTGCTCTTATAGTTCTTTCGGTAACTCGATTCCATTCTAAGGAACAAGCCATCTCTGCTGACAATTTGATACGCCCATCAGCAATGAAAGGAAGTCCAGTTTTGATGAAAGTCTCAACACCTAGCTTTAGAGACAAGCTTCTCTTGAAACAGTATGAGCTGGTATCTTGATACGAGACTTGATACTCAAAGTTGACTTTTCATGTGTATTGTTGGTCGCTGCACCGGTTCCGACTACAGAAGCCTTCACATCATATATCCGAGCATCATCGAGGCGATATTCGGTATCGTAGATACATCTTTCAAGAACTAGTTCTTTCACTTTCAGCCTAGCTTCATTGTGATGGAGGAAGCCGCGGCATTAAGGCATCGTGTCTTGCCCTCGGTAGTAAGGGCTTTACAGAAATGTGCATTGCCTGCATTGCGTAGAGCAATGGTGTTGTCATCAACTTTGACAGGCCAGAAAAACAGGTCAGGATTGGATGATCTTTCAGCTTGAGATGAATCACAATCACCCCATATCCAGTTGGGACTGCGTCTCCAGTATTTGCCAAAATAAACGGACTTGATGAGAAGATATCCATCTGGATTCATTGTGATCTCATAGGCTGTTCTATCCTCATTTCCATCATCGGACGAGAATTCCAAGTACTCGTGTCTTTGAATCCAGCCGATCTAGGTACTTGCCGTTGTATCCTTGGAACGTGACAAATTTTGGCATGACCACTAACGTATCCCAATCCACATAACTGAAGATAGGATAGCCATCGTCATTATTATTGTCATTTATGCAAAAAAAGTTACGCGGTGGTCCCTTCGCCGTCAGTTAAGGTCTTCGTATCCAACAGGACGTCCGCTTTGGACATGGACCAAGGAGACAAGGAGAAACCCGTTCCCTGTGCCATGAATTGTTGGCTTAAACAACGTACACGACTCTTTGGATATATCTTCCTCTGGTTGGTTAGTGGTAGCACCTATCCAATCACCACCATCCTTCATTCTCCTCTCCCAGTACTTGTTCTGCAGCAAAATCGTAGGTGCACATACTTCCGATCGATCTTTGCCTTCTCCACCTCGATCTTCGTGGTTGGGCTGAAAATGTTCAACTTTCCACAACATACATGACCCTCCAATTCCGAAGTGTAATATGCATAGCGGTCTGTGGTAATTGATTTGATCGCGATAAATTTGGGAAGCCGTGTGCCCCAGTAGTGATCAAACCTGTTTCAACTGAAATATGGAATATCGATTCAGTTTTTAATATTAGGTCCTGTTATACGTGGATGGTCATCGATCACTTGTCAAGGAGTTGGGATATAGAATCTTATGAATTCATTCAAACTTTGATTACACATTCCATTGAAAGAAAAACAAACGGAAAATTTCATAACCATACATAATAATAAGAAGTTGTATATATAGGAATACTCATTTAGCATTTTTCTGTTAGTAATAATTAACCACTTTCAGCTCATTTTTGACAGCTGAAAAACTCAAAAGTTACGGATGAAATCTGGTGTGTATTTACGACAAAATTGTATAAAAGACAGTTGATAAATGACACAGCGTAAAGCATTCAAAACAAGAATTGCAAGAACAGCAAATCTTTTCAAAAAGAAAATTTCTTTAAAATTGGGGTTTCAATGGATAGAGTAGTGCTTGCTCAAACAAAAAACCTAAAAGACTATATATAATCTTAAGAGATAAAAAATATAAAAATAAAAAAAATAATAATAATAAAGTATGGAAAAGATAAAAGTTGGTACAAATTAAAAGAAGGCTGGCGGCCTTGAATTTTTCTTGTTCAGCCTATGTTGTACGCCGCCATTTAGGGCGACGGTTTTGAAGCCAACGCTAGTGACATTGAGGAGAAGGCTAGTAGCTTTAGTGCCGGCTTTTGCTTGTCTTTCGCTCCAACTTCGATTTCTCTCTATTGATCAAGTATGCCTCCGCAATTTCGTCCACATCAGTCTTCTCCACTTGAGAAAAACTCGTCCTCGAGTTGTGGGGATGGTCGGATAAAGAGGCTCCTCTAAAGCGTGAAACATAGATAAATATGCCACATTAAATGTCTTAGAAATACCCAAGCTATTAGATAAATCCACTATGTATGCATTATCGTTGATATGTTGCAACACCTTATACGGATCATATTTCTTTGGATTAAGTTTGTTGTAGGTACCAACAGGGAATCTCTCATTGCGCAAGAAAACCATAACCTGATCACCAACTTGAAACGTCTCATGCCTTTTGCTTGTCGGCAGCTTGCTTATACCGCTTATTCTCTTCTTCCAGCTGTTGTTTCACCTCTTTCTGCACATCTACCACTTGCTCCACATATACTTTGCTGGATGTTAACACATTCTCCCTTCGGTAGCTTAAGTAAATCAAGAGTGTGATGAGGTACCTTAGTATAGACAACTGAGAAAGGAGATTGTCTAATGGCACTATGAAATGTACTATTATAAGCGAACTTAGCTTGTGGAAGGATGATGTCCCATTGCTTCCATCTATCTCCACAAAGACTGTGAATCAAATTTCCCAAAGTCCAATTGATCGCTTTCATTTAGTCATCAATTTGTGGATGGGTCATGCTGTTGAATGGCAAAGAAGAATCAAACAGCTTCCACAATGTCCTCCAAAAGTAACTCAGGAACTTGCTATCTCAATCAGAAGTGATGCTTTTGGGAACTCCATGTAAATGGATGAATTCCTTGAAAAACAACCTAGCCATACCAACTACATCAGTAGTTTTCCTGTAGGGAATAAAATGTGACATTTTGGAAAACCTATTAACAACCACAGAAACAGAATCAACTCCTCTTTGTGTACGTGGCAATCCCAACACAAAGTCCATGGACAAATCCTCCAAATATGTTCAGATACTGGTAAAGGCATGTATAGTTTAGTATTCTTAGACTATCCTTTGATCTCTAATAGACATAACACCTTTCTACAAATCTACTCACATCTCTCCTGAGTTGAGGCAGTAAACCTTTCCTTCATGCTGCTAATGTCTTATCACGCCTAATGACCAACAATCCTCTCCCATGGAGGTCACTAACCACCTGCTTCCAATGAAATTCTTAGTAGACATATTAATTCTCATGCATCAGAAAACCATCAGATAAATAAAACCAGAAAACAGGATGATTATTGATACTTGATGCCATATTTTAGAAAAATCCTCATCATGTACATACTCACCTTTAAGCTACTTAAACCCCAAAATCTCCTGACTCAAGGTTAGCAACAAAAAGTCTCGTCTGCTCAAAGCATCTATGACTTTATTCTAGGCTCCCGATTTATGTCGTAATCTGAAAGGAAACTTCTATAGGAATTGACACCATCTCGCATGCATGTTATTACTTATCATCTTTTGACTATTTAGACACTTTAGGGCCTCATGATCTAAAAATAGCACAAATTTCTACCCAATCAGATAATGCTCCCAGGTCTTAAGAGTACGCACCACAAAATAAAATTCCTTATCATAAGTGTTCCACTTTCGTCTGGCATCACTAAATTTCTCACTAAAAAATGCAATGGGCCTCCTCTCTTGGGATAAAACCGCTCCTATGTCTACCTACTAGCATCACAATCCACTTCAAATAACTTCTCAAAGTTTGGGAGGGCAAGTACTAGTGTTGTACTCAATTTCTCCTTTAAGACTACAAAGCCAGTGGTGCCTAATCCATCCACAGGGACTTTCCTTCTTCAAACACTTGCCATGGGTGTAGTATAGTGCTAAAATTCCTGATAAACTTGCGATAGAAGTCACTAAACCATGAAGCATCATAACTCAGAGACATTTTAGGAGGGGCCACTGATAATTGCCTGTACCTTTGCTTTCATCAACCATATACATTAGCAAAACAACGTAACCAAAACGAGTAATTTGTTTGTCATGAAGTTACACTTTTTAGGTTAATACATAATGATTCTCTATAAGGCTATCAGTACACTCTTCAAATGCAACAAGTGTCATCCTCACAAGAACTATAGATCAAAATATCGTCGAAGTAACCACTACAAATTTACCCATAAAATGTTTTAGTACCTGGTTGCATTAAACATGAACGTAACTTGAGGCATTGGATAGCCCGAATGGCATGACTAATCACTCATACAAACACTCTTCGTCTTGAAGGCAGTCTTCCATTCATCACCAAGCCTGATTTTGATTTGATGGTATCATTCTTCAATCAATCTTGGAAAACCATTTAACCCCATGTAGCCTATCAAGCATGCCATCCAACGTGGTTTGGAAATTGTTCCCATGTGATCCTGTTTATAGCCCATGCTATTACACCAACATTCTCTAGCTTCATCCTTCTTGGGCGTTAGTAAGTCGGAACTGCACATGGACTCATATTCCATGTATTAAACCCTTCCTTAATAGTCTCAACCTTCTCCTTGAGAATTTCACTCTCTTTCGGGTTCTTCTTGTAATGAGGCAAATTAGGGAGACTAGCCTCTACAAGGTCTATCTGGTGTAGATGTCTTTAGGGTAGTAACTAGCTGGAATATTCATATGGCATCAACTCCTTGAATTCCTGCAAACAAAGGCGTACTAATTCGGGTTGCTCCTCCACCTGCAACTCAGCATCATTCGTTAGGACTTGTTTTACAATTAAGGCATGCACTTGCCTAGTTTCTTTCATCTCAGCCTCAAAATCCTTCACCACAGACAAAAAAATACTCTTATCTGGTAAAGTAGTCTTGTTTTTCAGTGGTAACAAAGTATATTTCACTCCTCCCCTTTCCAATTTATACATATTACCCTTTCCTGAATGTTGTGCATCTACATCATATTGCCATGGGCTACCGAACAGGAGGTGGCACACATCCATATCAACCACATCACAATACACAACATCATTATACTTACCTATAGAGGATGGAACCTTGCAGCATTCTGTCACTTCAATTTTTCCAGCAGCTGATTTAATCTACCCTAAAGTGTAGAGATTTGGATGTTTCTCCATGGGCAATTTCAGTTTTGCACTGTCTTCTTCCCTATTATATTTTCACAACTACCACATTGATAATTACACCAAACACCTTACCATCCATAGTGCATCCAGTTTTAAACAACTTGTGGCATTGAGTATAATGTTCCGTCTTCGGTGTCAACATCAACCTCCGGACGACATATACCCTTCTTCTTCATCATATTCCTCCTCTTCATCTCCATAAGCTTCACAACAAATCCGTTATCATTATCTTCTCTTTCTACAATATTAACAATCTTTATTTTAGGACATTCATTAGATCTATGTCTCAGTTGACCACATTGAAAGCACTTCCCAACAATTAGTTTTGCATAATGATTGTCTACCTTCCTACCCTCTTTCTAATGTCCTTCATTCATAGGACGTTTTCCGGCTTTATCTTCTGGAGTCCTACTCTTTGCACTGAATCCATAATTCCATCGTTCCTCCACCTCTTTGCCCTTCTCCTTTGACCATGAAGTGGATCTATATCCCCCAAAATTTCTATTCCCACACTCTTGCTACATCAATTTGGCCTTCAGTGCCATATTTTTGGCCTCACTCACAGTGCGAATAACTTATACCCCTATTCTGTCTCGCAAAGCTGGTTTTAACCCTTTCAAATACCGAGCCACCTGCTGACCTTCAGACTCTAAAAGATTGTTCCTTTCTGCTAGCCTTAAGAACTCAGTCATAAATTCATGAACATATCTACTTCCTTACTAGTACCTTTGGTATTGTTGGAATAGAATTTGCTCTGGCACCTCTAGTATTGTTGGAATAGAATTTGCTCGTAGTTTGGCTGTAGGAATTCCATCTGGTACCAAGTACGAACCAGACCCTTTCCTTCTCGCTCTCTCTTATGTTGAATCCGCTCCCACCATGCAAAAGCCATCCCCTTCAAACAACATTCCACCAATCTAACTCTTCTTTCGGGAGGAGTCTCCGTATAATCGAAGAATTGATCAACATTTTTAGCCTTGTCTAAAAACTCTTCAATCCCCAGATTCCCATTAAAATAGGAATATCAACCTTCAATTGAAAAATCTCTACCATCCCCATCATCATAATCATTCCTTCTTCGACCACCGTATAGTGGATTGCGAGCGAACCGAGGTGGTTCCACATCGCTCTCTTCCGAATCTTCATCATAGACAGGTTGTCTATGAGTAGGAAGTGGTTTATCAATAGTTTCCCCAGGAAATACATTATCCCCTAGTCTTCTATTGTCATTCTATCTCTTGTTAGCGTCAATTCCACAAACATCTAGATGATCCACAATCTCCTCAAAACATTCCTTGAAACGTTGGAACATGTGATCCATCTATTGCTCTAGACGTCGCTCCAATCGTTGCAACACCCGTCCCCTTGAAGGGCTCTACCCTCCTTAGCACCATCACAGAGAGCACTGCTATCATTATTAGTAGCCATCCTGCTCCGATGTCATCTGACGTAGCGTAAAGCGTTCAAAACAAGAATTGCAAGAACAACAAGTCTTTTTAGAGAGAAAATTTCTCTAAAATTAGGGTTTCAATGGATAGAATAGTACTTGCTCAAACACAAGACCTAAAAGACTATATATAGTCTTAAGAGATAAGGAAAAACCTAAAATAAACAATAAAGTACGGAAAAAATAAAAGCTGGTACAAATTAAAAGAAGGCCGACGGCTTTGAAGCCAATGCTGACGGCGTTGAGGAGAAGGCCGGCGGCTTTAGTACCGGCTTTTGCCTGTCTTACGCTTCAACTTTGATTTCTCCCTATTGATCAAATATACCTCTGCAATCTCGTCCACATCAATAAGATGGAATCAGTATGATGGAAGATGATGATGCACAACTTACAGATTAATCCTTAGGCTATGGTGTTATTTAATGGTACTGTGGAATAGATAGACGTGTATCATCTTAATTATATGGAAAAAAAACTATGCGAAATAATTTTGACAAAAGCAATTTATGATTGACTAGTAAATCATTTTTAATAAAACAAACGTCTTCATTCTGTATACACAATTATAATAAAGTCTTAATAATAACTTTAAAAAAAATCAAATAAAATCGATTAGCGGAGCAAAAATATTTTCAGATTTAGCTTAAGAAATATCGTTATGCAATAAGGAAAATGCGAATTGGCTTATTGACCTTAGTATACAAGCATTATTATTTTTTTATAACTTTGAACATACCTCAATAAATTGGATATTTATTTATAATCATAAAATCGAAGCTATAGATGTAAAAGCCACATAATGATCTTTTGCATTTATTGTCAAGTAAACTCTAACCGACTACAACTAGTTTGTTTCAATATTACGTTACAATTGTTAACAAACAAGCTGCAATCCAATAATGAATTTCAAGTCTTCTTGAATTGTGGAAAGTGTAAAAATTTATGCCTTTGTTTTTTCATAAAAAAAAAATGATCTTTAGATTTTCCATCTAGAAAGTTTAAGTAATAGACATCCATTTGATAATAATATGTGGCCTTATAATTCTATTAAAAAAAAAAAATGGGCTATATTCTTATTCAATTGTAGGGATGACGTGCATAGTGTTACAAGTATGATATCTAATTATTTCAACAATTTTTTGGGTGGAGCTAGCAATTCATTTTCACATATAGTGTGTCATACTTGGGATTTAAACACCTTTATCCCATTGAATAAGTGCGATTGCTGGTTAGTTCATTTGGTTGTCAAAAGGGTAAAGTTATGGTGTGCTAGAGACAAATACTTTGCAAACAGTTCTGCCAATGTTAGGACTTTATTAGTTGATCGTCATATATCACCTAGAGAAGGGTACGATGTGCTAGAGCTTAGTTTTCCGCAAATGATACTTCACTTCGTTAGGTGGTAACTAGAGTTAAAATCACCTAAAATTTATAAGGCAAAAAAAAAGAAAAAATTTCCCATCGAATTAATGGGATTAAATTAATAAAACCATAACACGAGCAATTTGAAATACAGGAATCTCACATGTTCGGCTCCTTCTTACCCATCTTGGACGACTCTTATTTTCACCCATCCATTAGCCCACTTTGTAACTTGCTCACTAACTCGTTTTGCCTATATGCACAATTCTAATAAATAAATATAAATAGTTTAAATGAACATCATTATTATAGTCATAAATAAACATATATCATAAAAATAAAGTTCGTAAAAATTTAAAAAAATCAATAATCTTTGTCAAACAAATTAAGGACTATATAAATTAAATACAAATCAACAATGTTTTCTTGATACAGGAGTCCAAAGTAAATTTTTGTTAGATATATACCTTTAGAAGTTAGAACTGGGCCCGTGGGTAGCAAAAAGTTGATTGGACCCACTTATATTTGACGGGTTCACAGGTCTATAATTGGTTTTTAATAGGATCTATAAATTTGTTTGAGTTGGCAACTGGGCTCCAAATTTCTAGATAATAAGTTACGTATGAAACTAGTAAGAGCAAGATTTAATGACAAGTAAATGAAACAAAATAATTTTATTTTACTGCTGGTCAGAACAACAAAATAGCTACGCGTGATTCTATTCTATTTGGATTTAATATCTTGTTAAAACATTTCAATAACGAAATCCCTTTGAATGCCATCATACGTTTTTTTATCATTGATTAAAGTTTGCTTGAAATGCAAAAAAATTACACGCACTCAGTCATACATCATAAATTATGCGTCCTCGTTCGTCCTATCTCTTGTTCTTTCTCTTTTTTTTTTTCTTTTGATTTGTTGGTCCATAGTAACATGATAGAGTGAAACATATATATATATATATATATATATATGAAGTGTAAAAAAGGAAAATACAGAATACAGATATATGAAGTGATAAAATAATAAAACATAAATGTATAAAGTAAAAATTACTTTAAAAATATTACACGCAGCTCACAGCAAATAATATTGACTAGTAATTATGGTAATTATTGATTCGTTTTTCCTAATTGTGGCGGTTAATGGATTAAATTAGTGAAAATTGAAATTACATCATGATTTTATTAAGGTTTAAGAAACCCTGATGTATCATATGAGTCAATATATAATATGACACTGAAAAAGGATTTCAGAGTACCGATAGGAACAAAGCTTAGAAAGCAAGGTGGTGGAAAAATAAAAAATAAGTGCGCTATGGCATCGATCTTTGAAATTCAACGCATACTTTTAATATAATAGCTAAAATATGGAAAAATTAAGAGATGTCTATCTACTTTAGAGGTACAAACAAAAAAAGTATAAAAAGGGAGAAACAGAGCCCAAAAATAGTATTTAATTACCTTCAGCTTCCTGGCGACCATCAGCCACGGGTTGGCAGTGGGAGTTCCCCATACAAACAAACAAACACGTTGCGGGCAAATAACAATCTGTTAATAAAAGAATTGAGGGCGATGGCCGGAAAAAAAAAAAAAAAGGAATTCAGGCCACGTTATTAAAGTAAAAAAGAAGTAAAGTCTGCAAAGGAATCAAAAGTAAACTTATTATAGTGGTACTGGCTGTTTTTTTTTTATTATTTTTTTATTGGTAGTACTGACTGTTTTGAAGTAAAGAATAATGTTGGCAGGAAAAGCAAGAATAAAGGACAGTCATCTTACACAAATTTCAAGAAAAGCACATTCTCTATAGACGTGATGGTACTAGAAATAGGCTTTGGACTATGTTCTTGTGAGCGGGCGGGGTATGAACCTAACAGATAATCTCATGCATCTTGTGAAGCCCATTTGGCAAAATTCTAATATCATTTTTAAATTAAATTAATATTAAATTAATATTGATATAATATCAATAAAAATTGACAGTTTTATTCGTAAACTAATAAACCAAATTGATCCGAATATGATACCACTGAATAGCAAATATTGATCTGATATAGATACTATAGATGGGCTAAAAAAAATATAAATATTATTATTTAATTATTTGAACTTGACTCGTGAGCTGAGTGACAGGACTCAGCGAGTCTAGTTCATTAATTAGGATAATCAAGAGAGATTTGATATGGTAGACTTGGAGTAAGACCCATTGGACCGCCTGTTCGTCTTCCAACCTTTCTCAGCCTCATTCATGTACTAAAAAGGACTCATCTTGGCTGTCAACTATCAACATGATCCAATAGATGATGTTGATGGTCAAGTTCTATAAATACCTAAAGTCCCTCCTCATTCAAAAAGGAAGAATTTAATAAAAACACTAAGGTGCTGCTGAAATTCTATTTCAGAGATCAAAACACTTGTTCATCACTACTTATGAGATTTGATGCTTAATAGTTTCTCCACCTGTCATAAGTGTATTTGAGACATTGAGATTGCTTAGTCTTCCTCCTTATTTTATTTCTCTCTTACTCATCCTTGATGTGTCATTATGTGTCATTCCTCATAGATCACATGTAGCATGATACTCAAACAATACATGCGTGACTACTTCTCTCGAACCTATACATCTACAGATGCTAAACCTAATTAGATACAGATAAAAATTTAATGATCCAAACAAAAAAATGGCAACCAAATTATACAACATTTTCACCTTAGTAATTTCAGTTTACTTGGAAATTATTTCTTCATGGAGAATGGTAGTAAAAACAAAAATGAGTATATTTTATATTAGTTTATTAATATATAGGGCTTTAGAGTCTGAAGATGTGATACATATAGGTCATATTTTTGTATTGAAAAAAAAAAAAGCAATTGAATTTTTATCTATTATCTTATGAATCCCTTTTACCTTTTCTTAATCTCTCTCTCTTTTTTTTTTATTTTTTTATTTTGCTATACTAACTAAAAATTACTTATCTAAGACATTGTCTTTCCTCTATTGGGTAACTATGGGGATATCCTTGGATTATCTAATGGAAACTAGTTCAAATATGTGTAAGGAGCTAACCCTTCATAAATATCTTTTATCTAAAATTTCAAAGATCAAATAAATTTAATTAGTTAATGGTCTTGTAGCCTAGTGATATATCTCCTGATCTCTTATGTAAAAAGTTTAGATTCTAATCCCCCCTGCCATGTAATTGTTTGCAAAAATAAATAAAGTTAATTAAGTCTAATATATCTTGAAGTTAATACTATGGGAGCTTCTACGATCCCATTGATGAGATCATTTAGTCAATTATCTAACCATTAAAATAATTGAAATATTAATTGGTCCCGCCAAAATTAATGACGGGACTATAGAATTTTCCTAATACTATTATTAATTCTTGTATAGTATGATTGTGGTTCGTTCATCCTAGTAGTTTATTTGTTCCTCTTACTTATAAATGCAGTTTGAGAAAAGCATCAGACTTTTAAATCAAGTATTTAAAGTAATTTGATTAAAAATACCATGTAAAGAAAAGAAGGTAAAATTTAGAAGAGAAAGGATAGGTAGCAACAAAATAAAGGAGAATAAATCAGCCAATTGAATTATAGAAATCTATTCAATATAACATGTTAAAGAACACACAAATATCTTATTTGGTGAAATTGGTGTTTTCTAGTACTCATTTAATGAAAGCAGAATGTAGGTTATATATTGGACTGTCCAAGGAGATAGCTCCTTCACGTGATGTATTGCATATATCTTCTTTTAATCCCCATGGTAAAAAACAACATATCAATTTTTATATGCTTACTTATTTTATATGTATGTCCGTGTGCTGTGTGCATGTAAATATATATATATATATATATATATATGTTAACTGCAATTTTCAGTTTCTCGAATATCTTAAACTTTCTATTAATAATTCTAACTCCAAAATAAATTATCTTGTTTAGAGCACCAAAATTAATTCTAACTCCAAAGCAAATTAGTTTTTTCTAAATGGAATCCAAGTAACCTAGCGGCTACCACTAAGTATTTATCTTTTTTCTCTTCTTTTCTTTTTCTTTTGCCAGATCTGCCACATTTAATGTTTAATCCCAAATTCCTTGTTATACTATGCAACGACGGCAGTATTGCCACTGCACGAGACTTTATATAACAGAAAGCCATGTTCGTCAAACCACTTGATATACCCAGAAAGGTCTCCACTCCAGACAAATCCTAAAACTAGGAATATGATTTTATTTTAACTGTTTTAATATCTTGAATCACTTCCAACGTGATTTTTATGTACAAGGACATATTTACAATAATTCATAATTTCATCAAACAGGATAGCAGCAGTTACAGTAATTGCTTTCGAGATTTCACTTTACCAACAAGATTTAGATCCCTGGTAAATCTCTTGAACTTATACAGACACACGTTGAACACTTATTTATAGGCTTATAAATTCATGTGTGTTCTTCATACATTTCAGAAATATGTCATGCATATAAATATATGTATTACTTGTTAGATAGGAACTTTTAGTTTTGAATCTTCTTCAAGAACTGCTCAAAGCGGAAGTCATAGTAATTGACACCAGTGAACACGCCATCAACATTTGTAGAGGTAACAAAGCTGCCATCACTCGAAAGCTTGTCGCGCTGCGTGTAGGAAAACGGAACATTGCATTTGCCTTCTGTTGCGATATATTTGACTATAACTGTACTCATCGGCGGCACAACAGCTTCATATGCAGCCTCTGTGGTTATAGTTTTTTCGACCGATCGACCCCATTCAAAGGATTTAGCAGCCTCTGCTGAGATTTGGATTTTCCCTTCCGCAATGAAAGGAATTCTAGTTTTGATGGAAGTCTTAGCACCTACCCTTATAGAGAAGCTGTTGTTGAAGCAATAAGAGCTGGTATCTCGATAAGAGATTTTGATGCTCAAAGTTGCTTTTTCATGTGTATGGTTGGTAGCCGCACCGCATCCGACTACAGAAGCCCTCTCATCATATGTCCGAGCATGGTTAAGGCGATATTCGATATTAGAGATACATCTTTCAAGAACAAGTTCTTCCACTTGCAATCTAGCTTCCTTGGCGATGGTCGAAGCCCCAGCGTTAAGGCACTGTGTCTTGCCCTCAGCAGTTACGGCTTTACAGAATTTTTTGTTCCCTACATTGCGTAGAGCAATGGTGTTGTTATCCACTTTGACGGGCCAGAAAAGCATGTCGCGATCTTCCGATCCTTGATCTTGCGTCATTGAATCACCCCATATCCAGTTGAGACCACGTCTCCAGTATTTACCAAAATAAACGGACTTGATGAGAAGATATCCTTGGGGATTCATTGTGATCTCATAGGCTGTTCTATCCTCGTTTCCATCATCGGACGAGAACTCCAAGTACTCGTGTCCTTCAATCCAGGCGGATCTAAGGTACTTGCCGTTGTATCCTTTGAATGTAACATGTTTTGGCATGATCACTAATGTATCCCAATCCACAACAGCGAAGACATGAAAATGGTTAAACTGGTTGTTATCAATACTGTCATCTATGCAAATACACGGACATGGTGGTGCATCCCCTGTCAGTTTCATTTCATCTGCTCGAACATATCGTCCGCTTTGGGCATGGACCAAGGTGATATACCCGCTATTGATAAATTTTGGCTCAAATAACGTACACGACTCTTTGGATATATCTTCCTCTGGTTGGTCACAGGTAGCAACTATCCTTTTATTATCACCATCATTCCTCCCTCTCCCTCGTGA
This sequence comes from Combretum micranthum, assembly GCA_024138025.1. NCBI lineage: Eukaryota > Viridiplantae > Streptophyta > Magnoliopsida > Myrtales > Combretaceae > Combretum > Combretum micranthum. Next base: position 274,050 of record JAMXBD010001369.1, on the reverse strand, counting down.
CCAGTACTTGTTACTGCAGCAAAACCGTAGGTGCACATACTTCCTATCGATCTTTGCCGTTTCCACCTCAATCTTCGTGGTTGGGCTGAAAATGTTCAACTCTTTAAAACATACATGACCCTTCTTCAAGCCCGATTGTTGAGTCGTGTAACATGCACAATGACGTGTGATAAAATACATGATTGCGACATAATTTGGAAGCCCATGTGCCGTAGCAGTGATCGAACCTGCTTCAGCTAATATCGAAATCGATTCAGTTTCCAACATGAGATCCTGTTTATGCTCATCGATCGCTTTCACTTGTTAAAAGTATAAATGATACTTATTATATCTATATACACATGGAATGTATTGCTTATTTAATAATTTTTTTATTAAGGTGTCAAAGTTGAAATAAACTAAACATACGAAATTATTATTCATACTATGATCATATATTAATTATACATAATACCAAAAACACTTGCAAAGAAAAAAATTCTTTACATGTAATAATATATAACAAGTGCATTAAGAGAATAATCAATATAGCATTTTTCTGTTTGTAATCACTTTCAGTACTCATTTTGATAGCTCAAAAAATCAACAGATGTTTATAAAATTCGGTGTATTTAATACAACTTTGTGTAATAGAACAATCCATAAAAATGATTTTAGATTTGGTTTATAAAATATTGTTATACAATAAGGAAAATACTTGTTGGTGTGTTATATAAGCATAGTTGGCATATAAATGCCTTTTTCCAATTGAATAAATGAGATTAAATTACTAATCCCATAACAGAAGCTATTTAAAATATAGGTACTTCACAGTCTTCTTAACCATCTTCGACGAGTCTTGTTTTGACCCCTTAATTAGGCCATTTTGTAGCCTGCTCATTAACACGTTTTACTAATATGTAAAGTTCTAAAAATTAAATAAATGAATATAAGTAGCTTTAATAAACATCATTATCATCGACACAAATAAATTTATATAATTGAAATAGAGTTTATAAAAATTAAAAAATCAATAATCTTTGTCAAATTAAGGTCTATATTAACTAAATACATATCAACAATGTTTTCCTTCTATAGGAGTACGTACAAGTAAATTTTTGTTGGATATATACTTATAGAAACGGGCTTGTGGGCCCACAAATGGCTTTGGGCATAGGCTTCATGTGTTAGGACTACAAATGAATCGATCCAAACTTTTGAAGACTCGGGCTTAACTCATTTAGAAATTATTGAGTTCAAGCTGGATCTCGAGCTAAGTTTTTTATTAAGTTTGAAATTTAAGTTCAAACTCAACTCATTTAATTAAACGAGCTTTATATCAAGCTTAAGCTTGGCTCATTTACAAGTAGAACTTAAGCCGAGTCGAATTTTTTGTCAAGCCTTGCGAAGCCCAAAATTCAAGTTCGATCTCAACTCATTAGGTAGTTCATTTTTCAATTATTTCAAGCCTAAAAATAATATATAATAGCCATTATATATATATATATATACACACACACATATTATAAAGAATTTAGTTTCTATTTTTCTATTAACTATACATTATGTATAATATGTTATAAATATAAAATTAATAGATTAACTAACATTTTAATCACGAGCTTGTTTCTAAGCTTGCTTACAAACCTATTTCACAAGCCTAACCAAATCTATTTAAGTGCTATTTCACAAGCTTGTTTCGAAGCTCAAGTTCAGTACATTTAGATAAAAGGTTTTATTTTAAGTTTGGATTCAACTTGTTTACTAGCCCAACATGAGCTAGGCTGGCTTAAAAACGAGTTCAACTTGATTAATTTGCAAACAGCTTAGTTTATTTGTGATCCATGACTGACCTATATTAGACTGGTTCACACATCAATAATGAGCCTTTAACAGTATCTATATATGTGTTTGAGTTCTCAATTGTGTTCCAGATTTCAGATAATAAGTTACATGTTGAAACTCCTTGACTAAAAGCAAGAATTAATGACAAGTAAATGAAACAAAATGATTTTATGTTTCTGCTGGTCAAAAAAACAAAATTGCTAGCGTGACACTATTCTATTTTTATTTTATATCTCGTTAAAACATATCGATAATGAAATTTCTTTGAATACCATCATATATTTTTTATGCGCACTGTTTCATATCATACATAATAAGAGTAACTAAAAAAGGTGATTTCCTTCAACACTATTATCAGTTAAAAATATAAAGGTGTAATATATCATATGCAAAAATTTGGAGCAAAGTTTCTATACTTACCTTATGGATTGGCATTACTTACGGTAACAAAAATTTTTTATAAGAAAATATATAAACTTTTTAATATTTCACTCATGGTATCTCTAAATAAATTCCAAGTATTTTTCCATCTAACTACTGATGTAATAATTGAACCTAATTAAAATATTATTTTTTCTATCCTATTTGGCATTTTTATTGTTTAAATATATATATATATATATATATTTTACTTACTTCTCCTCCTCCTCCTGCTTCTCTTCCTCCTCCTCCAATGGTGTTCATATCAATTTATCACTCCACAGGAACTCATTCCAGTTAATTGAATAAGATAAACATAAGAAGAAAAATATCTCACCGCAGTTAAATTATCCAAAGTGACTCAATATTATAAATAACGGAGACAATTAATTGCAATGCATCTCGGAAGGCTAAGAAGTTTGTAACGGTAACAAGCAAGACATTATTTGGGAACTGGCAAAACAAACCCTAACTCAAGTCTCACCACGCTATGTTCGTCCCGACCAAGACCCTCCATTCAAACCCAATGACGAAGGAAACCTAACTGTTGGTGATATAGTCGAAGTAGAAGAATGAGAAGGAGGAGGTTAACGACGGCCTCTTTGCAGGTCCGATTCCGACCACAGCGGTGGTAAATGTGGCTGTTGCTGTGGTCATCATGTCTCTTCCTGACTCCGCCTCCTTCAATTCATCAATTTCCTCGAAAACCTAAAAAGCCCTTAAGTTGTAATGATTAGATTCGATTCGAGGAGCTTCATTAGTGTCGAAATTAACAAGTGAATATGTATATGTTTCCCGTTTACAGTTCCAGTTTTCAGTTCCAATGGTTTTCTTCTTTATTTTGTTTTGTTTTTAAGTTTACCAGCTTAAATCAAAAGCAATCGACCGGGATTTTTGGTGCTCCAAGGAAAGAACTTCGATTTTATTAGAGACGAACAACTTGGGAGTCAGAAAGCAGCTTCTCCCTCACACTCCCTTAACATAACGTCGCTCGTCGGAATTGCCGCGCATCAACTCCGACTCACTCATCTTAGTAGACACAATCCCTCTCATCCTCCTCTTAATACTATTATTCTTATTATTACTATTTAATCCCCTTCTCTGGCGAGCCCGTTTGTAATTTGTTTGATTTAGTTGTAATATTTAGTGGTGGGTTTTGTTATTTATGGATTGGGTTCTCTTTTTTTATTTTTTATTTTTTGTCTAGAATATGAAGAGAGTTATTTGGGAGGAAAACGGAGGAGGCAAAAATTGATGTCAACACGTACTCATCGGCTTTAATATATATATGTATTTAATTTAAAGAAGAAGAGGAAGAAGAGAGAGACGAGAGAGAGAAAAAGAGAAAAGTAAAAAATTATGAAAAATAATAAAAAGATCAAATAGGGCAAAAGAAATAATATTTTAATTGGATCTACTTGTCGTGTTAGCAATTGGAAGAAAAATTAATAGAATTCATCATGAGATACCATGAGTAGAATATTTAAAAAGTTTATCTATTTTCTTGTAAAAAAATTTTGTTTAAGTATATTTTTATTAAATTGAAAAAGTTCAGTTACTATGAATGAAACTAACCCCTTGCCTCATAATATATTAGTAGCTACTGATAAATTTATAATTCTTTCAAGGGTTATTTTTCTTATGATACCTGAATTTTTTCGATTTAACATAATTATACATAAAAAAAATTAAAAAAAATTTAAACTTTTAAAATTTTTAACTTCAAGTACCAATGATGGAATCCATCCATTTTTTGTCAAATCACTGACAGGAGAAGTTAAATTAAATAAAATATTATTTTTTCTATGTTAGTAATTCTCTTAATTTTTAATTTTTTTTTTTTTTACTTCCCTTTCCACTCTCTCTAACCCAAGAGCACCCCAAGGAATTCAAAGTATATTATTAAAAATACATTTTCAAGATTGAGGCAACTTTTAATCCCCAACGAAAGAGAATAAATCAACATTGCCGATTCATACCTATTGTGTCCCCTTCCGATGTTTCGGATCCAAGTGCATCATTGTGATCCAAATGCGATCCCAATTTCAACGCAACTCATTCAACACCTTTGAGTTGTCAGAGCCATTTGAAGTCTCCTTCCTTCACAATTCACAAAATATCCACCAAAGGAAGCTCCTTTACACCAAAATTTACATCTACATCAGTAACATTACTCTCCCCTTTTGTTTCCACCACTACAAGCTCTGCCTTCTCATTCTCACTGTTGCCCGATGGCCTTTTAGTACTCTCTGGCGAATATTTGGATTCCCCAAGAGCGCAGACCTCAAAGGTTAAGCATGGTTCAAGAACAAAGCTCTGGTTTCACTTTGGTAATCCTTCTCAGAGTTAAACATCAATGGTGTGGTACTGTTAAAAATAAATAACTAAATAATTTGCAATTTTAGAAATTATCCAATGGTGGTGAAATATTGAGAAGCCATGTCGGTGAAAACTTTCTTATTTCGTGAGGAAGCCAATCGAACATAGCTCATGGACAATCAGAGTTTTTCTTTGACCAGTCAAACATATTTCTTGCTTTTTCTAATGTTTTCCTCACCGCCTGAAGCTTAATGTTTCATAGCTAGAGATTATAATTTGTACCGCCATTGAGCTTATTATTGTCGACATGTTTCGGCTATAAAAAGACTTGATAGTCCTTAATTTTGTAACCTCCCATACATATATATGTATCAATGAAATGCAATGATCTTATGATGTTTTGATTATATTGCTTCAAAATCTATTTTATATTTTTGCATCCAACATATTTTTGGTATCAGAGCCAGACCTTTTTCATACATATACCCAAACATTTAAACACCATACACACAAACCTTTGCAATGGCATCAATAAGTAGTAATGCCACATTTAATTTTTCCCAACAAGGTATTCCTATGTTTGTTGGAGAAAAATATGATATATGGAGCATGATGATGAAGACATTATATCTCACAAGATTTGTGGGAAATTGTTGAGGAAGGTTATGAAACCGCTATTACTAGTCCAGAGGTAAAAGCAACATGGACAGTACCTCAACGAAAAGAGCATAAAGAAAATGCTATAAAAGACGCCAAAGCATTGTATTTCATACAACAAGGGGTTAGTCAATCAATATTACCACGAATTATGGGTGCAACCACATCACATGATGCCTGGGAGATTTTAAGGAAGCAATATGGAGGTCATGATAAAGTTATATCAATCAAACTCCAGAATCTGTGGAGAGAGTTTGATAATTTATTCATGAAAGATAATGAGAGGTGCAAGAATTCTTCTCAAGAGTTACAATTATCATTAATCAAATTAGAGGCTATGGAGATACAATTCCAGATAAGAGAATTGTTGAAAAAGTCTTGAGAAGTTTGCCAGCAAAATTTGAGCATATTGTTGCTGTTATTGAAGAATCCAAAGATTTATCAAAATTATCTTTGGATGAACTTATGGGATCATTAGAAGCCCATGAAAAGCGTTTGAGTAGATTTTCTACTCAAAATCTCGAGCATGCCTTCCATTCGAAGGTTAATATCAATAGGCAACAAAAGTGGCAAGATAGATATGAAAGTAATTATGGAAGTTCATCGAACTCTACACGTGGACGTGGTAGATACCAGAATTCCCGAGGTCGTGGTAGAGGAAGAGAATTCAACATGAGAAGCAATACATCTCAATGCCGAATATGCAAAAAATTTGGCCATGAATCCAAGGATTGTCGGTTCAAATGCAAAAGATGTAGAAATCCCAATCATTCTGAAAGGGATTGTTATTACAAAGATCGAGAAGATGACAAAAATGCAAACTTTTCTGAGGAAAATCAAGATAAACAGGTATTTTATTCTTGCATGAATGCTGAACAATCATTTGAGAATATTTGGTATGTTGATAGTGGATGTAGCAATCACATGACTGGGAATAAGAGCTATTTGTTGAGTTTGATGATAAATTCAAATCTGAAGTAAAGCTTGGAGATGGCAAGGTCATGAAATTATGGGAAAAGGAGCTATTGCTGTTAATACAAAGCAAGGTAATTCCAAATTGATTTATGATGTTCATTATGTCCCTAAATTGACTCAAAATTTATTAGTGTTGGCCAATTATTACAAAGAGGTTATATGGTGAATTTTGATAATGATGAGTGCATTATTACTGATAAGAAGAAGAATTGTATTGTTGCAAAAGTAAGATGAGCATGAATAAAGTTTTTCCTTTATCTATACCTCTTAATGAAGAATATGCTTTGCAAAGTGTGAAAAATGATGAATCACACTGGCATTTGAGATATGGCCATTGAATTTTAAGGGACTTCATTTGTTGAAGAAGAAAAATATGGTTATTGGTTGCCAAATATTTCATCTCCTGAAAAGTATGTGAAGGATGCATCTATGGCAAAATGCATCGATTGCCATTTCCAAAGCAATCTTATAGAGCTAAAGCTCCATTGGAATTGGTTCATTCTGATATATTTGGACCAACAAGACACCATCCTTGAATGGTAATAGGTATTTTATTTTATTTGTTGATGATTATACAAGGATGATGTGGATATATTTCCTAAGCAAAAGTCAGAAGCATTTTCCACTTTCCTTAAATTTAAAGCTATGGTGAAAGGCAAAGTGGATACAAGTTGAAAATTTTGAGAACTGATCGTGGAGGTGAATATACATCACATGAATTCCAAAATTATTGCAAAGATGTTGGAATTAAAAGGCAGCTGACTGTACGACATACTCCTCAACAAAATGGCGTTGCAGAAAGGAAGAATCACACATTGTGAGATGGCTAGAAGCATGCTAACTCAAAAGGTCTTCCAAATAGTTATTGGGCTGAAGCAGTCAATACTGCAGTATATATATTAAACAGATCACCACAAAAGCAGTGCTAAATAAGACTCCCTATCAGGCTTGGCATAAAAGGAAACCACAGGTTAATCATATGAAGATTTTTGGATGTCTGGCATATTCTCTCATTCCATCAAAAAAGAGAGAAAAATTTGATGAGAAAGGAGAAAAATATATTTTCACTGGTTATAGTGATGAATGTAAAGGATATCGCCTTTTCAATCCAGAAAAAAATGAATTGATTATTTCAAGAGATGTTATATTTGATGAAGATGGCACATGGGATTGGAAAGAAAAATCTCCAATTATGGAAATAATTATGCCTCAAGGATCTAATGCTATACAGCCAGATCCTCAATTAAGTTTAGAACCAAGCACTCTTGATATTCCAAAAACATCAACACCACAAGGTTCGCAAGAATTTTATCCAGAATCAGAAAGTCCAATAAGAAAGGTACGTTCTTTGCGTGATATTTATGAATCTTGTGAATTTGCATATTTCACTTGTGAACCACAAAAATATGAAGAAGCTGCAAAAGAGGAAATTTGGAGAAAGGCCATGGATGATGAGATTGCAACTATTGAAAAGAATCATACTTGGGAGCTTGTTGATCTTCCAAAAGATAAGGAAGTTATTGGATTAAAATGGGTCTACAAGACCAAATATAGAGAAGATGGTTCAATACAAAAGCATAAAGCTCGTCTTGTTGCAAAAGGATATTCACAGCAACCAGGTATTGATTTTAATGAAACATTTGCACCAGTTGCACGGATGGAGACAATTAGAATTGTTCTTGCATTAGCAGCTCAATTAGAATTGCCAATATATCAATGGATGTCAAATCAGCATTTTAAATGGAGAATTGCAAGAGGAGGTATATGTAGAACAGCCTGAAGGATATATTATCAAAGGCAAAGAAGATAAGGTGTATCGCCTACACAAGGCGTTATATGGATTGAAACAAGCACCACGAGCATGGAATAGCAAAATTGATAGCTATTTCCAGAAAAATGGTTTTCAAAGGAGTCAAAGTGAACCTTCACTTTACATCAAAAAGGAAGGTACACATGATTTCCTTATTGTATGTTTATATGTGGATGACTTGATCTATACAGGTACAAGTCAATCCATGTTAAATGGATTTAAAATGACAATGATGAAAGAATATGAGATGACTGATTTGGGTCTTATGAAATATTTTCTTGGCATTCAAGTTCATCAATCCAAAGGAGAAATATTTATTTCTCAAGAAAAATATTTGGATGATTTGTTGAAAAGATATCAAATGAACAATTGCAAGCCGATTACTACCCCGCTTGCAACAAATGAGAAATTGCAGATGGAAGATGGAGCACCAAAAGTTGATGGAAGATGTATAGAAGTTTAGTTGGGTCATTGATTTACCTGACAAACACAAGGCCAGATATTGTTTACCCAGTTAGCTTGATTTCCAGATTTATGCAAAATCCAAGCAAGCTACATTATGCAGCAGCCAAGAGAATATTGCGATATTTGCAAGGTACAAAAAATTATGGTATTCATTATGTGAAAGAAAAAGAATTCAAGCTTGTTGGATATACAGATAGTGACTGGGCTGGATCAATTGATGATCGAAAAAGTACATCAGGATATGTATTTTCTTTGGGATCAAATATTATATCTTGGTCATCAAAGAAACAAAAAACAGTATCATTATCATCATCTGAAGCAGAATATATAGCAGCCACAGATGCAGCATGTGAAGCGGTATGGCTAAGAAGAATTTTGGCAGATTTAAATCAATGCCAGGAAGCCCCACAATTATCTATTGTGATAATATGTCAACTATTGCCATGACGAAGAATCCAGTATTTCATGGAAGGACAAAGCATATCGAGTTGCGACATCATATATAAGGAATTTGGTACAAGAAAAGAAATCCAACTTGAATTTGTCAACACAAAGGAGCAACTCGGAGATATATTTACAAAAGCGTACCAGTAGAAAAATTTGAGCAATTTAGAAGAAGTTTTAAAATTGCAAATTAAGAGGGGGTGTTAAAAATAAATAACTAAATAATTTGCAATTTTAGAAATTATCCAATGGCGGTGAAATATTGAGAAGCCATGTCGGTGAAAACTTTCTTATTTCGTGAGGAAGCCAACCGAACATAGCTCATGGACAATCAAAGTTTTTCTTTGACCAATCAAACATATTTCTTACTTTTTCTAGTGTTTTCCTCATCACCTAAAGCTTAATGTTTCACAGCTGGAGATTATAATTTGTACCGCCATTGAGCTTATTATTGTCGACATGTTTCGGCTATAAAAAGACTTGCTAGTCCTTAATTTTGTAACCTCCCATACATATATATGTATCAATGAAATGCAATGATCTTATGATGTTTTGATTATATTGCTTCAAAATCTATTTTATATTTTTGCATCCAACAGGTACCACTTGGAGGAGGAGTTCTTGCTTAGGGTTTTGGAGATGGTGTGTAGAAATTTTATAGTGAGAGATAGAAGTTGTTGTTGAGTAATGATACTAGTGGTGGAGCAAGAGTATAGGGTCGCTGTCGTCAAGAGTGGTGGTCGAGAAAGTGGTGGTGGTGCATTGCCGTCTAAGATGGAAAGCAACAGTGTTGGATTCAGTTATTGGTAAGTGAAACATTTCTCTTTTGATAGATTCGAGTTCGATTGCGACATCGTTATTGGAACCCCAGAGTAGTTAAATAGAAAGAGAGATAGTGAAGAAGAAAGCGCAAGTCAATGGTAAAAGTCGCCATGACTGTTAACACGTCAATTCTAGGAAGCTAACTTGTTTTGATTTTGCTTTTTATTGGTGCTGGCGGGGGTGGAGGTGGTGGTGGATCCTAGGTTCATTTTAAGATGAGGGAGGGTGAAGATGGAGGGCAAGAGGTTAGAGAGAGAGCGAGGACAGAAAAAAAATATAAATATTGCTAATTAAATTAATATTTTATTTAATTTAACTTGCGATAGCATGATTTATCGAAAAAATGGATTGATTCTATTCATAAGTACTTTAAGTGAAAGATTTAAAAATTTAGATATTTTTTCATAAAAAAAAATTATTGAGATATAATTATGTTAAATAAAAAAAGTTCAGATACCACAAGAAAAATTAACCCTTCTTTTAAAGTGTTGTACTTTTCTTATTTCAATATTTATGGGAGAAACTATCCATCTATCTAGTGTATAAGCAATTATTAATTGTCAATTTATATTAGCTATTTAATTTTTAACAAGAAAAGTTATTGCTGGTTTTTTTTTTTTTTCCTTTACTTGTATATTAGAAATACTTCAGAATTTGTAATATAAAAATATAAAAAACCACGCAAAATATACTTTCTTAGTATAATATGCCTACCACATTTAGACCACTGTCATGCAGCGAGATTTAAAGTATGGCACCTACAAAAGTATCGACACATTTGGAGTGATTTGTTATATTGTAAAGTAAAAATTTTTCTTAATGTATAAATTATAACTGCAATAAAAAAGAAAGAAAGAAAAAGAAGTTGTTGCATTTTCATTTTTGGTATATTATATATCTATTTCATTCAATTCCATCATTGCTAGCTTCTTATCTGAAAAGATAAAAAAAAATTAATTAATTAATAAAGGATAAGAGCAAAAAACCTTCATTTAGTAATGCTAAATCCTTCCAGGTAAATTATAGTGGACTAGGATTCAACTTCAGGTACCATTATTTTTGTGTTTTGTCAGAAGTGATCCACTTTCGCTCATATCTAGCCTAATTCCATTACAATTTATACATTCTAAAAAATGTTTTAGGTAGAGGTTTTATAATATTTTAGTTTAAATATTTGCATGTATCGTTCTAGAGAGTAGTTGTAATCTTCTATATAGTAGTTGAAGTCTTCTAGAAGGTAATTGAAGTCATCTAAAGAATAATCTGTGACCGTTGGATTAAGTCAATCTCTACCATCTATTAATGAGGATAAGGCCTAGGTAGTCATCTCTCATTTGTAACCAAATCTGAAAAACTAAGAAATACACAAATATTTCTATTAAAATATATTATCACTTATTGGAAGTGTGTGGACTTTTAGATTTATGTAGGGGTGTGCAAAAAACCGAATGATTAAGATAACCGAACGAAATCGAAAAATCAATCTGAAAAAAACGGTTAATCGATCAATCAGTTTCGGTTTAGGATTAGCATTTTTAATTTTTTTTTTTTTAGTTTCAGTTTTGGTTTTTAGAATCTAGAAACCAATGGATTCAGTTAACCGATCCGTAATTATAAATATATATAATTTATAATATACCCATATAATTATTTTTATAGTGTTATCAATATGAATTATGTTAAAATGAATGATTCAAATAAGAAGAAACAAATGCATATATGTTTGAAAATTGGATTGATAGTGTTTGATTGAGATTTTATATTGAGCTCAATTGAACAAGGTTGACAAGAATACATGGGTAAAAGGCTATTATGATGATTATCTTGATAGTACCAATATTATTAACAACTATTTTACAATCTTACATTCTTAATTTATAGTTTTTAATATAATTATACAAAAAAAATTCTAATTTTTTATGGAATATTGAAAAATATGGTTAACTGTAAAATTTGCATAACCATTATGTTAAACGATTAAAAACTGAAAACCGAAAAAAAAGGTTAACTGTTGAGATGGTTAACCATCCATAATGGATTGGTTTAAGATCAAATTGAAAATCCGATTGTTACGATTAGGATAAAAAAATAAGGTCATGGACCGGGTAACCGAATCGTGAACACCCTTAGATTTATATGAGAGAGTTAATATGAGATTAGTTTGTATTAATTGAAGGTATTTTTGTGTCTTAAATATCTAAGGTTTAAGACAATCTACACTCACTACCTTATTATTTATATTTATATCACTCCAACAAATTTAGCATTATGGGACACCTTTCTAGGGTAGTGAAAAAATAACTGCTAAAAAAAAGAAAAAATACTTTCATGGGCGAACTCTTTCTAAAGACGTCATCGTTTAATAATATTTGGAACGAAATAGGTCAACTGATCTTTTCAATCATCTGGCAGTTCGAATTAAAAAGGAAAAAAAAAACGAGAATCAGAAATCTAATCTAAAAAAAAAAAAAAACACCGAACGCTTTCTCTCTCTACGTAATACTAATTTTTCGCCTCTCTTTCTTTCCAAAACAAACAAAGATAACTTTGACACACTCTCTCCATCACTCTCCCTCGGCAACCCTCCTCTCTTCACCATTCTTTCCCTTCTCTCTTGGTTAACTAACGATAGACGACCACCAGCCCTCTCTGGTATTTTGGAGACTGTTTGATTATTAATGCAATAGCATTTGATAAATTTGTCAAATAATTGTTAGAGAAGAAAAGGTACAATGTGATATAATCAACCCGATATGAAAATATAAATGCATTTTGGACGCGGAAAATAGAGAGTAGTGTTGGGTATCTATTAACAGTTGCAATTTCTAACAAAAGTTTTCCTCCATATGTTCCTTTCTTGTCTAATTAACATTATGTTTTTTGTGAAAAGCAAAATCTTTTAGGCTCTATGATGTGTTTCTAAATGTGTTTATGTTAGTTTAATTGTTTCATTTACTTGGCGATACTTTGAGAGCAACACTAAAAGGTATTTTTTGCCTATATCTTACTTTTATACATAGACTTCTATGAAAGAATTAATTTCTAATGACTCGAGAAACAATAGAGAGACCACTAGGGATTATGTCTATTCTAAAGTAATGAGAAAAGAAAAGCCTGGACATGTGCATATGTATAGGCTAGGTGTCTCTCCTATAGATAATTGTGGTATGATACCTAGTCGCATTGTTAGCTATAGGATGGCCATGGAGTATAAATCAGAAATTACTTAAATTCGACAGCAATTACATGACATGCAATCGCTTTTAAAGAAACTTATACAGCAACATAACAGCTCATCTAAGTCTTCACAAGGTCATTTAAAAACCATTCAATGATGCCAAGTTCAAATGGTATACCATCAATGCCACTTTTTGAAGATAAACCTTCGTCCACCAGCATTAAATGTTGAGCATATACCTCGAATGCCAAGTTCAAAGGGTTGACCTTTGTGGTATGTGAATTAAATTACATGTGAATAAAGGTTTTTTTTTTTTTTTTAAATTTGCTTATTATTAATATGTTTAAATTATATCCAAAATTTGGCTTCTTGAAGATAAATTTTGTTTTTTTTTTTAATCCATTTAGTATCTAAAGCAACATGTTATTTATATATATTAAGTACATGCAAGCTTGTAGAATGGTCATTAGATCCTTATTTGTATGTTACCTTGTAAAATTAAAAGTTGCAAGGCATTGATTTTAGGGATAATGTCTTTGCAGATTTTTTTCGTACCTCAAGTTTGGTTTTGATAATTTTATTACCAGAACAAAGTTTTTAAGAAATTTTTTTAGTACCAAATTATTCAAAATAAGACTTCAAATACATAATTGAATATTTTGTCAAAGCTTAGGTATTATTTTTGACATTATCCCTTAGTTTTAATGTTGTATGAAATGATCTAATATATTTGTTGAAAATATAGATTAAGTACAATTAAGATGTTGTGACTTCATTTTCTTTGAATGGTTAGAATTTTAATATTTACTATTAAATTATACAAAAAAGATTTGATATGTTTGTTGTTCTCTTGGTAGGAGGGTTGTTTTATTGTTTTGAAATGTATAATTTTGGAGAAAAAAAATGCAAACAGATAATTTAAAAAATCAATCCAACATGGCGAGTAGGAGGGGAACCATTAAGTTGTGTTTGGTGTGAAGTTCTTGTTTGTGTTTCTCTAAAGAAATATGAGCGTCTTCTTCGGTCGTACAGTTTGATAAAGACTATTATAGATGTTGTGAGCGTATCGATTACTTGGCCACTACCTTATGCAAGTAATTTTTTATCCTAATGTAAAAATTATATAACAATAAATTATCTTACAAATATGTTTGTTTTTTATTTGTAGATTGAGGAAGATGGTTTTTAAAAGATGGTTACGCATTTCGAGATTGATGACTTTCATGTTTTCATTTATATTCTTTGTTGTTCGGTAATATTTCAGTTTATGAATTGATAATTTTATTTGGTTTTTTTTTCTTTTTGGCCGAAGATAATCTTATTTGGTTAAGACATGTTAGTTTACGTGGAAAGTGTTTAGGAATATTTTTTACATTGTTACTTTGGTGGATTTATGTTAATCTCAGTTTTTCATATATATAAGATGGTTTTCATTTTTATTTGATAGATATTATTTGGTTTCAACAAATTATTTATGTAATGGTTTTTGTTTCAATTAAGGTTTCTACTACAATTTCATTATATAGGTTTTTAAGGTTTTGCCAGTAGATGGAACACAATAAATTGGGGAGAAATTATTATTATGGGTGACTCTTTGTGTCGCCATTATTTTTAAAGTGATAGAATTTGCTATGGTGTGAGCCTTTTATCCAACCCTTTGGGGAGGTTATGGTCGCCTTAATAAGGATCTATAGCGTTGCCTTCATAGGGTGCTTGTTTTCGCCCTAAAAACTTACAGCGGCACCAAGATCCCACCTGTCTATATGACCATCTATCAGGGCGATTTTAAGCAAACGATCAGGTCTAATTTGTTGTAGTGTATTTCTCTCTTGATATTCCAAGTGAAATATTCTATATTTTTCATCTTTTTGCAGCTGACTATGGCATTCAAAATTAGAGAAGTTGAATATTTATTATTATTCTCCAGCTTTTATCACTTTGCAGAGCATCCTATTTCACTTGAAAAGGGGCAGTCTAAAGATTAAAATGTCCATCGTGCTTTCGCTTTCTGTCATGGTCTTTGACGGACAAAGTATGTTTGTATGCTATACAGCTTGTAGTGATAAGAGTACACTTATCTACCATAATATTAAAGATAGGTACCCAATCTATCTATTTCTTATTCTTTCTTTTTTTCCTCTTTTGATTTATCCATCCATAATAACATGATAGAGTGAAACATATATAAACTAACAGAAACAAAAATACAGATATTTGAATTGATATATTAAAACATAGATAATTAAAGTAAAGCTACTATAAAAATATAGCACATAACTCACAACAAATATTTTCTAGTAATTATAGTAATTGAGTCATTTTCTTAATTGTGGCGATTAAAGAATATAAATTAGGGATAATTGGAATTATATCATGATTTTATTATGCTTTAAGAAACCATAATGTATCATAAGAGTCAATAAAATATGGCGTAGAAAAAGGATTGTATTGTATATAAGAAACAACAAATCTTAAGCACTGTGGCGAAAAACAATCTTTGCAAGTTAATACACTTTTAATAAATATGGCTAAAATTTGGAAAATTTAAGAAATGTCTATCCACTTCAAAGATACAACAAGGTATAAACAAGAAAGAAAAACAACTAAAGCCTAAAAAAGAATTTACCTTCAGCTTCTTGAGGTCCGTCAATCAAAGGTGGTTGGAGTGGCCCGCATTTCTATGTTCCCCATATAACCAAACACGTTATGACAGGAAAATAACAAGCTATTGATAAAGAATTGTGGAAACTTTAAAGTAAATAAGATAGTATTGTCTTGTGAGAGGAAAAGTAACAAGCTGTCAATAAAAGAATTCAGGCAACTTTAAAGTAAAGAAGACAATAATGTCTAGAGAGGAATCAAAAAGTAAACTTATCATAATGGTACTAGCTATTTTGAAGAAAAGAATAATGCTGGCAGAAAAGGAAAAAAAAATAAAGAATAATGATCTTACACAAATTTTCGAGATAAGCTTGATGGTATTGGAAATAAGCTTGGGTTGTGTGCAAGGATGGACGTAGACTTAAAAGGCTGGGGGGCCATAGTCAATATCATTATAAACAACTTCTATGTTATGGTTGGTGTATCATTGTAAGTTTTAAGTCTCAAACAATTATCTATCTATATGGCATTTATATAAATTGGACGATGTTTAATGTTTAGTTATAAAAAAATGTTTATCATTTCATGTTTCCAATAATTGATCTATGATGCAACATGAGAAGAAAATTATATAAAGCTATATTAAAAAACTTTCATAAAGAAATGCCAATTTTTTTAACAAAAAAAGAAGATAATAAATAAATATATATTGATATTTACATTAGTACCACAAATAAAATTACACAATAAAAGGAAAAGTAACAAGAGAGAGAAAATACATTACATAGTATAACTCTCGAAAAGAATTGTTTTGCAGGGAAGGAGAGAGGGGGGTGGATTTAATTTTTGGGCCTATTAATAATTTGAAAAATAGATATGTTAAAAAATTAAAATTATAGTTTACTACATTCACAAAAAAAAAAAGTTATTATATAGACAGAGAGAGAATTTTTTTCCTTGTTAATGATTTGTAAATTGGTTATGTTAAAACTTTGAAATTAGAATTTAATATATTCAAATAAAAAATACTATTTACCTTTTATAAATAAAAAGGGAAAATTAGAATACAACAACTAATTTTGAACGTATTCAATACAACTGAGATATTTTAAATCATTAAATCTTATAAAAAAAAAGGTTTCTTAAATGATGTAAAAATAATAAAAGAAAGGAAAAAAATAATAAGCATCGTAAGTTTAAAACTTGAAAAATAAAATAGAAATCAAATAATTTGCTTAATGCACGGACTTAAATTTATTGATTACCCATATTGTCTTTTTTTATTGGCCATCCGAATTTATTGTTTATAGAATTTATAGAATTGTAAACTAATTACCGAATTAATTAAAATAGTTAATGCCTTGCAACCAATATACATATCCAAGAAAAGAGTAGGAAAATAGTGCAGTTACATACATTTTGAGGAAAAGATGTGGCATCTTCTTGGTTTTTGCTAGGTTAATTCCCATAATGTTAATTTTTTTTTTTTTTTGGATTTTAAAATAAAAATGTACCATTGTTGTGGGCCATGCTAAATGGATTTTGGGAAGGGGGCCCATGCATTACTATCTAGCCTGCTATGTATTAGTATTTGCCCTTCCATGTAGGGTGAGCACGGATCGGTTTGGTTTGGTTTTTTCTAAAACCAAACCAAATCATAATTTACGGTTTGATTTTTTTTCCATCCCAAACCAAACCGTTAAGTAACGGTTTAGTTTGGATTATAAATTTTTAAACCATTAAATAACAGTTTGGTTCGGTTTGGATTACGGTTTAAATCAAAATTCTAACTAATACTTTTTCTTGTTTTAGTTTTTTTTACATTTGTGTAGATTTTTAAATATTTATATCATTTTACAAAGTTGATATTATAAACCATAACAAAATGCTTTATAAATTCATCATACTTTTAATCTATAGTTCTCTATAAAATCAATTATCCATCAATAAATTACATTCACTAACCAATACATAGTAAGTCATAATTTATGATTTTTAATATAAAATTCATCAATAAATAAAATGATCAGCTGGCAATATATTAAACAATTTATACATAATGAAAATTTATAACTGAATAAATAAATTTCATACTTTACAAAGTTAAAAGCTATTAAAAAAAACAATAGTTTATCATCAATAAAAAATTACATATCATGAGCTTAAAAAAAAATTTAAAAAGACAAGTTGATTTTAATTAATATTCATCAAATAATAAATATCAAATGAAATCATATAAACATTAAAATATATTATATTTTTCTAAAACGGTTTGGTTCGGTTTTACGGATTGGTTTGGTTTACCTTCCAAACCAATCATAATTTATGGTTTGGTTCGGATTTGAAAAATTTCAAACCAAATCATGAAAAAAAATATTTTTAGTTTGGATTGGTTTAATTACGGATTGGTTTGGTTTGATCGGTTTTCTTGCCCACCCCTACTTCCATGTAAAAGTCTCCAGTACGATAATTCACACATTTTGGAGCTGGGCTTTGGGTTCGGGGGTAGGCCCCCCTTGTGGGGCCATCCATTGCTGTGTGGGCTCTGTTCTTGTCAGTGCATTGGGCTTAAACCTAACAAATAATCTCGTGTCTTTAGACAAATGAAATTAGCAACTAGACGTTGCAGCATTTTCAATTTAACAATTTTAAGTCCAAGGAAATATGTAGGACAGAGAAAATTTTGTAGAATATTTGTTGATACTAGGGTGATTAGGGATGGGCACAGATCGGTTTGGTTTGGTTTGGATTACAGTTTAAATAAAAATTCTAACTAATTTTTTTTTATTCTAATTTTTGTACATTTGTGTAAATACTTAAATATTTATAATAGTTTACAAAGTTTATATATAAACCACGTTAAAATATTTTATGAATTCATCATACTTTTAATCTATATTTCTCTATAAAATTAGTTATTCACTAATAAAATACATTTATTAACTAATACATAGTAAGTCATAATTTATAATTTCTTGTAGAACCATCAAGCCAATCATCTACCAATAAATTTAGTCAAAATAAAAAATATCTATCAACAAAATTCCTCAACAAATAAAACTATCATTTGACAAAATACATTAAGCAATTAATAAATAATAAAAATTTATAAAAAAATAAATAAATTTCATAATTTATAAAGGTAAAAACTATTAAAAAAATAATAGTTCATCATCAACGAGAAAATATATATCTTGAACCTAAAAAAAAAAATTTAAATGAACAAATTGATTTTAATTAATATTCATCAAATAATAAATATCAAATGAAATCATTAAATATATATGGACTTTAATCAATCATCATAAAAAATTTATGACATTTTTTAATTAAAGTCATGATTTAATTTGTATACATAATTCACGGAAGCTTTTTTTTTTAATCGAAATTGATGGCTTATTTTTTAATTAAAGTCATGGCTTATGTTCCTTTGTGTTATACAAATCTTAATTAAGTGCACTATTAAAGCCCAACATGATGACAAGGGAAAAAAAAAGCAAAAAATAAAAAATCATAAAACAAATCGTTCTCAGAGTTTCATTAAGTTATTTAAAAATACCAAATCAGACGAAAAAAAAAAGCATCTATGATTTGTGGTTTTGCGTCTTTTAATTTGTATCTGTGATTCATGGGAGTTTTTTTACGGGCACATATAAGTCATACGGGAATTTTAAAGAGTATTTATTAGATAATGGGAAAACAAAAACATATATTATTCGTTTATCTAAAGTATTTTAATTTATAACGTTTATATATATTTTGTGAAAGTTGGAAAAGTTATCTTGGTGCTTTTAAGTCATTGATAAATTGGATGGAAAAGAAAAAAAAAGTCAGTGATAAATTGAAATTGAGCTTCCATAATGTGAGAAAGGTACGTATTCTAGACGTCCGACTCTGGACTGAAACAAGAATGTAAACCAGTGTTACATGAAAGCCTCCACGTCCTAGTCCCGTACAAAATTCCAGGCTAAGAATCTTTTTTTTTTTTTTTTTAATGTTTTTACAGATATTGAGGTTTTTTTTTTTTTAATCCATTTTTTAAACATTATATTATTTTACATAAAAGTAAAAAAGTTGTACAAAAGTAGATGGGAGCTATACGAAGCATAGAAAGAAATAAAAAATTTATATGAAGGATCTTACCTAAAGTGATAAGTTTTAGTTTTTAATATATCAATATGGTGTATCAAAACCATGTAGAGTTTTTTTTTTTTATTTAAATTGAGAGAATTCACCTTTTAACTTGAATTTTGATTCAAAGATTGAAGGATGAATTATGATTCAAATTATGCCCTAACCAAACAAAAATATACATAAAACCTTAATATTTTTAAATTTAATTCACAATTGTATATGACATGTATTATAATATGAAATTATATAAATATCTCAAATAATATACAGCATATACAATATGTACAAATTACAATAAATATGTAAGGGATTACTGTTTTAGTATTTAATTAATACATCTAAACTTTTATATTTACGAAATATAGACATCTCATTACTTTATTTATAATAACATATTTATTTATGAATTAGAATGATAACAATAAAGTGCTTGCGGTAACGTACTCATATGTTAATAGAAATATAGATCTACTTTATTTATTTTGTTCCATGTATTGATTGGTTTTTACTTATAAAGGCATAGTTTTACTAAATCTTAGTATTTTTCAATTAACATATGATAAAGTCTCAATGTTAATAATAGATTTTATAGCACATTCCTCACTTATCAATTTGTTCCATCAATAATTGTGTAAATTATTACATAAATTACATGATATTTTATATATATATGTGATGCAGTGGACAAGATAGCAAATAATTATTTGGATAAATGGCATAGAATTTGACGATGGTAGTTTCGTAATTTTGGGGAGTTTTGGATTTTTAACCGAGCAGGACCATATTTTGAAGGGAATCGATCCAACGAGTAGAACTCACCAGCTTTGCTCGTGACCCATGCCGGTTTTTTGCCAAATTCCTTCATTTAGGTCGTCAAAACCGTGTTTTTACTATTTTTAGTAACTTTTCTTTACGTCATATCTTTTTATATGCCGTCTGTGGCATTAATCTCATCCGTTCATTTATTTTCGCCCTAGGTATTATTTAGATAGGTTTCCTTTTTTTGGTAAAAAAAGCATATTATATATTCTAGGTTACAGAAGGTACAAATATATGTTATTTTGAATGAATTTCTTTGAGAGTGTTTTCTCTTTTCCAGAATTCGTAATCTTGAGTAGATTTCGATTTTTTATACAAAATATCTAGGTATTCTTAGAATCAATTGATATTTGAATATCACAAGCCGGGTATTCGTACGCGAATCAACGTCTTGCGATAGTTCCCTTTTATTCCGCTGCGTCATAATGTTATATTTTCATAACTCAAATGATTATAACTTTTTTGAATCAATAATTGTAATAATATTTTTTAAAAATTCACATATTATGTGAGGTTGTAAATATTTTAATCTCCCATACTTTTGAGGCGACACACACAAAGCCAAATCAAAACATAATTATAGGGACAAACTCTTCATTTAAGAAGAGCTAAAATAATGAAATATGTTCTTTTATTATTCATATTCTCGCGTGCAGATTTGACCTCCAACTCTCTCTCTCTCTCTCTCTCTCTCTCTCTCTTTGCAACATATAGCCCATATCACATTAAGTTGTTTGCTTACATTCATCTTCTCTCTTTTTATTCCTTTATCTCTACATAATATACAATCATCTCTCTCCATCTAATACGTTTCATCATGAATTTAGGGTTTTCATGTAACCATCATATTGAAACAATGATGACTTTTACCAGTAGAGAGGATGAAACACATGTTTAATGAATGAATGGTATGTAACTTTATTATTCTCTCAACCATACATCAATTAGAGAAACAACAAAAGCAAGTAGGAAATTTAAAATCAGTCCATAATAGAATTGGGGTTTCACCCTAAAAAAAAAAAAAGAAAAAACTTTTGGTCCAATAAATTGTAATTTAAGATAAAGTTTGAAACTTTTGGTTAATAATGCCTTTGGTAATTTTTTTTTAATTGATAGATTTGTGTGTGTCACTCATTATTGGCTAGTTTTTTTTTAATTGATAGATTTGTGTGAGTCACTCATTATTTAATTTGTTTTTATTTTACGTTAGAAATTAAGGGTACCCAACATGATTCAATTTGTTCTATTTAAAATATTGAATCAAATATTTGAATTTTGGAATGAAGCATGTAGTTTTTAAGGATTATTATCATATGTTATACAAATGTGTCATAATTGATATATGTAATATTAAGATTGGTTGTTTCACATGATATTTAAAAAATTCTCTTTTTTAATGTAAAAAAATAACATAATATTGTTATACTAATGTATTTGCTTTGAAGATGTAGGTCGAGAAAGATGACATTTTAGAGATGTTGTGAAAGTGGATGAAATTTACGAGTAAAGAAGATTTGAATTTTTCAATATAGTTTTTTTTCTTTTTTTTCCCTTTTTATTTAGGTGTGTTTATTGAGTTCATGATAGAAATAGAAGGTATAAGACTCATATGGTTATGGAAAAAAAAAAAAAAACAGTTTTTTGTTTTCTTGAAGTCAACATTGAAGGAAGTTTTAATTTCACTATACTTACGAGATATTGATATCTTTTTTTTTTTTTGTTTAATTGATGCATTTTTTTATTAGGAAATTATAAAATATTAATTGAGATAATTAAATTTCCCCTTACATGGATTTTTAAATTATTCCTCTATATACATATTTAATGGTACATAATTGTAGATTTACTTAATATATAATAAATTAAAAAAATGGACTTTTTGTGACAACTTATAGTAGGGATTTTTTTTTAAATGGCATAAAACTTTTTGTTAGTAGTAAGATAATAAGAAAAAATAAATAAAGTCACAAAATAAATATTTTGACAAAATTAATTTTGTTAATGATAAGATTTGATCACCAAATTATTTTCTCATTGTATTTACTTTTATGACAAACACAATTTCTCCTTATTAATATTTTGACAAATAATATAACTTAACAAAATATTTATGACATTATTCTATTTTTTACAATATAAAATTTAAATAGAAATTTGTTACTTAATAAATATGTGATGGATTAATTTTGTCACTCTAAAAAAATAAAAACAAGTGGATTTTAGTCAACATAAATCATATTAGAAAAGAAATTTGTCACTATTACATTATTGACCAAATCTTTTCTATCATGATTCAACTTTTTGTCATTATAAAGTATCTTAATTAGTCATAGTATCTTTATCTATTGTAACAAAAGACATGGCCTACAATGAAAAGGAAAAAAAAAAGAATTATTGGGACAAATTATTTTATATATATATATATCATTTTTCCGAGACAAAATACCATCATTATAATAAGCATCACCATATGATGACCAAGAATATTTTTGTCACAATATACTCATTGCAACAAGCATATTATGTCCAAGACAATAAAAAATTGAATTTGTCGCAATAGGCATTTTGGGACAAATTTGGCACTTATAATGAAAAATTAATTTGTCAAAATAACTCATATTTTTAGAGTTTCAATCATACTCTTCCAATCTTTAAAGTTCTTGGAAACATCTTATTTATTTTGCAGAAAATAACCTAGAGTTTCCAGGAAAATTCATCAATGAAGGTGAGAAAATACTTAACATAACTCAAAGAAGCAACTAGAACTGGCTTCTAGAGATTTGAATGAATGTAGTCCAATGATGCTTTTGTTCTATGTTCTATTGTGCAAAAATTGACACCCTTCTACTTACCAAATATATATGCTCGCAAAAATCTATACTCCCCAACTTCTCTGGTAGTAAATCTATACTATACAAGTGGTATATCCCTTTCTCTAACATATGTCCTAACCTCATATGCCATAAATTTGTATTTCCATACTCAATAGAAATTGTAGCAAACTTAACAACTGTAGATCCTTAAAGAGAGTATAAAGTGCCATGCAACATGCCCTTCATTAAAGTGAGAGAACCATGAGAAATCCTCATGACACCATTTCCAATAGTATACTAACATCTATCTTTATCAAGGTTGCTAAAAAAAATAAGATTCTTAGATAAATCTAGAACATGGCGAACATTCTTGAGCATTTTAATAACATCATCATTCTTTTTTACATGAACTGAACCAATACCTTACACTTGGCAAATGTTGGAATTGGCTACCATGAAAAGGTTTGAAATTTGTGATCTAATCACTAATTGGCGTCAAATGGTAAGAGCACCCGAAATCTAAACTCCACTCTAATCTTGGTCTTGACCATCAACCAATATAAGCAACTGACAATCATAAATATTCATCTCTGCAAAGTCAGCATAAGCTTTTCATTGGATTTCCTACTTCAACAGGCTTCTTCTTTTCTTTATTTTGAAGTTTGAAATGATCCTTGATTATATGTCCCCTTTTTCTTGCAATATCTGCAAAATTTTTCTTTATTTTTTGACTTAGAACAAGACAAGTTTCTATTGCTTGAGTCTTTCCTACTTTACTCCCTACCTCAAGACATCAAGGCACTATTCTCAAAGGAACCACTAATTGAAATGAGGTCATTGTCAAGTTTATCTTTGCTCAATAGGTTGGCTTTCATATCATCAAACATGAGAGTATCACGGCCATATATAATGGTCTCATGAAACTTTTATATGATTGAGATAAAGAACATAACAAAAGCAACCCTTGATTCTCATTCTCTACCTTAATGCTAATATTTTTCAAATCATTTACAATAGTGGTGAACTCGGCAATGTGCTCTTTAGGAGAAGTACCTTCTTACACTCTAAGGGTATAAAGCATTTGCTTCAAAACCAATCAAGTTGCTAAAGATTTGGTCAAATACAAATTCTCTAATTTTGACCGTAATCTAGCAAAACTCTTGTTAGACAACACCTCCTGTGGGACATTATTGAACAAACACAATTGAATGGTGGATAACACCTCATCAATCTCATCTCGCACATCATCCTCCATCAAATTTAACTTCTTTCCCAAAGCCTTTTTCAATGCATGTTGCACCGATATGGTCAACATCCTCACTTGTCACAAACTAAACTTGGAATTGTCATCAAACTTCTCAATATTAAATTTTCCTAATGCCATTGATTTAGAATTGAATGAAAATTCAATCATGGAATAGAAAACCCTACTATTAAACAACCTTGCTCTAATACCAGGTTTATTAGGATCAATAAGATTAAATATTGGTAATAATCAATAACATAAAATGATTAAACAAAAAGAATAGAGAAAGAGAAAACAACACTAGATATTTATGTGGAGTGAAAAAAGAAAAAACCATGAGTAAGCGAAAGAGAATAATCACTATTGAAGAAAGGTGTGCAAAGATAAGAGATATTCAAGGTTGCCTAATCTCTTAAAATCTTTAGTGTTTTTGATAGAGAAGACTCTCAAAAGTGCTTTTAGTCTCTCTCCAATGAAAACCATAGGACTTAGATATATATATATATATATATATATATATATATGACTTAAATACATACATATCTATTTAGATATGAGTGACATAAAACTACCAAAAATATCTCAACACAAACTTCCAAGAAAGTAAAATATGAGAGAGAGAGAGAGAGAATATGGATAATTTGCATGTGCCAAGGACATATTTACAATAATTCAGAGTATTTGGATAATTTGCGTGCACCAAGGAATTCATAATTTCATTAAACAGGAAAGTAGTAGTTATAGTAATTATCTTCAAGATTTAGATCCTTGGTAAATCTCTGGAACTTTTTGTAATATAAAAATAAATAAATCATAGTGAAGGGTAAAATTATCATAAGTTGATAAATAAGAGGATTTTATGGTCCATCCGAATATGAATAATAGTGATAGAAAATAACCATTTCCTTTCACTTACCTAAAACATACGTTTTTCTCTAAGCAGTTTCAAAAATAAGCAAAACCCTAAAATCTCTCTCAAGTTTGTATCTCAAAAGTCAAATATCTAAGGATTCAATCTTTGGAAGAGAATTAGGAAAACCTAAATTCCATCTTTGGTGATTTTGGTGTTTTTGTGATCAAAGGAGGAAGATACATATCTCTCTCTTTGAATAGTTTCATAAGGAGCCAAACCCTAGAACTCTCTGTCTCTCTCTCTTCTGTCTTTCTCAAGCCTGTATCTTGTTCCAAGGAATCGTATAAGCAAATCAATAAGTAAGTTTTCTCTTTTTCAATCCTTTAGCGATTTAAAAGAGTTATCTTTTCTAAGTTTATTATTAATATTAAAGGGAGTTAATTTTTTGGAGGAGTTTTGGAGAAACCCTAAGTTTCTGTGTTTGGGAATTTGTAGCAATTTCAATTGGAATTCATGTTTAAGTTAAGAAGGAGAAGGAGAACAATTAATGGATTTCAAGTAAGTTGCATATGAATTGTGTTAATTTGGTGATTTTTCATGTTTTTAAAAGTTTTGGAGCAATGTTGTCAATAAACGATCAAATCAAGAGTTTAGAGCAAGGTCGTCGATAAAAGATCTAATCTTTAAAAATTTTGGAGTGATGTTGTTGATAAAAGATCAAATCTTTAAGGAAGGAATATGTAGGAGATTTTGTTAAGATTGCAAAATAATAACATAAACCTTGATTTCACCAAATCAATATCTTTAGAATATCTAGGATAACTAAATAGCTTAAACGTTATAGATAGTTCAGTGACCTAGTAGGTCTTTGGTATAGGTATCTTTCTATATGAATGAGTGTAAAATTTAATTCATGATTGTTATCAGGTTTTCTCAATTGTAACGTCTCAATTTCATTTCCAACTGTCAGTTTAGGTACAGCCTTACCTTGGTTATTGTTTGTGATTATAGGCTTAGTATCTATAAATTGACTTAATGCTATCCGGCTATAATTGAATTGTTACTTATGTTTGGTTGGGTCTAGTAGACCAAGAGTATCGTGTTACTATGAAGGTGTCTTGATGATTTATGTATAATGTTGTCCCAAGTATAGTTGTGCATAGAGATGATTCTAGTAATTTAGGGGTTGTATGAGTATGGTACCTAGGATGTGTGGGAAATACCCAACACCAATATATATATAAGTATTTTTATATACATCTTTGTTTCTATGGAGTCATGAGTTGCTTCAGGTTTAGGACTTGTATACCCCCAAAAAGTTTCATAATTCTTAGAAAATAATCCTAGAAGTCTAAGTATCAAAATTTAAATCCCGAAAATTGACTCAAAATAAAAACCAAATTCTAGACCGAGTTAAAACAATGGAAACGAAATCCTAAAAAATCAAATCAAGTTAAAACTTAATTCCAAATAAGATCAAAAACGAGTTTTCTGAATCTTAAGAAAACGAGAACCCTTGAAATAAAATATAAAATCCAACTACCAGTATAATCAACGTTCGTACGCCAATTAAATCATCTACCCAATTCCTAAAACACGAATCAAAATGATAAATCTAAATACTGCTTAACAACGAAATGATAAAAATCCTAAAATCCTTCGGTAAAGTTTTAGAATCACAATTTGCAATTATCACTAAAAGTCAAACTGAGTCAACTCATAACCCTAAACTCGATTAAATGATCTCGAGAACTCAAAACTATTAAATAATCACAAATAAAATACGATAAACCATATATGTCGAGCTAAAAATATAGAATGATCAAAACTCGAAAATTTTACGATCTTACTAATATCTCGACGAAACCGAAAGTCAAACCGGAACCCTAATGTCAGCAAAGCCTATAACGAACTCTAGTGTTTAAGATCCGGCAATCCCGTGTTTTCAAACCTTAGAAAACGAAATTAAGCCAATAGCTTAAAATAGTTCGTAATAATATAAGGTAACCTAAAAATATCATATTCGCGAATTTTGAGTGTCCTTCGGACTCAAACTGGATCGGTTCTCGAAAATCATGTCCCGAAGCTCGAAATATTAAAAATATTTTGTTTATACCAATAGACTCGTAAAAATACAAGGATTCCAAAAATATCAGTTTTAGAATTTTTCGGTAGCTAAAAATTACAGATATAGCTCGATTACGCGTATTTTTATTACTATCGGTACTTTAATTGTCTAGTCTACTATTCATCACTATTCAACTATCTCTACTTTTTCTTACACCTACATATCTATTTTCTTAATTTTTATATTTCCAATATATCTTATATCAAATCATACCTACATATTAATTATTTCCTTACAAATTTCACTCAAAAATCAAACTCACTCTCTCTCCAATGCATCATGGCCGGCCCCCCCACTTCCCTCACAAACAATAATTTTTTTCCAATTTAATAATACATCCACAATCACTCCAAAAATTCATAAAATACCCCCTTCATCCTAATCTTCACACAATTCATTCTACTACCAAAACTCTCTCAAATTCACTACACAAACTCTCTCCATAAACTTTTCCTCTACCAAAACTCTCTTTCACCAGTTATTCACAAGAATTTCCCTTTATACAATACAACTACCATTTCTCCACAACCACATAAACACATTCACTACCATCTTTACACCACAAAAATACCTTAGGTAAAAATTTCTTTCAACCATTTAATTATCCATGTCATGTAACTTAGCATGACTATGGTGTTTTTGAAACTCATATGAATAGTAAAAGCAACAATATGTTCATGTTTTGTTCTTGTACATAACCTTCTATTTTATTATGTTGTTATTATTATTGTTATTATTTGCTTCTAATATAACTTATATATATAGTATTATTTATATATATTTATTTAGAGCATATAAGCTCATTTGTTATTTATTTACTTTCAAGTCATGCAATTTATTTATTTTATATTGTTATTAAGACTAGTCTTTCTAGTCTTAGACTTGTCCATATCAAGTCAAAACAATCTTTTATTTATTTCTTTAATCTTTCGGGATTAGTGCATTCTTAGTCTCGGAATGCCTTGATGAAGCTAAGGCTCCAATACTTGACCAGGATACCTTGATGAAGCTAAGGTTCCCAATACTTGATATTTTATTTTCTTGCTTATTATTTGTTTCTAGTATTTTCTTATGTTCTTATTATTTTATATGCTCATGATACTTTCATTTACATAATGTTAATGTCTCAACTAATCAAAAAGTGGAATTTTATATTATTAAAGGAACTCAAAACTAGATTTTCTATTATGTGATTTGTCACAAAGTTATTATAAAAAAAACATAAAACTAAAGTAATACAAGCTTTCTCAAGTTTTCTTAAATAACAAAGGTAGTTTACCAAGGAAACATAAGAGATAAATATTTTCTTTGTATAATGTGATAACCTAAGTTTTAGTAAAATAGTTTGGTAAATATTAAAAGCTTTACAAAAGCTTAAGATTTAAACTCTTTTAACTTCACAACAAAACTAAGGAAACAAAACTAGTTTTCAAAGATAAGATGAATTTAATCCATAAAGTTAAAACCCATTTAGGAAAAACAATGATTTTCAAATTCCTAAAAAGAAACTAATTTCAAAGAATAAATAAGATTAGAAACAAATGATTTTATCAATAAAAATGATCATTTTCAAAAGAAATGAAAAAACAAGTTTTAGAAAGTAAAAGCTTATATTTTAGAAATGAACATAAGAAGACAAGACTCATTTTCTAAAATCATCCTAAATACAAAATTATGAAAAAGGGTTTTCATTAACTTAATATACTTTTGATAAAATTGATTGATTTTATCACTAGGAGTGAAATTATGAAAACTAAGATTAAAAGAAGATTTAATTATCCATGGAAAAAGAATGAAAAAAATAAAATAAGAATATACTCATTATAACAACCTAGGAAAATATAAAGTTTCTTTAAATACTTGAAAATAAATTTTCAAAGTTAAAGTTTAAATAAATTGTTTTATGAAATAAATTGTTGAGACACTACCATTAGGATTTTTGCATATAAAGTGAGCTTACCTATATATTCAAAAGTGTTTATCAAATATATTTATATACTTATATTGTTACAAAAGGATCTTCTTTAAAAAAGAAGTTGAGTTAGAATATGGATTTGCAAAAGTTTAGAAAAATTCGTTTTAAATCTGTACCCAATGTTTTTGGAACCCAAATGACCTTATATGATAAAGATAACTTTAGAAATGGATAGATCTTTTTGAATAGGTAGAAAATGGTATATTATATGCGAAATTCCGAGTTAAAATGAGCAAGTTATGGCCATTTTAAGTTGGAATTTCCTATTATACGATTTTACTGCGATTTTAAGAAAAGCTTAGAATCTTCAAGAATAGAAATTCCATGAAAGACTTATCCCAGGTATTTCTTTTGTCTAGGTGATGAAAGATACGAGATTACCCTACCCTAGGATTATTACGACTAAGAAGATCGCGAAATGGACGAGTGAGTTATTCCTCCTAATTTTGTTACCTTGCTTGTGCTTGTAAAGTAATCTTGTAAAGTAATAGCATTAGTATACTAAGAAAAGATAAAATTGATATATAGTTGGGGATTTCAGGATTATGTGTATATATGTGATTCTATATTTATGCGTGAAATGAGAATTAAGAATATCGCAACATCAAACTGTTTGTTTAAATAATTTTGTTTACTTACTTGTATGCCTGTTTACTATTTTCTAAATTGTTTGATCGTTCCTAATAAACTTTAATAAGGTTTGGCTTAAGAAAAATAAAAATGCTCACGCATAGCATCCATCGAGTCACATCTATTTCGGAAGGATGCTACTCCTACGCGTAGAGTTGGATTGGCTGTGATCGTGCGATGCCACGTGCCATGTTCCTTCCTGGAGAATCCAAATCACTTGGGGAAAGCGACTCTAGGTTCGAAGCTGAGCCAACCGAACGCTGTAGGTGAGGACCTGAGGAATAGCAGTAGAAGGTCGAGGACCTTCAACCCCGATTCCCTAACCTTTGACACGGAAGGATAAATCCGTTCTATATATGATTTCTGGATAACTATATATATTTGCTTAGTCATGTGATTGATGCATTGTTTGCATAGCATATGAGTGAAAATCTAAATGAACTTGTTTGATTATATGGTGCGAATGAAAATGTATATCTCACTAAGCTAGTTATAGCTTATACCCTTATAG
This sequence comes from Combretum micranthum, assembly GCA_024138025.1. Lineage (NCBI taxonomy): Eukaryota > Viridiplantae > Streptophyta > Magnoliopsida > Myrtales > Combretaceae > Combretum > Combretum micranthum. The sequence goes on along the minus strand of JAMXBD010001369.1, from coordinate 243,426 downwards.
ATTTTGTTGAAACAGGTATACCCATGGCTTAAATTGAGGATCATAACATTAAGGAAGTCATGGAAGGATGATTATACTTCTATGAAGGAAATAGAATTATAAGATGAAGTAATTTTGTAAGGTTCTTCATATGTAATTAGTGATGTATATTTATTTGAAGATAATAGAGGGATATGCCCCTAAGAATTAAAATGTAATATGTTTATGTTTTATAATAAGTATTTTCTTTGCCTTGCTACTTATTCATTACCAATATAAATTATGCTACTCCGATTCGTTCCCTTAGTTGTGATGTACGCTTTGTACATGATATGAAAGTCTTTGCGTGACTAAGGTAGTCATTCCTAGACTTAGCATTGTGTACAGCGGACTGCCACGTTTAGGGTATCCCTCGAGGCGTGACAGGACTAGTTGCAAATGATTATAAACTGTGTTATTTACCTGGCTAATCAAAGATAATAACCTATAATTATTGCATATGTTATTATGTCGCATGTGGATTATATGATTATTGTTCATGTGCATATGATTGTGGTCTGGCATACTGGCCATTGTGCTCATTCTTTTTATTTTTCAAGATTAGGTGAAAAACCTATAGTATTCAATCTATCAGAGTATGATGTATATGTACGCTATGGGGATGACAACAGTGGAGTCGACTTTCCAGTTGATTTTTAGATGAACAAATTTGAGATAACTAGAGTTTTGGAATTATGAAGTTGGAATTCTTATGTAATGGTTTAGTTGAAGTTACAAGACTTTTGATATAATGTTTTTTTTTTTTTTTTCAAGTTTGATTTTGAGTTAGCGTTTCATTTAAGGCAATAGAGTTGTGCAGAAATTTCTTTTATGACATCAATATTTTAAAAGTTTCCTTCGTGTGAGACTTTGAAGTTATATGATATTAAAACCGTAGATAAGTAGAATCATAGCCTTAGCATGTTCCTTTTAGTAAGGATAGGCAGATTGATAACTCCTTCAGCTTAGGATGTCAGACTTTTAGAGATAGAAATTAACACATAAATTGAACACTTACTTATAAGCTTTTAAATTCATGTGTTCTCCATACATTTCAGATATAAATCAAGCATATATATATATATATATATATAATTATATATTACTTGTTAGATGGAACCTTTTAGTTTTCAATCTTCTTGAAGACCTGGTCAAAGCGGAAGTCATAGTAATTGACACCAGTGAACTCGCCATCAATATTTGTAGAGGTAACATATCTACCATTACTGGAAAGCTTGTCGCGCTGAGAGTAGGAAAACGGAACATTGCATTTGCCTTCCGTTGCGATATATTTGACTATAACTGTAGTCATTGGCGGCACAACAGCATCGTATGTGCCTCTGCTGCTATAGTTTTTTCGACCTTACGACCCCATGTTAAGGAACCAGCCACCTCTGCTGAGATTTTGATACCCCCATCAGCGATGAAAGGAAATCTAGCTTTGATGGAAATCTCACCACCTAGCTTTACCGACAAGCTATTATTGAAAAAGTAAGAGCTGGTATCTTGATACGAGACTTTGACACTCAAAGTTGCTTTTTCTTGTGTATTGTTGGTAGCTGCACCGGTTCCAACTACAGAAGCCTTTTCATCATATGTACGAGCATGGTTAAGGCGATATTTGATATGAAAGATATGTCTTTCAAGAACAAGTTCTTCCACTTGCAATCTAGCTTCTTTAGTAATGGTCGGAGTCGCGGCATTGAGGCGACATGTCTTGCCCTTGGGTAGGGCTTTACAGAATTTGCCATTGCCTGCATTGCGTAGAGCAATGGTGTTGTTATCAACTTTGACAGGCCAAAACAGCATGTCGTTATTGGTTGATCCTTCTCGTGGAGCCCATGAATCACAACATATCCAGTTGGTATAATTACGTCTCAAATATAATCCTAAATAAACGGACTTGATGAGAAGACGTCCCCGAATTCATTGTGATCTCATAGGCTGCCCTATCCTCGTTTCCATCATCGGATGAGAATTCCACGTACTTGTGTCTTTCAATCCCGTTAGATCTAAGGTACTTGCCATTGTATCCTTTGAATGTGACATGTTTTGGCAGGATCACTAAAGTATCCCAATCTTTAAAAGCGAAGATATGAGGAAGGTCTATCAAATCGTCGTTATTCTCATCTATGTAAACACAGTTACGCGGAGCTTGATCCCCGGCAGGTCCAATGTATTTGTTTGAAGAGGAACAAGACGTCCACTTTGGACATGGATCAACAAGACGACAAATAAATACTCATCCCCCTTGATATAAATTTCTGGCCTAAACAACGTACACGACTCTTTGGATATGTCTTCCTCTGGTTGGTCAGAAGTAGCAACTATCCATTTATTATAACCCCCATCCCTGCCTCTGCCGCTCCCTCTCGACCAGTACTTGTTACTACAGCAAAAACGTAGGTGCACATACCTGCTATCAGTCTTTGCCATCTCCACCTCAATCTTCGTGGTTGGGCTGAAAATGTTCTTATTTTCACAACATACACGACCCTGCAATTTCGATTGTTGAACGGTGTAAGATGCATAGCGATCTATCAAACATGGTCTGATTGTGACATAACTTGGAAGCCTATGTGCCGTAGTAGTGATCAAACCTGTTTCAGCTAAATTAGTGAATTATCGAAATCAATTCAGTTTTTAATATTAGGTCTTGTTAACGCGTATGCTCATCGATCACTTTCACTTGCTAAGGAGCCGAAGTAGAAACTAAACTTATTAAATTATTATTCAAACTATGATATATATTACACATTATACCAAAAACACATTAAAAAAAAAGATAAAAAAATCTTCATATATAATAATATATAACAAGTGCATTAAGAGTAATTATTAGCATTGTACTGTATATGATCACTTTCATTACTCGTTTAAAAACTCAACAGATATTAATGAAATCTAGCGTATTTAAAGACAAATTTGTATAATAGAACAATCCATAGAAGATAATTTTAGATTTAGCTTATGAAATATCATTTTGTAATAAGAAAAATGAGAATTGGTTATCCACCTTCTTCTTGTTGTAGTTGTTATGATTATTATTATTTAACATTGAAATTACATAGTTTACCTGATGAATAAATTGGCTCTTAGTTATAATTATAAAATCGGAGCTATCGATGTCATCTTTCACATTTATTGTAACGTAACCTCAAATCTACAACTAGTTGATTCAAAACATTCTAATTATTAGCATACATGAAGCAATCCAATAACAAATTTCAAATCTTCTCGAATTGAGGATAGTATAAAAATTTATGCCTTTAGTTTAAACTAGGATCTTTACATTTTACTTTAAAAAATTGTAAATGATAGGCAACCCATTTGAAAATAATATAAAGTCATATTATTCTATTCAACAAAATGAATGGGCAATATTCTTTACTTAATTGTAAGGATGAGATGTATAGTGTTCCAGGTAAGATATCTAATTATGTCAACAATTTTTTACGTCGAGCTAGCAATTCATTTTCACTAGTATATCATAGTTGGGATCCAAACGCCTTCATCCAATTGAATAAATGGGATTAAATTACTAAACACAACCCAAGCTATTCAGCATATAGGTGTTTCACACGTTAGGCTCTTTTTTACTCATCTTGGATGGGCAAGCCATGTTTTGATCCATATTTATTGGCCCATTTTGTAACCTGCTCATTAACTGGTTTCACTATCATGCACAATCTAAAATATAAAGTGATAAATGTAAATAGTCTAAATAAACATCAGTATTATAGTCATAAATAAAGTTAAATTATAAAAAATACGGTCTATAAATATTAAAAATAATCAATAATATAATCTTTGTAAAATTAAGGTCTATATAAACTAAAAACAAATCAACAATATTAAGGAGTCCAAATAAACTTTTTGTTAGATATATGCCTTTAGAAATGGGTCTGTGGGTCTACAAAAGGCTTTGGTTAAGCAAAAATAGGTTTAATTTCACCTGCCTATATTAGACCTGTTCATATGTCTATAATGGGTATATATGTGTTTAAGTAAAAGAATAAAGGATGAAAAATCCATTCTTATATATGGATATAAATATGGAATAAAGAAAAAAATGGACATATAATAGAATTTGTTAAAAATATTCTTAACAATGGGAAATTCTATGGTTTCGTCATTAATTTTGATAGGACCAGTCTCATCGACTGTCAAATATTTCACATTATACCCAACCGTGATTGAACCACTAAAATAATTAATATTTCAATTTTTATATTTATTTTAAAGGTTAGATGATTGACTGGATGATCCCTTTGACGAAACCGTATATAAAGATAATAGTTTTAAATAGGAAAAGATAATTACAGTAAAGATTGTCAATGTAACTTCTAATAATGCTTCCAAATATGAAAAGGAAAATGAAATCCGAAATCGCGACCCCATTCTGAACCATTCTTACATATCAAACGTGTCATAAAAGTATTGGGCATACAACATTATTAGCATATTTGGTGGTGACTTGGTATATTATAAAGTAAAAAAGTTCTTAATGTATGATTGATAACTACGATAAAAAAAAAAAAGTTGCTGCATATATCTATTTAATTCAATTGCATCATTGGTTGCTTCATATCAGAAAAGATAAAAGTAAAACGAATAAAGAGCGAAAAACCATCATTTAGTAAACTGAATTCCTTCAAGTAGATTCCAGAGGACTAGGATTCAGCTTTAGGTACCATTAATTTTGGGATCACTACGACATTCAGTATTACAGATGTTCAATATTTATTATTACTCTCTAGCTTTTATCACTTTGCAAACCGTGCTATTTCATTTGAAAAAGGGCAATCTGAAGATAAAAAATTCATCTTGCTCTTGCATTCTATCATGGTTTTTGATGGACGAAGTATGTATATGTAGTACACAATTTGCAGTGATAAGTGTACATTTATTTACCATAATAATAATTGGTACCTCATTCCATCTATTTATTGTTCCTTTCTTTTCTTTTCTTTTTTTCCTTTTGATTTATTTGTCCATAATAACATGATAGAATAAAACAATATACAAAAAAATAACACGGATATTTGAACAGATGAAATATTAAAACATAGATAAATATAGTAAATTTTACTTTGCAAATATATTACAGACAGCCACAGCAAATACACTAGTAACTGTAGTAATTGATTCATTTTCCCTAGTTCTGGCGGTTAAAGTATATACATTTGTGAAAATTGGAATTATATCAAGATTTTATTAAGCTTTAAGAAACGTAATGTATGATATGAGTCAATGTAATATGACGTATAAAAAGGATTGCATGATACATAAGTAAACACAAAGCTTAACAAGCACGCGGTGGCATCAATAGCCTTGTGCACCGTATCATTGGCCTTGTGGCCTAATCGTATTAGTTTTGACCTCTCATCTGAGAGATCTAAATGTTGAATTCTTCTCCTCCGTCGCAATCATCAGGGTGAAAAAAAAAAAAAAAAAAAAACATGCGGTGGCAGAAAAGTAATAATATAATTGTGCTATGCGATCAATCTTTGCAAGTCAATAATACATACTTGTAACATAATATGGCAAAATAAGATGTCTATCTACTTTAAAGAGACAAACAAAATATAGACAGGGAGACAAAGAATTCCTGGGGTCTATCAATCAGAAACCGGATCGATGTGCACCCCATGCAGTAAACACGTTGTGAGGAAAATAACAATCTGATAATAAAAGAATTCAGGCCACATTAAACTAAATCATAGATGGTAAAGTATGGAAAGGAATCAGCAAGTAAACTTATCATGGTGGCCTTTGGCAGTTTTTAAGTAAAGAATAATGTTAGCAGATAAAAGAGAAGCAAAGAATAATGATCTTACACAAATTTCAAGAAAATTAAATTCTCTATAAGCTTGATGGCATTCCAACGTAGCGGAAGAAATTAAAAATAATCACGATCTATTGACTCTGTAAAACTAGAAAGTGAATATTAGAATAACATTGAAATATGTTGAATCACGTATGATTGTCGAAATATTATTTTTTATACGTCTATTGATTCTGAGAATACCCAGACAAACAGGCATCGGAATTTGAAAAAAGAAATAAGCATTGCAATCTATTGATTTGTGCACAAATTCCAAAAAGCAATGTGTGATCGACTTGTTGACTCCATAGATAGAAGATAAATATTATAATTCCATTGAAATCTCTATCTCAATTTTTTACAAGTCTAGTTTATTTATAGGATTTAAAAAAGTCTAATTAAAAGACCAACATATATAGAAAGATACTAATCCCATTAAAAGATACTGTTGCTATTAAAGAAATATTAATTAATTAAATCTAAAAAAGAAATCGTAATCTTGCCAAAATAACCATGTCTTTTTTTTTTTTTTTTTGCGCTTGCACTAGTAATTTAATCTTGTCACATCTTGCATCATTCTCTTCCAATTGGACAAAGTTCGCTCTAGAAGTTTCACCATTGGCTTGCTTTCATGGTGTGATGGTATCCCAAGATGAGTGTCAACTTTGATACCAATTGACACAATAGAAGGAATTCAAAATAGTCAAATTTGTTGATTCTACGTACACTCGAAAAGTGAATATTGGAATAACATCAAAATCCATTGAATCATGCAGGATTGTTGGAGGACGATCTTCTATTATCTGTTGATTTAGAATACTTAGATGAATAGGCATCAAAATTCAAAAACTCAATGAGAGTGTTAATTTAAAAAAGAGATAAATGTTGCAATCTCTCTCTCTTTTATGTATTTTAATAAATAGTGATGGTAATGAAATCACAAGTCCTAGAATTTAGAATTATATAAGATTTCCTTTAAATAACATAAAAATCAATATGTGACTCCAGAAATTTTGAGAAAATATACATGAAATTAAGTTTATTTTTTAAAAGAAGACTGCATCAATACTATTACACTTGAATGGATATATCCCGAGTAAATCAATTGAGATTCGATGCATAATATAATGTTCTACTATTTTCAAACTGTATCATAAAACTTTTAGAAGTATTAAATCAAGATGAGATATATTGAAAAGTGTCACTTAATATTGAAACTTTTATTTCCATTAAATGACAACATTTAGCTCATAATAGGAGTGTCTTACCCTCTTAATGAGGAAACCTTTACACGGAATTTCAAATCCTTCGTTAAGAAGGCATTAGAAGTCAAAGTCATTAACGCCAGGAAACTTGCAGACATCAGATTGCTTTACTAGCAAACCACCTAATGTAATTACTTGAGCAGTGATGTTCTTTAAGGCTAAGCACATACTGGATTAATATCATATGGACACGTATGTGTTTTGATTCCGCGCGGACGAATTCTTCCCATCTATCTCCTCTATATAAATGGGACAAAACTTACCATATGTTAATATGTCACCAAGGGAGAAAGTGAACGAATTCCGAGTGAATATAAAGAGTACCCTCCCATCGTCACAACAATTATAAATTTTCACTCCGATGCGATATAATCATTGAACGTCACGAGCGATCATCATAGGAAAATTATAAGGGTGCTCGGTATATATTTAATTTTAGTAATATAAGGTGATTTCTTATCCTATTTTATGATATAATTTAATCCCTAGATTATAAATGTTTACTAGTCATATTTCAATTGTTGTTAGCTAAATAAATCCATTATATCCATGAAGAAGAATTTGTAGCTGACAAATTTAGCACATTTTTTATATTCATATATGTTAAGGAGATATACTGCTTATTGTCTTGCCATATTGAAGGGGAAAAAAAAAAATCAATGCATGTCCCTAGTTTAGGGAAACGAATTGAAGGTCTGGCTGGCATAGAAAAGTACATGATATAATTGTAAATATCCTTTAATCACACTAAATTTTTCCTCTAAATCCATTAGCAATCAAGTCAAGCATAGCAAAGTAATTTTAAAAAATTATTGGTTTTCCTTGTGCAAATATATTGTCCACTATATATTTAAAAATAAATAAATATTCAATATATTAGTTCCGTTTCCATTTTTATCAATAAGATAAATAAATAAATACATATAAGTAAAGCATTTGAACCAATATAACTTATTAAACAAATTTAAAAAAAAAGAATATTAACGAGAGATATAATTTTATTAGGTGAAATATTGAGGGACATACACCCTATGGAATAAAAGTATAATATGACTAAATCCCAGGTCAATAGATTTTGTCTTTTGCCAACGTAGACATATGTCTACTGATTTTATTATGGTTATGTATCTTTTTCTATTTGAATAAGTTTGAGTGTTTTTTTATTGGTGATGTTGTACTTATGATTGGTGACTTGATAGCATTTTTGTAAGGAGTGACAATGTAGGATTTCACTTAAGTATAATCCTATATAGAGTCCAAATGATAATGTTGGAATATTAATTTATGGATGACTTGGTTATTATAATCCTTTGTTGATATGAAATTTGTATCATCTTTTATTGCTAAAGCATTCATGGCATGGCACAAAAGAGGACCCATGGGTCACATTTTCAAAATTGTGATTATGTTAGGTTGGGTTTTTGACATATAGATTTGTATTGACAAATTAATTTCCAGCTACTATTATAGTCAGCAGGGTAGGGTTTGCATTGACAAATCAAGTTTTAGCTACTATTATAGTAAGCTAAACTAAATTTATAGGGGGTCCTACTCCTGGATTACTCTTTGTAGCCCTAGGTTCCCAGATTTCTTATTCAAATGACTGAGATGTTAATTAACCGAATGAAAGCAGGCTAAGCTAGGATGTCGATACTAGTGCATGTCACGTGCATTAGCATGGTATAAAAATATTGCATAATTGATTTGTTGATATGTATTTTTATATGTATTCTATTTTGCTGTGTATTTTATTTTTTATCACTCGCTTAGCTCAACAGTAAGCTATGGAGATATAACTAATTATAGCATGTTTAGAAATATAATTAATTATCTTTTTACTTATAACTAGTATTCATGTGTTTCTTTCTAATTTTGGCTCGAAACATAACACTAAGGCGGGCCCTGACACCATTAAACAGTGTAATATGTTGATTTGCATACAAATTCCAAAAAGCAATATGTGTAAATCCAAAGTTTTACGATCGATTGAGCTTAAACTCTAATTAGAAGGTCAGTCGAAAATCCTAAAGTTAACAAAATCCTAGTCAGACGCAACTGTTTAAGTCCAACAAACCCATGTTCATAACCCTAAGTGAGTGAGTAAGAGATTAGTATGTAGAATAGTTCGAAATAGCATAATAGAACTTAAAAATATCAGATTAGTCAAATCGCGATTCGTTTTGAACCCGATTGGATTCAGTTTTCAAAAAATGTATCTTCGGGCTTGGAATGGTAAAAATATTCCGAATCTACCGTTACATTCGTAAAATTATAAGGTTTTTAAATATATCAGTTTTATAATTTTTCGGTAGCTAAAAATATAGATATCGTATTTATAAACGTATTTTCTTACTACTAGTACTTTATTAGTTATATCTACTTTATACTACACTATTCATTACTTGTACACTATTCATCTATCTCTACTTTTCCTTATAACCTACTCTTACAACCTATACATCTCTTTTCTTACAATTTTCATTTCCAATACAACTTCATCTTCACATCTCACTTTTCATTAACAAAAATACAAAAAAATAAATATCCCTCTTTCTCTTCCTCACAAATTGCATCGGTTCCCTCTTTTCCTCTTAATTTATTTCAATTTCTATTATTTAATTAACAAAAATTACCCTCTACTTTTTCTCATAAATACCACCTCTTCCTTCCATTTCGTCACACCTTTCATACACTACCATTACTCTCCCAAAATCTCTCCAAAAGCTCTCTTAAAGTTTCTCTAGTTTTTCTTCTTCTATAGGTAATACTCTTTTAAGCTTTTCTTATGTTCATTTGCTTAGTATGAGTATAATGTGTGTTTTCTAAACCCATGGAGGTTAAGAAAGCAACAATATGTTCATACTTTATTCTAGTTCATAAATCTATTTTCTTTATATTGTTCATATCTATATCTAACTAAATATATCTATGTAGTTATATATATATATATATATATATATCTTTTAGAGCATATAAGCTCATTTATTATTGTAATTTACTTACTTTCCTTGCAATTTATTTACTTTAAGTTGTTTTAAGACTAGTCTTTCTAAGTCTTAGACTTGTCCTCACCAAGTCAAAATAATTTTCTTTTTATTTTAGGATTAGTCTAATCTTAGTCCCGGGAAGCCTTGAAGAAGTTAATGCTCCCAATACTTGACAATTATTATTAATATGCTTATTTATTTTTTTTATCATCTTATCTTGAGATTTTTTTTTTTTATAAACTATATGATCATATTCATGCATGGCTAATAAGTTGTTGTCCAAATAAAAAGGAATCCTTTTGATAAAAGAATAAAATTTTATCACTAAATAAATGTTTTTCCCAAAGACTCAGAAAAATCTTTTCAAATAAATTTATTTTAAAGGTTTATATAAACTCATCATGAAATTTCAAACAATTAATAAAAGGAGTTTCTTCAAAGTCTAAAGATACTTCCTTTTCAAATAACAAAAGAAATCTTGATATATACTATTTTTACCAACTTTCTAAACCAAGAGCTAAATAAGTTTTTAAGAAAAACAACTTATAAGGAAAATGAAAATAAATTTTCAAAGAATAAACTCATCAAGTACTACTAAAGAAAACTTTTGGAAATTCTATTTTTCAATTCCTAGAAATAATATAGGTAGGTAACCTTAACAAAAAAAAAACTTTATTTTCAACTTACTTTTGATAAACTAAACAATCAAAATATAGAATATTAGATTTTGATCAATCAAAAAATTTATAAGTTACTTTAACCACATAAAGTAAAGTTTAACAAATCCAAATTTTCCAAAACACTAAAAAAGGTTGTTTTAAGGAAATTAATTAAATAAAACACTACCTATAGCATCATGCATAAATTATGAGTCTATTTATACATAAAGAATTCTTTTCAAAATATATACAAATTTGTTTTTTTACTTAAACAAGTCTTAGTAAAGGAAGGATTAGAAAATGTTATTTTTCAAGAAAGGAATTTTCGTGTTAGATCTGTACCCTTCTAAATCGAGATCCAAATGACCTTTTATAGTAAAAGTAATCTTAGAAATGGATAGATCTTTTCAAGTAGGTATAAAATAACATATAATATGCGAAATTCCGAGTTAAAATGAGCAAGTTATGACCATTTTAAGTTCGAACTTCCTTCAATCCGATTTTACCGCAATTTAGAAATAGACTTAGAATCTTTATAGTATAAATTCTATAAAAAGCTCATTTTGGGTATTTCATCTTGTTTAGGTGAAGAAGGAAGATATCGCCTTCCCAGAAGATTATTTCGAATATGAGCGATCGTTATGGAGTGAGTTAATCCCTTACAATTACGTTTCATTGATTGTACTTGTAAGTAGTAGAGATCAGGAAAAAGATAAATGAATAAATGTTGTATGAATTGAATTCTTGATTGAATGATGTGATTGTTGAATAAAAAAGCTAAGTATATCGAAAGAAGATTTGATGAGTAATTTATGACCTTTTCCAATAAGTATGATGAATATTGTTTTGGTCACCTTTAACTTGAAACTGACAATAAATTGGAAAGACCAATATTAAAAATAATTCATGCATGACATATTGTGAGTCACATTTGATTTTCACTAATATTCTTTGTGTGGGGAAACGAGGAGTTGTAGTGGTGGCAAGTAGGAGTCGGAAAGTCTACATGGACTAATAGGAGCCGGAAAGTACATGGACTAATAGAGCGGAAAGTCTGCAATTATTGATAGTTGTATGGGCCGGTAACCACCCAACCCGACATGCAGGGTGTAAATCGATGCTACACATGGTTTCTGGTTAATCATGTGTATTTTGTTTGCTCATGTGATTAATGCATTCCCATATGATTGTCTAAAATACTTATATGTTTTATGAAAATGCTTTGAAGAAGGAAGTTATCTTACTAAGATTAGTTTCTATAGCTTTTTGTTACAGTTTGATTACATGGTTAGTACCAAGGAGCCCTTTTGTCAGGTATGAGCTAAAGTTACTAGAGCTTTTTGAAATAAGTTTACATGTTTTAGTTTTGAGTGTAGACTTCTAAGAGAAATCTCTATAGTAGACTTTTGTTATATTCATGTATGTTTAGTTGAGCAAGGCTTTTAGTACGGGAGAATGCCCCTAAGAAGTTGTATGCAACTTTTATCTTAATGATTATTACATGTTTTCGTTCATAAGTTCTTGCATGCTTTTAGTATCTGCTTAAACATAATACCCCTTTGAGTCTCCTACTATCTTCAAAGCATGCCTTGCACGTGATATCGAAGCTCCTGCGTAACTAAGATTGTCATTCATTAGTTTTAATATTATGTGCGGCAGACTGCCACATTTAGGGTACCCTCTGGGGCGTGACAATGTGCTATTGACCTAATATTCAATCCTTAAAATACTAGGAAAAATAGAAGAAACAAATATTATAATTCCATTAAAAATCTCTGCCTCAACTTTTACAAGTCTAGTCTATTTATAGGATTTGAAAAACAAAATATAATTAAAAGACTTGACATATATAAAAAGATATTAATCCTATTAAAAAATATACTGCTACTATTAAACTAACATTAATCCTATTAAATATAGAAAAAGAAATCGTAATCTTCACAAAAAAATCATGTCTTTTTTTTTTTTTTTTGCGCTTGCACCAATAGTTTAATCATGTCACACATTCGCATCATTCTTCTTAGGTTAGACAAAAATTGCCCTCAAATTTTCATCATTGGCTTTCCTTCATAATGGATATCCCAAGACAAATGTCATCTCTAATACCAACTAACGCAGTGGAAGGAATGAAAAATGATCACAATCTATTGATTCTATGAATACGGTGAAAGTGAATATTGGAATAACATCGAAATTCATTGAATCAAGCACAATTGTCGAAAGACGATCTTCTATTTGTCTATTGATTCTTATAATACCTAGAAAAATAGGCATCAAATTTTGAAAATTCAATGATAATGTGAATTTTGAAAAGAGATAAAAATGCAATATGTTGATTTACGCACAAATTTTCAAAAGAAATCTACTATCGATTTGTTGATTCCATAGAATACTAGGAAAGATAGAAGAGACAAATATTATATAATTCCACTAAAAATCTCTATCTCAACTTTTACAAGTCTAGTCTATTTATAATTGAAAAAAAAAACCTAATTAAAAAATTTGACATATATAGGAAGATATTAATCCTATTAAAAAAGATATTTTTGCTATAAAAATAACATTAATCCATTAAATTTAAAAAAAAAGTTGTCTTCCTAAAATAACCATGTATCGTTTTTTTTTTGGCACTTACACCAATAATTTAATCCTGTCTCGTGTCCCTCATCATTCATGAAATATCTCAAACTTTCACCTCAGTTAGAAATTGGATTTAGATAGTTTAATGAATGGAAGAAAAATACATAATGAATTATGATTGGATAAAAATGTAATTAAATTAGTAAATAGATTTAAGTCAAAACTTAATATTTGGATCTTTAAACCCCTAAACGTGTTGTTTAAATGTTTAGTGGATTCCCAAATCCCTAAACTTTGACCCAGCAATCCATATCCTTAATCCTTGTAAATTTTAAAATCACGTGCTTGCCTAAAAATATCATATTTGAGCCTAAGCTCAAGTTAAATATCGTTTTTATATACCAACCTCTTAAATTAATTTTATATCTCAAGTTCTTTATTTATAACATATTAATTCTTAAATTATTTTCTCAAAACTTTCATAATTAAAGATATCGATCTAAAAGTTTAAACACAATAGCCTTATCCTAAAATATCAATAAATTACCATTAACCTTTTCTTTTTCTTTTTTACTTTTGGCTGCTTTTTTCTTTTTATTTCCTTTCCCTTTCTTTCCCTTTTCTACTTCTTCTTCTCTTTTTCCTTTCTTTCTCTAAACTCAAATCTAAATCTCAAATTCAATAAGATTAGAGAGGAAATCAAAGATAGAAAACCAAATAGAGGATAGAGTTCATGCAAAAAACAACTTTAAGAACTTAGGTGAAGAAATGGTAGGAAAGATCAAGATGTTAGGTTTGTCTAAAAAGATAAGTTTTGTTATTTTATTTGCTTTAGTTGTTGTTTATGCATGTAAATATTGAAATAAAGTTAAATATATGTAGAACTTGTGATAATATTGATAGATTAAGGATATATGAACTTGTATGCTATAAACCTAAATATGTTATGTGAGCTAGGTGTTTGATAAAATGATTTAAGAATATATGATATATATATATATATAAGTGCTTATAGGTTAAGATTATACATGAATATGCTAATATCAAGATGTTTGGTTGATGTATATGAAAACAAGTAATCAAAGTGGGGTAAAAAAGACAAAGGAAAAACATAACATAATCTCCTTATGCATCACGGGCCGTATCACATGCAGAAAAGAAAATCAAGGGTGATCATGGGCATGACGAAGGACATGACCTTCTCTAATCAAAATATAAAGGGTGCTAATGGGCATGATATTGCTAGTTATTGACATCATGGCCTAGATCTCCTCTGATCACGATTTTCATATGTCCTGGCTAGATCATGGCCATGATAAGGGGTATTATCTCCTTGTTACAGGAATAATGAGGCCTATGATGACCATCATGGCCTCCTTCATAGGTGTGATTTGTCCCGTGATGTTGTTCATAAAGAAAAAAATAAAAAGAAAGAAAGAAAGAGAGAATGAACAAAAGATAAAATGAAATAGATAAAAGATGCTCGATATGTCATGTTAGTTAATTTGCATAATTAAGAGTGAGTTAGGATAATTTGTAGATTAATAATTAATTTAAGTTCATATAGTTCCCAAGTATAAAATGAGTTAAAGTGAATTATATTGATTAAGTTTAGTCACCTTAGCTTAGCATGGAATTAAATGATTGACTCTAATCAATTTGGCTAACTTAAGTTAAAATAGACTTAACAGCTAATAATTATCTTTGGTTAATGAATTAAGATAAACCATAATTAACATGGGGAATATGTTATTTTAAATGTGTGTTTTTTAGAAAATAAATGTTTTGGTGATGTCGTTGTAAGAAAATATTATAAACAAAGTGAAAAGAAATACTTTGACAAAATGAAGAACTGTCCGTATCTTGACTAGATAATTATCGCAGCCATGGCGAGTTCCTAATTATTGTGTGATCAAATAGGCTTTTAATAAAAGTTTGATGTAAATGGATAAATTATTTAATTTCTTATATGAGTTTCATTTCTTGAAAAAAATATGGATATTTATTACCTTCTAAGATGACATTTGAGTCTTTGTTTGGATTTCATATATATAAGGTATGCAGTAACTTGCATGTTGTATGCTAGGATAGGCATCCTAAATAAATTAAAACTTAAAGACAACATAATAATTAATGAGTGTTGTTTGTGTGTATGCCGTTGAATCTGGTCCGAAGAGCGATAACCTTGTCCATAGGCACATAGTTTAGGTTTTTAGGCTACCTTAGTCATGATGTAATGACATTTATAAGTGACTCAACGGGTAGTTGATGGGGCAAACAGTATCGCCATAATGTTTACTTAAGCTTGGGGTGAAGTAACATTTTTAGTTCATGTTTGTGGGACTGTTGAACTAACTAATGTTATGGACTGAGATTGAGTAAAGAGCGAGAAACGGTTGCGAAACCTATATGAAGTTATTTTTTTTAACGTTATATAGGAGTTCTAGGTATTCGGACTGCCTATATCAATGCCTGAGTAGCTGTTGTTACTTAAAACCCCTAGATTCTTAGGATTGTTCTGGAGCATGAGTACTCCAGTGTTGAATTGTTTGTTTTAATTAAAGATAAAAAATTGTTGTTTTTGCATTGCACTTAGCTTAAGCTTGTGTGTGATCTCTTGTGTGCTTGTGTTACTATTGTAATGGGCTTCGACTCATTATTGTTGTTGTTCTCTTTTTCCAAGTGTTGTGTTGATGATTGATGATGATGTGCTGATGATGACTGATGATGATGTTAACTTTGGTATGGGATGAAGCAAGAAGAGTTATTGATGAGTGAAGTGAAGTAGCTTTGATCGATTATTTGTTATTTTTTTTTGTTCTTAATTTGTTTTAAGAAATGGATTTAATCTTTTAAAGTTGTTTTTTTTAAGGGCCTAGTGGAGCCTACGTGTATTCTAACAAGCTTTTAAAGCTTTGTTTACCATGTTGAATAGGTATTCTCTATTGAGATACCTAATGTAAATGTTCATTTAAAAAAAGCTTATTTTTATCATCAATCAAATCTAGTTATTTTCATAATGTAATTATATGATTTTAGGAATTAAAATTAGTTAGCAATGTTCGAGATAAACAAATTCTTTAAAGAGAATGTACATGTAATACTTAAGGTATTATACATCGTCAGGAGATTTCACTTACCTGAAATTTTGATATATGATAAGTCGGGTCCTTAATTCATAAGCTTAGGCTGTGTGAACCTAATAGATAATCTCAAATCTTTAGAAAAATATGAAATTTGCAACTAGATTTTGCAGCATTTTTAGCTTAACAATTTTAGGTCCAAGTAAATATATCATGCACAGAAAATTTCGTAGAAGATGTGTTGGTGCTAGTGTGACGCAATGGTGGTCAATACCAACAGAGGCAAGAATGATAGTGGGAGACGACCTAGGGTAAGAGATGCTTATGGCAATCCAATCAATAGACCTATTGCTGCAAATAATGAGCAAAGATCTAAGATGAAGATTCTGAGGAGGAAGGTAAGTTTTTTTTAAAGAGAGACAACCGTGGAGGAGAGGCGGTTTTGGTGGTGATGGCTACCAAAGGGGTTCTATGGATACTACCAAGATGACAGTAGTCATTTCCGTTTAAAGGTAGACATCACATCTTTCAATGGCAATCTTAATATAGAAAAATTTCTCGATCAGTTAGCAGAAGTGAATATATTCTTTGACTACATAGAGGTACCTAACGAATAAAGAGTAAGATTGGTTGCCTACATATCAAAAGAAGGGCTTCCGCCTGGTGGGAGAGATTATAGAATATGATACAAAGAGAAGGGAAAACCCATACGAACATGGTTCCGTATGAAACAATTATTGTAAGGGACTTTTGGCCTCTCTATTATGAATAATTCTGTTTCAGCAGTACCAACATTGTTAACTGGGCAAACGATATGTTCATGAATATATGGCCAAGTTTATGAGATTGGTGAATGGAATGATCTCGAGAAAGCAAGGACAACAAGTTGCAAAGGTATGTTAATGGTTTGAAATTTCAAATTCAAGATAAAATTGGTGTGAATGTATTAAGGAATTTGAGTAAAGCAAAGAATATGGCTCCTAGAGCTGAGTTGATGTTGTATGAGAAGTGCAATGATATGATACTAATAGAAGGAGATGTGGGAATGAGAGTGTGGATCATCCTATGTTTGATAAAGTGATAACATTGAAGGGAAGCAAAATTGAGCAGTGAGAAGAAAGAGGACAAAGCTACTTGTAAGTGTCCTATTAATGTTAATGATACACAGAGACAAAACAATCCCTATGCTAAGCGTATTTTGGGTAAGTTCTATCGATGTAATCAACCGGGTCACCGATCGAATGATTGTCTTAATAAGAAGAGTATGAACATTGTGGAGAGGGATGAAGAGATCTATTGTAAGCCTAATGGAGATGATGAGTATTATCATGAGATTAAAGAGGAGTTGAGCAGACTTGTGTCATAAGGAGAATGATGCCAATGCCTGAGAAGGTGGATAACACCCAGAACATCAAGGTATACAATATATGGGAAGGTGTTTGATCTCATAATTGATAGTGGAAGCTACGAGAATATTGCTAGTAGAAGAATTGTGAACTAGTACCAGCCACCAATGGAGAAACACCTTAACCCATACACTACAGGGTGGATTAAAGCATTTGAAAAGATTGATGTAAAGAGAGATGCAAAGTACCATTCTCAATAGGTAAGTACAAGGGTAAGATTTATTGTATGTAATAGATATGGATGCTCGTCACTTGTTGTTTGGAAGACCTTAGAAGTATGACATGGATGCCCAATATATGGGAAAAGAGAACATGTACAGGTTGGAGAAAAGGAGCATGAAATATACGCTGATGCCCTTGAAGAAAACAATTCATTCCACAACCATCAAAGCGGAAAGGAGCTCTTGTGTGACTATCATTCAACTAGAGAGAGGGATGGAATGGGTTATGAAGAAGCCTATGTCATCTAAAAAGAAGAAGAAGAAGAAGAAGCATACAAATGAGAACTTGTGGTCGACCTCTTTATGGGTAGGAGAGAATGATGCAACTGAGCTAGCTGAGGAGTATTTGAACAAGTTAGAATTGTCGAAGAGGCAACTCAAGAGATATGGGAACAAAGGCTGCCAAGCTTAAAAGGCAGCCTTGGAAGATCAGTGTGAGCTGGCATCAAAGTCACCGGCTTTGAAAGAGAAGGCCAGCCGTCGGCCTATATGGCTGACTTACTATTACGAATTTGTTATTTTGTTTCCTATTTTCTAAAGACATATACTGTATTTTAGGATAGTCAATATTATATTTATCACTTAGGATTTTATACTTATTATTTTCCTATTTAGCATATATTGTATTTTAGGATAGTCAATATTGCATTTATCACTTAAGATTTTATATTTATTATTTTCCTTTTTAGGTTTGTTTTAAGGTTTCCTTTTTAATGCTATAAATAGCCCTTTAGGGTTTGTTTTTGAAGACATGATTATCACATTGAAATACAATCTTTGAGAGAGTTTTCTCTGTTAATTGCTTATTTGCAATTGAGTTCCTATGAATTCAACTGGTATGTTGATCACGTTTACCTTCACGCTTTCCACACTGCATCAAATTATACAATTAGAGATGAGTTAAGTGAATTTATAGATTTAATAAATAATTGGATTAAACTTAGAAGTTAAGTATAAAATTAACTTACATAATTAACCTAGGTTCAAGTTGATTTAGTAAATCTTAATGGGCTAAAATAAACTAGATTAATTAAGATCCTATAGGATATATATATATAATATATATAAAGAGAGAGAGAGAGAGAAAGAGAGAGAGGACTAGTTAATAGACCTAGTTAGATAATTGAATATGACTTAGTAACTAGATTAAATGATTAATTCTAATAAACTTGGTTAGGTTAAGTAATATAGACCTAACTTATAATTGACTTAGATTAATATGCTAGACTAAACCATAAAGTAAATGGAGTATATTGTTGAAAATGTTGTTTCTAAGATAAATGAGTTCCTCATATAAGATGGTAATTAATTTAAATACTTATATGAATTATAAGGTATGTTAAGCTAAGTCATGTTTAATTAATAAGAGATAATTTAATAGACAATGGAGAACTGTCCTTATGTCGTGGTGGGTTTCTACTTAGTGTCTGATTAAATAGGCTTTTAAAATGAGCTTGATATAAGTAGATAATTAATTAAATTGCTTATCTAGTTTAATTTTCTTAAGCAGATGCCTATCTTTGATCTATCCTTTGAGATGGCTTCTGACCTATCCTCTATCCTTATTTGGATTTCGAAAATATAAGGTACGTAGTAACATGCTTGTTTATGCTAGAATGGGCATTAATAATGAATTAATACTTAAAGATGGCTTAATAAATGAGTGTTGCTGTGCTTATGTTGTTGAATCCAATATGGGTAGTGACAACCTTGCTGATGATGCTAACACTGTAGTTAGGTGTTTAGGACACCTCCTACCATGATGCAATGGTATGCCATGATACAATGGCAATTCACAAGTGGCTCGGTAGGTAGCTGATAGAGCAAATGGTATCGAGATAACTTCTACTTAAGCTCGGAGATAATTAATATAGTATGGCTCATGTTTATACAATTGGTTGAGCCATGTTATATTATAGACTGAGATAAGTAGAGATGTATAACAACAATGAACCTTAGGTGAAGCTATTTCCTTTTTCTTTTTCAAGCATATCATATAAGAGATATAAGTATCCGGGATACTTATATCATTTTTATGAGCAGTTGCTGCTACTTAGGATCCCTAGATTTATTATCGAAGTGTGAAATTCTAGTGCTGCTTGGTTTACTTTAATTCAAATATAATAAACTGTTGTTTGCTACATTGCATTAGATTAAGCTCTAGTGTCATCTTGTGTATGCTTATGCTGCTATTGTACTAAGCTTTGGCTCATTGATCTTTTCATTTTAGGTGATGTGTGGATTATTGATGATTGAATCGGGTGAATGGGATGACTCGGGCGGTTTTTGATGAGGAGTGAAGCGGAATAGGATTGCCATATGTATTCTTTATTGTTTTTATTTTTTTTAAAGAACTGGATTTATCTTTTTTGAAATTATTTTTCTTTAAGGACTTAGTGGAGTCCACATATTTTGTAATAAGCTTTTAAAGCTTTGTGTTTACCGTCATGAAAGGTATATGAAATACCTGATGATATGGTTTTGTTTTATGATGAATAATCTACTCGTGTGCGTTGAATGAGAACTGTTTTTATAAAGTTTGTTTTTTCTGCTACTAAATCTAGTTGTTTTGAGAATCTACTTAAATGGTTTTAAAATTTTAAAATTTTATAACCTATGTTCGACATAAACAGCTTCTTTAAAGGAAGCTTGTGCGTGTAATACTTAAGGTATTATATGTGACTAAGGGACTGAGCATGCCTGATATTAGGTTCGGGGCATGTTGGCTCTTTACAATTAACGAGAGATATCCTTTATTAGGTGAATCACTCGAGGACCATACATATTCTAAGACATAGAAATATATTTCCACTAGACTTTAAGTCAATAGATTTTGTCTTTTGCTAACAGTAGACTTATGGCTATTGATTTTGGATTTGAGTTGTGTATGCTTTTGTTGCTTGAATAATTATGAGTGATTTCTTTATTAGTTGTACTTATGATTGGTGACTTGATAATTTCCTTTATAAAGGATTGACTTTATAAGGTTTCACTGATAAAGACAAATTATACTCATTTTTTATGGAACAAATCATGCTTAATTATTATGGATTTTTATAGAAATCATGATGAATTGATACTTAATTAGGCTTAATTATGTCATTTCAGGTATTGAAGGAAATATAATGCAAATAGAACAAGTTTGGAAAAGTTTCATGCTTATTTGGAATCAAGGGACATTGTATACCGACCAAAGCAGAGCAAACATCGCTAGCCTTCATTGAAGAAATCATCAGCCTTCATTGATTAGATTGTACACTGGCTCTAAGAAGTTCAACACCATCGGTGTGAATGAAATTGAAAACATTAACACCGCCAATGACTCCGTCGGCCTTCATCAAAGATCAACACCAACGTTTGATGATATGTAACCTACACAGGTATCTGAAGGAGTTACACAGTCGGCGTTTGGCCGGTGCATACCATGCACAATATCTAAAACTTTAAAGCTGTCTCCTAAGCTGTCCCCTACACTACCAGTGTAAAGCTCTCGAAAATTAATTCAAAATCAACGAACATCAGAAAATCTTGATTCTACACCGACGGTGTAGGCACCGCCGTAAATGCAAAGCTAGCAGTTTAAACAAAGAAAGCCGTAGTGTTTCTTTATCGGATTCGACTTAACATTAAACATCGGTTAGGTACCCCATCGGCATATATTTGGTAACTACTAGTATAAGTTATGGCTATTGAAATTCCAAGTTTTTTTCTATAAGATGTTGTAACCAAATCTGATTTGTTTCATCTTTAGACATTCTAAAAACCCTAGAACAGAGAGAATTTCGTATGAGAATGAGTGGCTAAAGTATTATTTTCCAATCAAAGGATTGTTACAAGACTCGATTCTTCAAGGATTGTGAGATCTAATTGAGTTGTTTTGATCTTCTATTTATATTGTTATTATTATCTTGTTTGATCAATGCAAATTAGAGCTCATTTGTTCGATTAACATGGTGATATACTGCTAATTAGAATATCAAATCCATAATTATTTGATTGTTCTAATGTTTCTGGCACAACAACATAATTGATTATGAGATAGGTAATTGATTAGTGTTATGAAGTTATATAATCTGGTCCAAATAGATCATGTGTATGATTTGTTGACCTGAATTGGTGATCTCTCTTGCTCCTAATAGTGTTGATAGATTAAACCCTAAAAGCTTGTTTAGGCTTGTTTAATCGATAAGGGAAATAATCAAAGAGCATGTTTTGATTATCGATAAAGTAAGAAGAGATAGGTTGTTAGAGCTTGTTAATAGCCATAACCAGTTTATCCAAGATAAAGAACATAAATATTTGAATCAATGATTAATCTTGTGAACTGGGTTGTGATAATACCTTTGGTTAGGAAATCTTCAAGTTTGATTTGCACTTTGTAATTTGTTCGTTTGTTATAGTTTAATTAGTTTTCATAGAGATTATGAAGTACACCACTCCTTCCCCCCCCCCCCCCCACATTTCCTTATTCAAATCTTCAAATAGAAATAGAATTTATCAATCCTTGTGGATCGACCTTACTCGCTGCTATATACAAGTTATATATATTTTGAGAGTAGGATTATATATTTGTTGGATTCGACACCCATCATTCACTTAGGTGTAACTCTATATACATGTCCAAGTGAAAGTAATGAAACTTTAATTTATAGATGATCTGATATTATAATCCTTACTAATATAAAATTTGTGCCATTTTTTATTTTTAATGCATTCATGGCATGAAAGAGGACCTACGGGTCATATTTGCAAAATTTTGATCATGCTTGGTTGGATTTTTAACATTGAGATTTGCATTAACAAGTCAATTTATAGCTACTATTATAGTCGGCTATGTAGGATTTGCATTGGGAAATCAATTTCTGGGTACTATTACAATAATCTAGGCTGAATTATAAGGGGTCTTTCTCCCTGGCTACTCCTTATAGCCCTAGGTACCTGGATTTCTTACCTAAGCTAGGCTAGGATGCTAATACCAGTGCATATCACATGTATTTGCATGGCATACAACTCTTGCATAACTATTCTGTATATGTTTTTTTTTAAGTATTTCTATTTTATTGTGTATTTTATTTTTATCCATGCACTTAGCTCAATAATGAGCTGAAAGGGATACTTGTTTATCCTCAGGTATGGCAGAATATTATGGGTACCATCAAGGCTAGGGGTATTTTGAGAGAGGAACCTGCAGCAAATATAACTAAGTATTTTGCACTTATGTCTTTACGTAGTTTAAAAAAAAAGGGACAATCATGTGTGAATAAAAATAATGAAAGCAATTGCGGCTCGTATAGAAATATAATTAATTATCTTTCTACATATAACTAGTATCCATTTGTTTCTTATAATTTTGTCTCAGAGCTTAGCCCGAGGGTGGGTCCTAACATAGGTTTTAAAAGTATATTTTACACATGAAAAATGAAAATATTAATAAGTATTTTTGTTAAATTAAATAAAGGGTAAGTGAATCCCATTGTATAGAGATTTGTTAACTTTTCAATTTTAAAGGATAACTTGCATCAAAGTGTATCGAAGTTTGAGGAAAAATTAATTTTAGGTGTTAATGTTTCAAGTCGTTAATTAATTAACGTTAATTAAAAAAGGTAATTAACGTTTTGCAAGATGAGTAAAATAACACCTTTAATTAAGGACGTCATGCACAACTTTTATTAATCACCAAAATTTCAATACTCAAATAAGCTACATCAAGTAAAACACCACTATCGTGTTTTTATAACAATTGCAATTATAATGTCACTATGGACGACATATTCTCTCACTAAAAAATGTCAAAATTAAAGAACACAAGGACAAGAATGATGAACAATTGATTCTTTGTTGTTTAGCAAGCCCAAAAAAAAAAAAAAAAAACAATTTTAACGTCTAGTGCAAATTCCACCAAAGTATCGTTGCATTAAGTGCACTTCAGCAACTAGAAACTATGAAGCGTCTTGACTATTTTAACTGATTTAAACTATTGAGTAGACTCTTTTGGTCATGTTGACCATGAGTTGATCATGACTAATTGGAGATGATTCAAGCAATTATAACGTTAAATTTGGAAAACACCAAGTAGTTTGCACTATTTCAAGTCGATAAGTACTATTTCAAACTACTAGGCACTCCGTTCACAAAGTCTAAAATACTTTGAGATGATCTGAGCTTATTGCCACCATTTGCATAAAGGTAGAAAAAACACTTGCACTAGTCCGATCATTTCAATTTGATCCAAACCAAGTTGAAGTGATCTAGACTAATGTGTACTAAACACTACAAAAACTGGTTATAAATTAAATTAAGACCATGTAATGTCTTTATAGGCCTCGACTAAGCAATCAAGAGGGGAGGGGTGAATTGATTGCAATTTTATATTTTTGAAAGATTAAATCATTAGAAATATTTCTTGAAATTAAATTTCCACTATAGATTACTTAGTTTAATGGCATGATAAGATATCAAGAAAATGTAATCAACAAATAAAGTAAAAGTGGTAGAAAATATATGAGGCTCAAGATTCATAGAGATTCTTCTAGTAAGTCAGTCATCTCTTATAGCTCTACTACTAGGACCCACTATTCCACACCGATTTGTTTCACTAAATTTAATAATATCAAGGGAAATTAACAAACACCAATGCTTTATCTTGCTCTATCTCAATAGCCTAACCACTTGGCTAATACAAATCTACAAGATACAAATGACATCCTCTCTATAAAGCACTCTATCAACCCTCACAAAAATAGTAGAATAGTTTATGATATGAGATACAATGAGTTCTCAATTAATCGCTAAAGTGAAGAAGTATCAAATAAGCTAATAAGATCAAGATAGCTTTTGATGAAGGTTCTGATGATCAATTGTAGATAGTGAGTTGCAGTTTATAGCAGTAGTGATGTCTCAAAATTTTGAACTTCAGCCTTTATATATCTTCTAGATAATGGCTCCAATTTGAAAAGATAATCTTGAGTGATTTTCTACTTGTATAACAAATCAAGCTATTGTAGATAAGTCCTGTATGGTTAAAAAAATCTTCTATGTTCATGGTATTTGAAATTGAATATTTGAAACTGATATTATCTAATTATTTTCTTATCTTCTACTTTAGAAAAGATATAGACCATGATAATACCAAAACTGTTCCATGTAAATCTTGTGATATTTCTTTTTTTTTAATTTTGAAGACTTAAACTCAATATTAACTAGCAAAATATCTAATTGAAGAAGTTCATCCTTATTCACTTGCTTGATTTAATCTCTACACATTATCCATAAGTTTTAACCACATCCATAAATTGATATTGTTTTGAACTTAAAGAAATTGAAGCAATCTTTGCATTATTATTTTTTTATTGATAAACAAAGTTTTAATAAGCTTAACTTCTAAGAATCTTGAAATATATGAATAATTGTTCAACTTGAAAAATCCCAATGGATTTAATAACCACTTAAATGGAACACATTAAATGTATTATCCAAATATACCTAATGAGTAAAGCTAGGTCTTCATCAAACATTTTAACCAACTTAACTATTGAAAATGAACAACCTTTGTATACTTCACCCTATTTTTCTTGTCCTTCTAGCAATATTTTCGACTTGACAACTCTTAAAGGATTCGACGGAGCTTTTTACAATACTTTTGACTATTCTTTTCATGATCATATTTTCAATTCTTCATCCAGACTTTTCTTAAGTGATAATTAACATTCATGTTGAACACTAAGTAAAGTAGTTAAACAATACTTTACCTTTTTTGCTATCATCAAAATTAATTTAGACTACTTAATAGTCTTATAATTAGATTTAAATTAACCAACATTTGAATATA
Organism: Combretum micranthum; assembly: GCA_024138025.1. Classification (NCBI taxonomy): domain Eukaryota; kingdom Viridiplantae; phylum Streptophyta; class Magnoliopsida; order Myrtales; family Combretaceae; genus Combretum; species Combretum micranthum. Next base: position 217,552 of record JAMXBD010001369.1, on the reverse strand, counting down.
TGAAATTGATTATTTTAGGTTGGTTTAAGCTTTGAAACACATTCCGTTTATACTTCTGTCTTATTAAAATCAGGTATGAACCTTTCAGATCAACAAAACGAGCATTAAAAATTTACTAAACAAATTTAAAATTATGAATTAAATAGACCCTGTATCTCTTGCTTGATTTCCTTTCAAGCATAGCTACTTGCACATAAATATGCATGAAAAATTATATATATAATCATTGAAATGAAAACGGTTTGAACTGTAGAGGTAGCTTGATTGCCAAATATCATTATCTTGCTTTTCTATTTGTTGTTATTTTGCTTTACACTAAGCTTTAACATTTTTCTTAAAGATTGATGTGTTGCTTCCAAGGCCTATAAAAGTTTAAAGGTTTTTCCTCTTATGCCTACATGGTGATCATTGATATGATTCCACAAGAGGAGCATCTAATTACATACTATGAGAATGGATCATATTCATGGGAAGCCGCAATCTACCAATTGATGAAGCCACAATGGAGATATGGGTAACATAACAAGCGCAAAGAGAAAAGAGAAAGATATGTAACAATATATGATCAAAGTTTTTTAATTTAGATGATGTTATGTTTTTGTATTAATTTGATATGTATTGACAATTCATATATTATATATTATATTATGCATGATATGCATTTGAAATTTATATATTTTATTTACTGATACTTCCCTATCTATATAAATCTATAGATATTATTATACTCTAACAAATGACAATTGTCAAATATACAATTTAAGTAACAAACAAATTTTTTTTAGCTTATTGATGTTCGTTAAAAAAAAAAAAATCAAACAATTACATTATTGCCACGTATATAATTTTTTACTTTAATTGCAATAAAACGTTCCATTGGTATTTAAAAAAATTATGGTTATAAATCTTTCTTAAAACGAAATAAGCGAGTCTAATACATATCTACCATTGGTACATAAAAAAATTACTAGTATACATACTATAGCTGGTGCATAATTTTTTTACTTTAATTGCAATAAAATGTTCCATTGTATTTTAAAAAAAATTATGGTTATAAAACCTTTCTTAAAACAAAATAAGCAAGTCTAATACATGTCTATTATTGCTACATAAAAAAATTACCAATATACATTCTATATTAAATTAATTACCAAAACAATATTGCTAAATTGTGTTTATAAAATGAGATATAAACATCTACATGCAAATCACAAATATAAATTGGAATATCATATTGCACTATCTTACCTATGTCATGTTTTAGAGAAATGATATAATTTTTTCAAGGTATATCGTGATTGGTCTTGTTGCACTTGTTTGTAAAAGTGTGATTTGATTTGACTTCATGTCCTACCATTGTGCTTAACACTTGGTTGTGATTTCATTTTGGTAGGACTCACGCCCTTCAATTTTGCTCTAGAATTGAGTTCAACGAATTTGACTTTACTAGGACCTACTCTATATGTTTTCCTCCAAAATTATGTTCAATAAGTATTGCGATAGCTTACGATATGCCCATGGTACGTAAAATTGCCTTATCCACTTTAATAAATGCGATTTTGATATTGTATGTTGATAATTATTTTTATTTGAACCATTTAATTAGGGTTCTTAAAGAGATTTGAAGTACACAAAATGCAAAGAATTTTTTTATTAATTTATTTGAAAGCTGTGCAGAGTATTTATATAAGTAGTTCAACTAAAATAAGCTAAAAACTAAGAAACAGATAACTACAATCATTATCTATAACAAATATACAACAACAAAGAAGGCTTGGATAAATATTGTTATTATTGAGTCTTATCCTTATCCTTATCCTTAACACAACCCTGCAAAATGGGGTCCGATTTCAGGCATCAAGCTTGGAATGCAAGAACAACAATCTTTGCTTGGAAAGTAGTTTAGTGAGTGCATCAACTAGTTGATCTTTAGTGGAGATGTGAGAAACTTGAAGTAGATCTTACTTCACCATATCAAAAATAAATGAACATAAATTGAAATGTGTTTCATTCTGCTATGTAAAATTGGATTAAGACTTAGAGAGGTAGCTCTAATATTGTCACAGTAGAAAACTGGCAGTTAGGGGGGAGGAAAACCAAGTTCATTGACTAGGGATTGAATCTAAACAGCTTCAACTGAGGCTACAGCAAGAGTATGATATTTGGCTTCTATGGAGGACCTAGCGACAACATGTTGTTTTGAGGAGCCCTAAGAGATGAGATTCCTACCATAATAAACCAAATTGGCTTAGATGCTTTTGTAATCATCCTTGCTACCAGGCCAATTAGCATCAACAAAGGCAGTAATAGTAGGATTGGGACTGTTGCGAATGAGAAGGCCATGAAACATTGTACCTTTAAGATAACGGAGAAGACGTTTGATAACAATCCAATAAATCTCAGAAGGTTGATGCGTAAATTGAGCCAATTCATTGACTATAAAGGAAATGATAGGCCGAGCCATGGAGAGTATTGCAAAGCACTAACAACACTTTGATATTGCTTAGAATCAGTGAGAGTGGAACCATCATAAAGTTGCAAGGAAGATGATGTGGTAATAGGAGTGATGATCTCTTTCGCATCCTGCATGTGACTATGCTGAAGAAGATCGTGAACATACTTATGTTTGTTTAAAAACAAACCTTGGGTTGTTGGAATGACTTCTATACCCAACAAATAATGAAGAGAACCAAGGTCTTTCAAAGAGAAATGAGAAGATAACTTAGTGATGCATTGCTGTAATAGATAAGTATTGTCACAAGTGATAACAACATCATCTACATAAATTAAAACATATTCCTAACCATGTTGATTGTTCAAAATGAATAAAGAGTGATCAGACTTAGAATAAGTGAAACCAAGAGTCTAAAGAGAGTAATACAACTCGCTATACCAAGCCCGAGGTGCTTGTTTTAACTTGTAGAGTGACTTCCTTAGCTTGCAAACATGTGTAGGAAAATTAGAATCAACAAATCCAGGTGGTTGATGCATATAAATATCTTTGGAGATAGACCCATGAAGGAATGCATTATTAATGTTAGATTGAAGAAGAGGCTAGTTGTGAGAGACTACCAAGGAAAGAACCAACCTGATTGTTGCTGGTTTAATTACTAGATTAAAAGTTTGAGAATAATAGAGGCTAGGATGTTGATGAAAACCTTTTGCAACCAATCAGGATTACACCTGCAAAAAACCCATTTACAGCCAATAACATTTTGGGTTAGAGTTTATGGAACAAGTTGCCAAAGTGCCTTATTGTTGAAGAGCAAAGAATTCAATAGACATTGTAGCATGCCAATTGGATTGCAGCATGCCAATTGGAGTCAACAAGAGCAGTAGAGACACAAGTTGGTTCAATGGTGGTTGGTATGGGATGTTTGGTGGCATGAAAGGCACATTTAGGTTTGTATATATTGTTCATTGATCTGGTTTTCATGGAATGAGTGAGAGAGGTGCTAGGAGGTTGAGTTAAAGGAGCCAAAGCTAAAGGAGGGTTTATGTGTGAGTGGTTTATAAGGAGCTAAGAGATGAAGAAGAATGAGATGGAGTTGAAGGGATGCTGTTCGGAGATGTTGGTGATAAAGCAGTTGGTGAAGCAGAATGAGTAGGAGTAGAGAAGGAGAGAATAGGCAAGGAAGTAATATAGGAAGTAGGAGAAATGATAGAATTTGCAATAGAAGAGGAACAAGGAGAGAGAGTGGAAAAGGAAAAGGAGGAGATGGAGAAAGTAAAGTTGGATTCGTCCAATACAACATCACGAGAGATGAAAATTTTATGAGCGTTGAGATCAAAACACTTATAAGCATGACGAGGAATAGAGAAACCAAGAAAGAAGCAAGGGTTGGAACGGGATTGCAATTTATGAAATGTATATGGATGAAGTCAAGGAAAACAAAGACAATTGATGATTTTAAGATGAGAATAATTAGGCTATAAAATAATAGTTGATAAAGTGCTTGATAAAAAAGTGTTGGAGTGGAAAGTCAATTAATGAGATAAGTGGCATGAGGAAAGGCATAAAACCAAAAGGAATCAGGAAGTGATGCATGTTGAAACATGGTGAGTCCCATTTCAATGATATGTCTATGTCATTGTTTAGCTAAGCCAATGTGTTGTGGTGTATAAGGAGGAGCGATGAAGTGAGAAATTTCCTTTGTTGCAAAGTGACTTTTCAATTTTGAAAATTCGGTGCCTCCATCGGTATAATTTTCTTTAATGTTTGTTCCAAAGGTGTTTTCAAACTTCATTTCGAATTGAATAAAGATATTAACGACTTAAGTTTTGGATTTCATTGGAAAAGTCCAAATGTACTTGGTTAATGATCAACAATTAAAAGATAATAGCAATAAGCATCCATGGAAAGAGCTGGGGATGTATTCATTTCCAAAATAAGCCGTGGAGAAGTATATTATTGTTAGCTAAAATAACATATGCTAACAATATTGTTTGTTTTGTGGGTAAAGCCTATCTTCACGATCCTTTACAACCAACAAAGTCCAATGACTTATGATACTTGGAAAATTTTTTAAGACAGGCAAAAATTCAAAGTCAACTTGTTATGTTTGGGATAGATCCATTTCGTAGTGAAAATTGACCGAATTCAAATTATTTAATTTTTATTTTTGATGACTCTTGACGCAGCGGAATAAAAGGGGAACAATCGCAAGACGTTGATTCGCGCACGAATACCGGCTTGTGATCTTCAAATATCCATTGATTCTGAGAATACCTAGATATTTGGCATCAAAAATCGAAATCTACACAAGATTTACGAAATTTGGGATAAAGAGAGAACACTCTCAAATAATTTCATTCAAAACAAGATATATTCTCATATGCCATAGGGCTTACATATATATAGGCAAGCTTGAAAGTTGTCATAACTGAAAAATGACTAAAACCTATTAAATAATAGCATTTAAGAAGAAAAACTAAAATTGATATCCTATTAAAAGACATTAAATCCTATGAAACTGCCATCCTATTAAAAGATATTAAATCCTATTAAATATCCTAATAAATGATACTGAAAATTATTCTTTAAAAATATTAAATGATATTCTAAAGGCATTGACCACATTATTAATTACGAATTTGAGAAACCCAAAAGACATGTAAAGTACGCCGCTCCAACACCGGTAGTCGGCATAGGATTTTTCGCCTCTTCATCCTATGCTGCATCATCCTCTCCAGGCTGGACAAAATTCGACCTCGAATTTTAATCATGTTATGCAGTAAGTCCTCAACTTGCCTCCTCAACCCTTCATGTTTTGTAGGGCTCATTCGATCATGGGGACGATTTGAAAGGGTTGCACTTAGTTCAAGATTGATCTGGTGTTGAATGTCTCTCAATGGGGATAACTCATCTGGCAACTCTTCAAAAAACACATCCTGGAACTCTTTTATAACCGTAGTTACAAACTCAGGTATTGCTACCTCCTTAGTAACCTCATTGCCTACAATAGGCTGAAAATTTTCAACTTTTTCCAAAAATTCTTTCTCCTCATAATCATCATCAAAAATAGGTTTTCCATCTCCCTCAGCCAGAAACACATCATCATATTTTGTGAAAACCTCTTGTTCATCATTCTCAGTGTCAAAGATAGGTCCTCCATCACCCACCGCTTTAAACATAGGTTCTTCATCCTCATAAGTGTCAAAAATAGGTTCTCCATCACAGTAGTCCCCACCAACAGAAGAGAAATCATCATCAAATTCTAGGATTTCTGTGTTCATCATTAATTCCCTACAACTACTATCTTCCTTACAAAAGAGGAGTCATCATTCGATTCCTGATAACCTACATCAGGTATCAAATCAAAATTAGGCACCAGATCAGGATTAGGGTTTCTACCTTTATTCTGATTCACCAAAAGTGCCTCCATCCTTTCTGTGACCTGATCCACCATAACACTTAACCACCAATCGATTTTCTGCTCGATCTGTCGACCTAGGTCATCATGACCATAGATTTCATCCACACATCGCTGGTTTAATTGTCTACGAGACGGCATCGTTACTCCTGGAACGAACGCAGCTCTGATACCAACTGACGCAGCGGAATAAAAGGGGAACAATCGCAAGACGTTGATTCGCGCACGAATACCGGCTTGTGATCTTCAAATATCCATTGATTCTGAGAATACCTAGATATTTGGCATCAAAAATCGAAATCTACACAAGATTTACGAAATTTGGGATAAAAGAGAACACTCTCAAATAATTTCATTCAAAACAAGATATATTCTCATATGCCATAGGGCTTACATATATATAGGCAAGCTTGAAAGTTGCCATAACTGAAAAATGACTAAAACCTATTAAATAATAGCATTTAAGAAGAAAAACTAAAATTGATATCCTATTAAAAGACATTAAATCCTATGAAACTGCCATCCTATTAAAAGATATTAAATCCTATTAAATCCTAATAAATGATACTAAAAATTATTCTTTAAAAATATTAAATGATATTCTAAAGGCATTGACCACATTATTAATTACGAATTTGAGAAACCCAAAAGACATGTAAAGTACGCCGCTCCAACACCGGTAGTCGGCATAGGATTTTTCGCCTCTTCATCCTATGCTGCATCAACTCTTGACTCCTCGGGATGTCCCCTTTACAATGGCGTCCTTAGATTTGTTGATAGAAGCGTAAACGGACATATGAACTTTACGTTTTCTTTTTCTTTTTTTTTTTTTTCCCTTTTTTATTTCATGTTCAATCTCTGATTGATGGTTGTTAATGCAAAACATTAGCTTTAATTGACTGCAACCATTGACTAGCTTGATTTTGGATCACTACTAAAACAAAATTTTTTTATTGAAATTGGAAAAGCAAAAGTATGATTACATATAACTTAGCTATAGATTGAATAGCTACGGTATTTGTTAAGAGAGGGAGAAGCCTTCAAATGGGAAAAATTGTTCAAATAAACTTTGTGAAGGAATAAACAAATGGGTTTGACATCATCTATAACAAAAAATCTTAAAGCATTAAGTTAATAGGTTTTTCTTCTTATAAACCCTTCACATAAGTCCTATATTTTTCATGTGAGATTTTTTCAAACCTCCTACTTACACTTTAATAGTATTATCTGTACAATCTATTTGTACTCACTTTAAACTGAGCCAAATTATAAAAGAATTGCATGAAGTGATCCAATCATGTTCTCAATTCGGTATGGTTCAATTAGATGAATAACCCTATTGCAAAATGCACTTGTGCAGATAATATTTCTTTTTGTCTATTTACGTAGTCCTTTTAATGAACGTTGAGACCCACTTTGCATTTGAATAATTTTCATTAAAACTTTTTCTTTTTTTTTTTGTCAAAACATATTAACAAGCTTTATTAGAATATTGCTTTGCTCTGAAGTAAATCACCTCTCACTCTTGTAAGCGAAAAAGTCAACCAGTGCCAAGCTAAGAGAACGGTCTTTGATTTTGGCAAAATTACAACAAAGAAATGTTCAAATTTTCAATTTCTCTTTAGAATGTTCTTTTTTGGTTTGTTTTTTTCCACGTATTTTCCCATTTCTTTGATTTTCGTGGACTTTATGAAAACTTTCCCGAGCAAAGATACGATGTTTATAGAAACGAATAAATAAAACAGTCAATTGGTACCAATTATCTTGCTTGACGATGTTACAAAATAGATGTATAATATCTTGAACAGAACTTTTAATAATGGTATATATGGAAAGTAGTTAATACACTTAGCTCCATAATTATTTATAAACCATTTTCATTTCATAGGATTCATACACACTATTTATTTTGTATACAATTTAACACAGTACAACAAACTTTTGTATTTGAAGAAACATAACATTGAAAAGGCAAACAAACCCAAGAAATGCATGAAAAGAAGACATAAATTATTTAATCACACGAGAAATTTCAAATTACAAGGCTTCTTAAGCGCAAACATCAGGATGGGCAACTAGGTATTCCTCAACAGCCTTGAACAATCCGACAGCCTTGTCTTTGCCCTTCTTTACATCCTCTTCCTTTAGCTCAACTCCTGGCTTAGTATGGTATTCACTAGTCATCTTGCAAACACTACCATCAGCTGTGGCTTCAAATTTTATCTCAGATACAACAGATACAATCTTATCGAAGATGACATCACCCTCAATTAAAGTGTATTTGCAATAGAACTTCTCTGCATCTATCGCATCCATCTTGTGTTTCAAGTATTTCAAATGTCCACCTATTAACAAAATAAATTGTAACAAAACACATAACAGACAACTGGGGTGATAATTATTGCATGAAAGCGACATATAGTTTTCTCTTTAATAATTCTCAGATAAATAAATTCACATTTGACATAATAAAATGGAATTTCATAGTAATTTTTTGTTACTAAATTTTTATCACATGGCATCAAATGGAATAAGTCATCTAATATATAGTTTTATTTTAATGGTACCAACCTTCGGCAAAGTTAGTTTGTTTAATGCTTCCAGCACCTCCATCTCCTTCAATATACTCAATGCTCTTGATTCCTCCGGGAACAATCTTTGGAATGTGAATGTGGGACTCCAGGACTAAGGCCTTGAACATCCTCTTTGGGGAAACTTTGCAGGAAAACTCTTCGGTGTATGTGTAACCCATCTTCTCCTAGAGATGAAAAGGAAAGCTTGAAAAATTTGTTGATAAGATAAGACGACGGTGCTACTAATGCAGAAGGTAGAATGTGTGTTGTGCTGAGAAACCATATCATAATGATCATATATAGATGAAGGAGTACTAGGCTTCCTTGCTCATTAAACTATATTTTTCTACATTCAAGCACTCCAAGATGGACCTCTACGGTTGGAAGGCAAGTTTTTCAATTATTTCTGGGCCCCTCTAATCAATTGACATGAGAAAATGTGTAAAATTGGCAACTGTTTCGAGAATTTAGCCTTTCTAAGGTATATTAAAATAGCCTTCCTTTCCCTTTAAACTTTTTTTCTTTTTTTTTTTTTTTTTTTTTTTAGTTTTGCTTCTTTCGTCCTCCTTGTTAACAACTTCTGATTCTTTCAATGCTCGTTGATTTTAAGATAAACTAATAGGCGGTTTAAATGGGATAAAATGAGATAGAATCAAACATTAAATTTATTTTAAGGATAATCCTTTATCACCTAGTATAGTGGGAGCTTCTATTACCTCGTTGACGGCAGCATTCCGTTATTAATCTAACCGTTAAAATAAATTTAGTAAATAAAATATCAACTTCTTTAGTGAGTCGATTATAGTTTGGTATGGTGTGAGCGATTGGATGAAGATGGGATGGGACTCATCAAAATTAATGGTGAGATCATAGAATTTTCCTTAGTAAATCATAATTGAATACTACAAACTTAAAGTACATTTGTTGTGAATATATGGCATTTAACACCCAATTAAATTTCTTCTACTTTGGATATGGATTACTATCTATTGACTTTTGCATTCCATATGACTTGTGATACTAAAAGAATATATATATATATATATTTCGTATCTAGATGGTCAATGGCAACTAATTAGGCTTAAATTTAAGTTTATTTTTTTTTATAAGGAAATCTTCCATGGCATCCTATTGAACCATGCTATATATATATATATATATATATATATATTGGTGAGTACATAGTCGTCTTATTAGAACACCATGTGAAAGCATAGCTGTATGTCATGTGTATAATTTTGATAGCGGAATATTAAATGATCCCCCATCTTAAAGCATCTATCGTGGAATTCCACAACATCTAGACGGTCATAGTTCACATGTGGCTTAATTTCAAACTAATATGAGTTCCTTACCCGATTAACTATGCATATTGGATGACCAATTAATGAAATATGGATGATCGGCCAAAATTTTTAAAATAACAGTTAAGCATTATTATTTCGAGGAATAAGAAAAATAAATTAACGTCAAACTCAAGGAATATGTGGTAAAGCTACGAAGTTTTAGACTAAAGAGTATAACTTTGGTTACAAGAAACAAAGTACGAAAAAATTTAGAACGGTAAGTTATCTCAAGTATATATTGCAAACTCATTTTTCAAAATGGATGCCGCATTCCGGGGAGAAAGCAAGGTTACATTATAAAAATACTATTTAATATTTTGAAGCAACTGAATATAATTACAAAAATCTCTCTTTAATTTTCCTCGCCAAAACATTCTATAAACAAAAAGTAAGAAGGTAATTTAGTTACCCCAAAACGAAGAGAAAGGGGAGGGGGGAAGGTTTTGAGGTAAGCTATTGAAATAAGAAACAGTTTCTTGTTCAATTTTCTCTCTTTCTTGAAAGTACTTTTTTTGGATAATTGTCATAGTATCTCAACTTTATTTATATTTGCAATTAATTATTTGAAGTTTATTAATGTCCATTTGATATATATAATTTGTCCATTTTTATAATTAACTATCTTAACTTAGATACTTGGAGTTTATCCATTATTGCCATACCATTTGAAAGAATTCCGCATTCTATTCAACAAAGAAGAAAAGCTTTGAAGAAGAAAAGCTTTGAAAAAGAAAGAAAAGATGGAACATGTGAATGAAGTGAAAATTGAAAAGGACTCTGTAATTCCAAGTTTGTTAATACGTTTGTTATCATCAAATTAACTTGTGAAGGTATATTTATACAACAAGAAGCCACATGCCACTTATAAACTAAACTACTAGCTACTAACCACTTCGATGTCTCTAATGGTGTTTAGAAATATCAATCACATTTGATTACACTATGTAAGCCATTCCAGTGTCTCTAGCTGTGTCAGATACATCAATCATATTTGATTACACCATGTAAGCCACTTGGTGTCTCTAGTGTGTCTAGAAATATCAATCACAGTTGACTAAACCATGTATGCCACTTTGGTGTCTTTATGTGTCTAGAAATATCAATCACAGTAGACTAAACCATGTAAGTCACTCTAGTGTGTCTGGTGGTGTTTAGAAATATCAATCATAGTTGATCACACCATGTAAACACACATCCCTCCCCCCACCCCCATTGACTTAGTTAAGATATCAAAAGTTGAAGATGAGAGAGGACATAAACAATTTGCATGAAACTAGAAGCTATGTAATTATGGATGAAATGAACATCAATCTCTATATGCTTAGACTGGCCATGAAAGCATGGATGATCAATTAATAACTGTGCTGATTAATAATGAGAGAAGTTTAGGAATAGGCACATGAAGATCCTACAATGTGTATGAAACCTAAAGAAGCTCTTTAGCCGCAACTAACATTCTCTGATATTCAACTTTAGCTGACGAAGAAGCAACAATGTGTTGCTTCTTTGTTTTCCAAGAAACCAAGGTTAAGCTAAGAAAAATACAATTTCCATTAATTGATTTTCGATCAGTCCAACAAGCACCCCAATCTGAGTTCGAATGGCCAAGTAAGGTGAGAGAGTTATTAGTTGGATAAAACAAACCAAGATTGATAATCCCTTTAACATATGTCAAAACATGTAAGGCTGCATCAAGATGTTGTGTACATGGCCAAAAAACAAACTGACTTAATCTATGGACCACAAAGGCAATAGATGACCAACAAGACATCTATAGAAACTAAATCTACCAAAGGAGTTTCGGAATCAATAGTGAGCTTCAAACTTAAAGGAAATGGTAGCATTGTTGGATTAGTACTTGATAGATTAGCATCATAAAGGATATCTATGATAAACTTTCGCTACTAATCTATCTTTGTACCTTTTAACAATCCCATCAACCCTATATTTGATCTTATAGACCCATTTAGAGCCTATAGCTTTTTACATTGTGGTAAAGTGGTTAACTCCCATGCATTATTTTTCTCCAAATCATCATTCTCATTATTCATAGCCTCAATCCATTTTTCATCTTGAATAGCCTGTGAATAACAATAAGCTTCTTTAATATTTAAGACACTAGCAAAGGACATGACAAAGTCGTGAGAAAATGAGGATAAAGAATAAAAGCAAGAAGTAATAGAAGAAGCATTATTAAGTGCTAACACTTGATGAACAGAATGTATGTAATCATTGAACCAACACAGTGGCCTTGTGAATCTATTAGATCTTCGAAGATCAATACCTAAAGCAAATGATATGATAAGAGGCAATGTGTTTAAAGTACTGAAGCAGAGGAAGAACTAGAAGGACCATGAGAATAAGAAGATGAATCAAGTGAAACGTAAGGAAGATTAGGAGAAGAAAAAGAAACAGAGGAGTCGAGTGTATCATTATTTTTCTTATAAGGAAACACGTCCTCGAAGAAATGAACATCTCGACTATGTAATATCTTGCTCTCCATCACATCATAAACTCAATATCCTTTTTTATTAGATGCATAACCTACGAATATACACTTCACTCCCTTTACATCAATTTTATCTTTGCCAAGACCAATAATGGGTGCATAGAAAAGTTAACCCATAATATGAAGTTGATCATAAGTAGGTACCTTATCAAAAAGCATTTTGACACAATGGAGTTATGATAAGATTTATCGCAAGACGTTGATTCGCACACGAATACCCGGCTTGTGATCTTCGAATATCTATTGATTTTAAGAATACCTAGATATTTGGCATCAAAAGTCAAAATCTACACAATGATAACGAGTTTTTGAAAAAATTTAATGTGGGGGATTTGATAAAGTTAGATTATACTCATGTTTCATGAAACAAACCATGCTTAATTACTATTGATTTTATAGAAATCATGACGAATTGGTACTTAATTAGGCTTCATGTGATATTTTAGGTCTTAAAAGAAAATACAAGCAATTGGAGAAGTTATATGCAAGTTTGGAAACAAGGAAAAATTAAAGGCCAGACAAAACAAGATCAACACAGTCGGCCTACGCCTTTAATTCATCCAATACCAACAAAATATGAAGGAACATAGCTGGCTTTGAATCATGACAGCATGAGCCTCCATCATGGAAACTCCAATGATGTCTTTTGGAAAGTGAATGCTGCTAGCCTTCGCTACAAAATTCATTAGCCTTCAGTAAAATGTTTGTACACCAACGAATTCTGATTCTACGCTGCTAACGTAGACGTCGATAGACACATACATTAACACTGTAAAAATTAAAGCTGTCTATCAACTTGTCACGGAAAATTTCTATCAAACATTGTATGCCAGCTATTCAAGGAGAAGGGCCATCGGTGTTCATCCAGCCTTAACTATGAACAAAAGCAAAAATGTTAACGCTTGCATCAATGTTGCTTGCTTTGCTAAGAAAACTTTACCAACGTTCAATTTCTGCAACACACATTGGCTACTAAAAGTTCAATGCTGCCGGTGTTAGGACAACGTAGCCCATGCACAATACTAAAAACATTACAGTAGCTTCAACTTCATTTTAATGCTGCTAGTGTTTTTGTATTGAAATTCCAACGTTGGCATAATATGCCGTCGGCATACAAAGCAAAATTGCCGGTGTATGTTGTGATGAACCGAATTCCTGTTTTCTTCTACAAATGCTTGATGTTGTTGTTGACAGAATTCATTCTTCTTCATTTCATTCATCTAATAACCATCTTGTAATAGAAAAATTCTAAAACCCTAGAGAGAAGTCTTGTGGAATTAAGTGGCTAAATTCTTATTTTCTAGCTAAGGGATTGTTGCATGTTTGTTTCTACAAGGATTATGAGATCTAACTGATTTTTTTTGTTTTGATTTTTATTTTGGATATTTATATATCTTCTTCTTGTTTTTCCATTGTTATCTTTGTTTGATTGATGCAAATTAGGGCCCATTTGTTCAATTAACAAGGTAATATATTGCCAATTAGAATATCAAATCCATAGTTATTTGATTGTTCTAATATTTGTGGTACAATAACATGATTGATTATGAAATAGATTATTGACTTGTGTTATGAAGATATATAATATGGTCTAAATAGATCATACTTTTGATTTGTTGGCCTGAATTGGTGATCTCTCATGTTATTCATGCTATTGATAGATTAAACCATAAGAGCTTGTTTAAGGTTGTTTAATCGATAAGAGAAATGATCAAAGAGCCCATTTTCATTATTAATAAAGTAAGGAGAGATAGGTTGTTAGAGCTTGTTAACAGCCAGGACCAATTTATCTAAGATAAAGAATGGAAATATTTGTATCAACAATGGTCAATCCTGCGAATTGAACTATGATAATGCCTTTGGTTAGGAATATTATGATATTAAAGCACTCTTTCAACCTCCCCTCCCCCACCCCCACCACCATCCCACCCCCCCTCTTCTTCATCTAATTTTCAAATAGAAATAAATTTTACCAATCTCTGCCGATACGACCCTGATCACTGCTATATACAAATTTTTTATAGTAATTATATATTTTGATGGTTTCGACACCCACCAAATTTTTTGTGCTGTTCGAGGATTGGTGTCAAAATAAATTTATTTCTATTCTTTTATGACTCATTCTTCTCATATAGGTTAACTTAAATTCGATCCCAAAATTGAGAAGACACTAGGAAATTGTGAAAAGAAGCCAAGTTTCATGCAAAATGCAGTAGGAAGATTTTCAGGACTACCATAGTGGAAATATGTTCCCTATTCAAAAACTTACAACCCTGGATGGAGGAATCATCATAACATCAGCTATGGAGATAAAGCACAACACTTTCCATAGTATCAGGATAGACCACCAAATCTAGCACCACAAGCTTATTCAAGTTCAGGTATGTCTCCTAAAGAAATTGTTAAATCACTTACTATTAACATAAAACACTTTCAGGATGAGACAAAGCAGAGCATTCAAAATTAGCTAAAATAAGACTTAAAAAATATTCTATAAAATATAATGACAATCATAAAGTGAATAAAATTTATAGATTAATTAAATTAAGTTAACTATCATATAGTGCTCAGAATAAACTCTGCAACGCCTATTTCTATATGAAGTCCAAGTTAAAACGAGTATAATAGGCTTAGTTAAAGACTACGTGATAAAAACTAACATCTAAAAACTATAGAAAGACTTCTCTTACATAAAATGTATTAATACAAATTCTCCAACTCTACAAAATGAACATAGCTTCGATAAATTTTAAAACTCCTAAATATATCAAGATTAATAAAATTTGAATTAGAACTTATTATAAAACTATAATATAGTAATAAGTAATTGTTATTTTATTTCATAGGAGATATTGAGTCCACATTCTTAAACCCCGAGTATACTTTCCAAAGATGCATCAAGTAAATAAGAATGCTCAGGTGAGAGATTATGATGATCTGTTATTTGCTTATGTAAGCCCCTAATTATTAGGGTAATATCAAGATCAAACCCTTAATTGGAAAGTCAACTAGAAAACCTAAGTCAACAAATCCCTAGGAAACCCCAGTAGTTTAGATCCGGCAATCCCGTGTTCCTAAACCAAGAAGTCGAAATACGAGTGAAGAATGTTGTTTGGTTCATAATAATATTAGGGTGCTTAAAAAGATCAGATTAGCGAATTTTCAGCCTATTTCGAACCCAATCAGATACAGACCTTAAAAAGCGTATCCTGGGCCTCGAAATATTAAATATATTGTATTAGTACCGTTAGACTCGTAATTTCATAAGAATTTCAAATATATCAGTTATATAATTCTTCGAATTATAAAAGTTACAGTTATAACCTTTTATCGTATTTTCATTACTGCCGATATTTTAATTGTTTAATCTACTTTTTGATCTCTTTCACACTATTCATAAGTACAACCACTCATACTCTACTTTTTACATCCTTACAACCTATTCTTACAATATTTCATCATATTCCTTACAATTTACTTTTCCAATATAACTTTTACTACTTAAATTACTTATTTAATTTTGAATCTATATAACACAACATAAACAACTCTCCTTCTCTCCTCTTGTAGAACCAACGCCCCCTCCCTCTTTCCTCTCACAATTTGTTTTATTTTATTTATTTTATTACACAAACCTTAATCCATTTTTCTATATAAACCCCTTTATGCCAACTTTATTTCATTTTCTTCTTTCTTCATTTTCTCTTTAGAATTTTTTTTTTTGCAAAACTCTCCTCCCTTAATACACACACACACTTTTGTTTTTCTTTCAAGTTTCTTACTCCACACATCCAATAGTAATAGATCTACATTTTACAACCTTAAAAACATGTAATGGTAAGATCATTCATGTGTGATTTCACTCAAAAATCCCCATGTGCTTTAAGCTAAGTGTGGAAACACTTGAACATGAGATCCTTGCATCACAATATTATAGATCTTGTTATTTGAATTATTTTGCTATTACCTTATTTTATTATCAAGTTATGCTGTTATATTAATGATTTATGCATATATTTATCATCTAATCATATTCACATAACCATTATAATGTTCATGCATTTATGACTAGTATAGTAAACTAGACCTAGTTGTTTTGAGTTCATAAATACATCAGGCTTTTTTTTTTTTTTTTATGTTCATAAATAACTTGTAATAGCATGATGATAGTAGGGAAATATTAGGAAGCTCAAGATCTACTTTAGTTTCAACAAAAATAATTTTTAAAATTCGGATAAAAAAGGAACCCTATTTAGAAAAGCTATTTTTCAATTTCAAAATGTGTATTTAACATTAAAAATGAAGGACTTAGGGAATAGATATCATAAATGAGTGATCTTTATGAGAAAAGCTTAGATCTACTAAGGATTATTTCCAAAATAAGAAAAAGTTTACAAAAGTTATGTTTCAATCCCAATAACAAGTTTTAAATTCGTAATAAGGGAAGCTTAAAGTGTAAACACCCATTTTTTAACCCCAAAACAGGATTTTTATTAAAGAAATGACAGCTTTAAGGAGTAGGTTTGACTCGGGATTGGTTTTTGAAAGAATAAATGAGTTTTACAAAGGAAACAATCTTAAATGAAACTTTCAAAATTCAGATTTGAAAATGGCCACTATTTAAATACCTATTTCCAAATGCCAAAAATGATGATTTTATGAAAAAATGGAAGTTCTACGGAATGCATGTAATAAAGACTTAGTTTTGACGATGATAAGTGAAATTTATTAAAGTATATTCCTAAAACAAGGAAAGTTTTCCAAAGATAGATTAAACGATGTTTTCATCCCTTAAAAATATTGTAAAATTCGTATCTAGGTAAACCCTCTATGTAAACACCTATTTTCCAACTCCAAAACAAAGAATTTCATTGAATTAAAGAAGGTGATAGACATATAGGTCATTAGGGAGAGTTTTGGTGAGAACAAGTATGATTTTGCAAGAAATAAAACTAGTTTTCTTAAGTTTTGAAATTTCAAAAGTTTTGCAAAGCAAAAGCTTTTCAAAAAGAATTCTTTGTACTATATTATTAAGAATATACATATAGATAGTTCATCTCAAAACCTTCATGACAATAGTTTGTTGATTTTGCATGTACACATAATGCACTTGATAGAAACAAAGTTAGGAAAACAGTGTCTTATACATCCTATCAAGCATTATCTAAGTACTTGAGGAAATAGCTTTACCAACACCCATAAAACATGCATGATATTGAGCTATATATGTATATAATAGAGTCTTACAAGATATAATGATAGCTAAGTATCTATCAAAGCTTTAGTATGATGCTTGGTTTGAAATTAGGAGTTGAATTATGGAATCAGAAATTCGTATAATATTTTGTACCCTATTTTTCATGGACCAAACGACCTTGTTTGTTGGAAATAACCCTAGAAATAGATAGCTCTCATCGAATAGGTAGAAATCGGTATATAATATGCAAAATTTCAAGTTAAAATGACCAAGTTAGAGCCATTTTAAGTTGGGATTTCCTCTTAGATGAATTTTGACGAACTTGTTAGAATAGAATTTATAAGTTTATTCAAACTTCATAGAAACACTCATTAGAGTTATTTCTTTTGATTAGTAGACTTGAGAGACAGACTAGACATTCCCAAGACTATTACAATTAAGTGGATTTTGGCCATGGCAAAATGAGTTCACAATCTTTAAATTATATGCTTGTGTATGTACTTGTAACATTAGTTGCATTAGAATTAGGACAAGATAAAAATTTGATTATGTGTATGTGAGTTCTACTTAGGTGAATCGATGATAAGAATATCGAAATGAGCTTGTTGTAAATACTTGTATGATTTAGTATAGAAATGAAGTGTTTGTCATATCTATGATCGCCCATAAATTGTTAAATTAATATGCCATGATCTTATAATCAAATTGGCCATACATACCATATGTGAGTCTCATTGCATTGGTTATTATACCTTTGTGGGAAGAAGGCATAATAGCTAGGCAACGAGGGGCCTGTAAATCGAATGTTGGTGTAAGGGCCGAAATTGAAAATGTGTGCGGGTGGGCACTTGTATCAACCACAAAATAAATGAGAAAATTGAAATATTTGGTCGTATGAGCCTGAAACACCTAACCTTGAATGGAGGGTGTAAATCCATTCAACATAAGACTTTTGGATGGTCTTATGTATTGTATGCTCATGTGCTTATGCATTTCATATGGTTGTTAATATAACTTGTCTGTTTATATTGCTTGTTGAGTATTTAATTTTGGAAGTGAAACTCATTAAGCGCGTAAGCTTATACCCCTATAGTTTCCTGTTGCAATATGAATATTTATGCCTATCTCCGAGAAGCCACTTTCCTTAGTTACAGCTTTTGGAAATTTAAGGAGCTTTTTGAAGATGTTGAGACCTAGATGTAAGCATAGACTTCTAGTTGAATCTCCTTAATCGATATAGATAATGGTTGTTGTAAGAGACTTTCGAGAACTTAAGAACTCTTAATATTTTGACAGGGTTATGCCCCCTTAGATCATGTAATAGATTAATCTGGCTATAACTTTATAATTTACATTCTTATTGCTATGTATGTCTCCTTAAGCTATTCCGATTCAAAGTATGGTTCCCTATTTGTTAAACATGAGCCTTACACCCGGTGTTTAGAGTACCCTTTGGGGTGTAATAGCTTGTGCTTGCTACTGCTCGTTGTTATGTTGGTTGTATTAATTGTCTATTGAATGACTAATTGTTGCGAATGCCATCATTCGCATGATCACCAAAATAAATGGATAATTATAATCACTCAACTAAACTAACCGGATATACTTGTCGCATGTGATTGAAACCCCCTATAGGAAATATTCCGAAAATTACAATTGAAAGTATTTTTGAAATATATTTTCAAAGAACATGAATTGAAGAATCTTAAGTTGCTCTTTGTTCATTATTTTTAAACGAATCATCCAAATGAGTTTATGAAATAAACTTGGGATATTGCCAAGAATTGTTTTGGTGGTAGATGTTACTTGAGTTAAGATCTACCTACCGAATTTACCTTTATTAGGTAATGGTCAGTATTGGTGACAGATGTTGCCTGAATTAAGGTCTAAATGTTGATTCACCATTATTTGGTGATGGTCAGATTAAAATATTAACCAGCATAAAACGCGTACACGTTAGGGAATATTTTCTTTTTACCAATGATGGGTAAATATTGGGTGAGTCTAGGCAAACGCTACAACCAGGCAGCCTCGTTCAGGTAAGATGAGGTGGGTTATGTGGGTAAGTATGGGAGACAACTGATGTGTAGACAATGTAAATCTACATCGACAATGGCTCCGGACTCCCATAGATGTGTTGCTTGCATTCATCACATGTGCATTCATATTGCATGTAGATAGATCTGCATGAATGTCTAATTAATGCTTAATAACTTGCGTGATCAATAGTAGTGAGGAATGAAGTCACTAAGCTGTGGTTTCACTCACCTCCCAACAATTTTTGTGCAGATATAATTCTAGCTAAGATTAGGCTAGGAATGTGTGAAGAGAGCTCCTCCAATAGACTCATTTGAACTTAGAAAGATAGGTAACGGTGAACTTAGAATACACTTTAGATAAACCATACAAACAATTGAGACTTTATATTTTATAGGAATGAAACCCAATTTTATTATTTGATAGGGGATATTGATTCTCTACAATCTTAGTGAATTATGGAAAATTGGATTCCATAATTCAATTTAAATAATAGCATTTTATGAATATATGTAATTATTATATAAAGAATTAATAAATAATTAGAATCTTATAATCTTTGACTTACAAGACAGTTCTCATATTACGGGTGCACACGTGATATGATAACTTTAGGATAATCCTACTAGACCCCCTTTTGAGGTGTGATAAATCCTAAAACTATTTTCATTATAATTATATTTATGTTAACACAGTGAGATGATAAATAATTTTAGTTTTGCAAACTCTGACTTACAAGGCGATTCTTATATTATGGGTCACATATGATATGATGACTTTAAGGCAATTCTACTAGGCTCCCTTTTAGGGTCATGATAAAAGTAGTCAAAATCAGCCATGAAAGAGGTTGACCAAGCTTGTTCCATGCGCAATTGTGGGGGTCTCCTTGAGGAAGAAGACAATGACGTCAACATGATGTCATTGCCTAATAACAAAGTGCTATGTGGCTCGATCTGATGAAGGTAAAAATAAAAGGCATCTTTATTCCTTTGTCAAAAATCGATCCCATGACCTCGCCTATGCATAATAATGACTTATCCATATAGCCTGTTAATATGTGCCTCAATTTAGATTGCACACAAATAATACTTAAGGCTTTCAAACTGGACCTAATTACATAAACCAACCTATTGTGGGCTATTTAATTAGGTCAAAAAATATTTATAATTAAAATTAATATTATATCAAGCCCATATTTATTAATTTTTTTTTTGTTTTTATTTTTTATTTATATATTTTTAATAATACTGAAATATCTAAAATTTTTAATGCATAATTAATTTGCATATCTATATGTTATGTTTGCTTAAAATATAGAAATTATGGTAAATAATTAGTTAATGAAATATGATGAGTTAGTATGAATCAGTGTTACTAGTGTATTTTATGATTAGTGAATAAAATGTGTTATTATATTTGATTTGTCTAAATTATATTTATCATATACAGTTATAGTTGATAAGTTAGGGGTGTTAAAAATAATTACAATGTGTTAGTGTGATTGATATTAGTGTTGATTGTTGTTTTAATGCATGTAAAATTCAAGTTTTATAAAACAAACTCAAGCCAAATCCAATGCAAACAAAACAGAAATTTTTAGCTTAAAAATAAGCCTAAACCAAGTAAAAAAAACAAGCCCAAAGCCCACTTCTTTTTCTTCTTCACTGCCCCTAAAGTAAACATAATAATAATATCAACTTCTTTTTGTCACAAATTACAAACTAAAACAAACCCAAAATTCATGAGATTTTTCAAGCTAAATTTTCTAACCTTTTTTTTTATCAAAGCTCCTTGCTCAGTTCACAAAGAATTCTCCTCAATTCATTAACTTCAAGTTAAGGTAAGTTAATATGTCATTTTTTGACGATTATTATCTTTTTATTGTATAAATTTTCTATCAAAATAAACCTTATGGTAGATTACAAGTAGTCTTAGTATGATGAGTTGTTTAAGAAAGCTTTTGAATGCTTGAAGTTGTAGTAAATAGATTGTGGTAAATTTGAAAGTTGTTTTAAGTTGAAGTGTTAGGGTTAAATAAATTGTGTTATGTGTAGGAATTGTTTTGAGTATGCTTGAGTTGGTGATGAAGGAGTTGATTGGTGTTGAGTCATCTTTAAGAGTTGATTGATGTTAAGAAGTGGAGTTTATGCTTGTTTTATGTAGTTAAATGTATGTGGTAAGTTGTATGATACTTTTATAGTGTTAAGATTGATGTAGAATGTGTAAAGATGACAAAATGATGTTTGGAAAACAAGGGATTTCGAAATCCCTTGTAAGCTGAGTTGCACAGGCATACACGAGGCCTTACAAGCCTCTAGAGGTGATGTTTTCCATTTGTACAGATGTACAAAGGCCCTTACAAGCCTCTGGTAGTGATTTTTTTTTTCATTTTGTATAGGGTATAAAGGACCTTACAAGCGTTTGGTCAATTTTTTTTTTTTAACATGATATGGCATGTACTAGCCCTTAAAAGTGTATACCAGCTCTTACTAGCCTCTAGTGAAAAAAAAAAAATATTCTTTCCGTTTCCTCTAGTATGGGCGTGCTTGTGCCCTTGCAAGTTTGTACCGCCCCCCGTACAATTGTATACCATGCTTTGCCCCGTTTTATTAATATATATTTCTTTATTAAATTTGTTTGTCGAAATTTTATTTCTTTATATTGTTTCCTTATTTATTATTTATTTTTATGATTAATTAGGAAGACTTTATGAACCAATTGTGGGTATAAGAAAAACTAAGTTATGTTAATATATGAGTTTTATTTGAAATTAATGAATGCAAAGCATTTAGTGATTAATTGTGAATATTATTCAAGTGAAAATTTGTGATTTTGATGTAAAATGAATTTCTTGCTACAACATCAAATCCTCAATTGACTACGTCTACTGGTTCTTTTCATGACAAGTTAGGTACACAGTAACTTTGCTGTTGTTGTTTACCTAGGGTAGACATATCCTAACTTAATTTTAATTAAAGATGGATTAAAAATTGTTTGTATTGGTTGTGCTTTTTACCGTTGAATTTGGCTCGGGGAGCGGCAACCCTATCAATGAGATTAACATGATAGTTTAGGCACCTAGGCCACCTCTGTTATTGTAATTAACAATTTATAAGTGGCTAGCGAGTAATTGATAGGGAGACTAGTATTGGCGTAACATTTGCTTATTCTTAAGAAGAAATAATAAGATTTAGTTCACGTTTATGGAATCGATTGAACTAAATGATATTATAAATTAAGTTAAGTAAAGTTAAGTAATAGCTATAAACCCTAGATAAAATTACTTTTCTTTATTGGTTATATCATTTAGGAGGTAAAGGTATTCAGGCTATCTATATCAACCTCCTGAGTGTTGTGTCACTACTTAGGACCCTAACTTCCCAGTGGCTTGCTTTGGAGTTTGAAAACTCCTTTTTTGATTGATAACTTAATTATTAGATAATAAATTGATGGTTGAAGCATTACATATAGTTTAAGTGCGCTTGTCACTTCATATGTGTTTGTGTTACTTGTGTACTAGACCTTTGGCTGATTATATTCTATTTCACAGCTACTTCTAAGCCTCTTGAAGGTCAGAAGGTCACTAGCAACCACCTTAAAAGCTCATATAGAAAGTAGACCATAACCTACATAATTGTGGTGACTCCATTTCCCATAATTTTCAAAAGAATAAAAGGGAGAAAACTATAAAACCAAGGAGTCGAATTCCATTTGTACTACCCAACATTGACTTAGTGGGTTTTTATCTTAAGTAACATTTGGTTGCAAGAACTAGACATGATAAGAGGAACTGGACAAAATAGTACAAAGGATACTGAACAACACAATGCTTTTGTACCACATTTGGTATTTATAGGGGGATAAGAATTTTTGTGTTGTTTGGTATTTAGTTTACACAAGTACATGACAAAATATTACATTTTGACCATTATGCCTCAGTATTATAATATATTAATTTAATTAATTTTATATTATTTTTATTTAATAAATGCAATTTAAAGAAAATAATATATATAATTAAATAAGTTACAAATAATATAAAAAAGCCACAGTTTTATTTTTTTTTTCAAAAATTTTCTACATAATTATAATATATTAAATATTCATCTTGTAAATTAATTAGCTTAATATTTAATAAATGTAAAATTAATTAATTCAATATTATAATATGAACATAATTAATTAAATAACAATTTAATTATATATAGATCAATATTAATTATTACATTAATAGTAAGCATTAATATTGAACAATATTAATTAATTACTAAATTAAATTATATAAACCTAGCTATCACAACATTATGGCAAAGAAAACAACAACAAAATAGAGCAAATTTTCCAGTGTATGGAAGCAATTGCTTTTTATATATCTTTAAAAAGTTTATACAATGCACTACAATCATTTGTTTAGCAAATGAATAAATGTACACGAACTAAACCTTAATAAGATCCTTATAGCATACATATATTAGTTTGCATCCTAATTTGTGTACAATACCCAAGAGGTTACAATCCACAAGCTAAAAGCATAAGCACTCAATATAAACTGGTGCTGACATCTTAAGTGAATGAACAAGGCATCCAACAATATATATAATATATATATATATTTTCCCAAGCTCTCCAAGCATGTCTAAAACTGTTGTTTAGATTAGAATAATTCCACTTGATGTGCTTAAAGAATCTGGAGGGCTAATTACAATCCAAAGCATCGATACCATGATGCAAATTAGACCTAATAAGACATTTACAATGGTTGGAACTTTTCCTCTTCTACCCACTAATCTTCTTGTGAATGGATAGATACGAGGCTACAGCCAAAAGCCGAAGAACACACATTCTAGGAGCTTGCTTCATTGTGGGATCACACTATAGATAGCTCTTGAAAAGCTAATAACAACTCAAGGTTTACTACGATGATTGTTAATGACACTATAAATAATAAATAAGTAAATGTATAGATAAAATTTTATTTTGCTAGTGAATTTAGATGCCAACATAAAACTAAGTAGTTGTACTATATAAACTAGTCAACTTAAAAGTCTTAATTTTATTGTACTTTATGACACAAGAATCGATAGAAATATGGTACAATCAATGAAGATATTTGTAGATTTTAAGCCAATAAAATTAAGGCGGAACGTGCTACAAAATCTATCTCATTTTCAATTTCGTTTAGAATCATCAAAAGATATTTTTGTTTAACATGGATATAAAACAGAGGAATGAGCATGTAACTAATGTGCATTCTTTTCAAAGGAAGGCATTACAAATATTAAAGAAGAAAAAAAGAACTAAGAATTAGTGATTTTCACATGAAAGTTAAGACTTCGGGGAAAAAAAAAACAAATAATGAAAAAAGGAAGAGAAAGGAGATTAATTATCTTACTTATCATATTTATTTCAATAATTAAATTAGCTCTAGTTTTAATATGTAACATTTATTTATAGTGTATTTTATTTGATCAATTCTAAATAGATTACACATTACAATCACCTCACCTTGTGAAGGAAATTGCTAGCATCCGGATCACTTCTTGAAATACCGTAGATTTTGAACCTTAAGTTATATTTGCGTAATTAATTACAAGTTAGATATTTTAATTAATCAAATTCAATTATTACTTTATTGTGCTAATTTACCACACTACCTAATTCAATTAATTACAAGTTTGATACTAAATTGATTATATAATATATAATTATAATTTATTTAACCTTATGCACTAGATATTATAGAACCAACATAAATCCACAATAAATCTTTCTTCTCATATGTACATACCAAATCTTCTCAGATCATACCATAAGATACACCAAATCTTTTTTCTCACCTATACACACTACATCATCATCTAGGATCATCCTATATCACATCAAAAGCTTTTCTCTCTTGCTATTTCTTTTCACCAAACATTAAACCCCACAAATGCAACTTCCATGTGCTAACTTTCATCACAAAACACACACACATATAAACATCTCCTTTTTGACCTTTAAAAGCTCATAAAAGTCATCTCCAATTTAAGCATCAACTAGGTAAAATATTTCCAACACTTATACCTATTCTTATTCTTATGTCAATACCCAATCTAACCTCTATTTCAATTTTAATTTGTTAGGTGAAATGTGAAGTAGAGTGTGGATTCAACTTGGAGTTCAAGATTAGAAAATTCAACAAATTACTTCAATTAGTAGTGTGGATTTTAGGAGCGAAATTTGCAAACTTTTTGCATCCTAGTAAGTTGTTTTTAATTGATTTGATGTTGAAAGTTGTTGATTGAATTTGATATTGATAAATTATACATTAAACATGTTATCATCCAAGATCTAGAATTAAAATATGATTTATTTGATTTTACAAAATATTGAAAGTTTCGTTTTTCATAAATATACATATTTGTGTTATTTTCATTTAATTGATTCACATGAAAATTATGTTGAAACTTGTGTAATAAATGTAAATTTGTATACTAATGGTCATAAGCCAAATTTATGCATACTACATTACCTAAATTTTCACAAAAATGATAAATTATTATTTGCACAAATTAATTATTACAAATTTATAATTATTTATATGTCTATTCTAATTGAATTAATGAAATTAATAGAATTTAAAGTTTAATCTACAAGAATTGTTAATGTATTTATAAAGAGTATTTTGATGTGAAAAGCTGAATTAAAGTGACGATAAATATATGTATTAAATTACGCGCCTATGCGCGCACACACTTACACATATATACTTTTGAATTCTTATTATATGATTTGATGATATTTAATTTTAGATTGAATTTAGATAATAATGCGATAATGTATTGAATCTAAAACTGAATTAAATGTGAATTTAATAAAATAATTATGAATTGAATATATTTAATATATTCTCTAATAAAAATATAAATTTAAAGTTGAGGAATTAAATAATATAAATAAGAAGTTAAATTATAATTGGTAAGTATACATATTAGACTATAAAACACATTTTCTTAATCAATTAAAACCTATTAGCTTAAAGCCTACACCAATTATCTGAAATCTTCATATTATAATTAATTTATGTTAGCTAAGTTCAAGTTTACCTAAATAATAAGTCTTAATGAGTTTTAATAGAGATTAAGGTCTTATATAATATATGATCTTATCTTAGTTATTGGTAAAATACAAGTTGATGACTGAACTTTGTTGTTAACTCTTATATAAGATAGTTTTCTTTGAGCAAATACTTATTCTTGATTGTGTCTATCTTCCGACTTATTTTGTAAGATCGCTATTTATCAAGTACGTAATGATATGTGTGTTTTTTGCTTAGATCAGACACTCTTAAAATGGACTTAACCTAAAGACGACTTAATAATTGAGTATATTGTTTGTGCATGTGTCATTTAATATGGGTTGGAGAGTGACAATCTTGCTTGGCAATGCTAGCATGATATTTAAGCACTTAGGTAACCCTTATTTCTATTATTGATATATCGTTAGTAGCTCGACGAGTAGCTAATAGGGCAATCGATATTAGGATAACGCGATTTATGTTGATGAGAAGTAGAATATATAGTTCACAACTAGAGGTATCAATGGAGATAACATATAACTATAAACTAAAATAAATGCAAATGTGTAACGGCTGTGAACCTTAGATGAGACTATTACATAGAATGTTCCTGTAGGAGGTTAAGATATTTAGCCTGCCTTACTTAACCCCTAAGCAATTGCTACTATTCAGGACCCTCAGATTCACATGGCTTGTTATCCAGAGTGTGAGTACTTCTATGTTGATTGTTTCTCTCTAAATTGGTTATTGCATTTCCTATAGTTTAGGTGTGCGAGCTATATCGCATATGTTTTCGTCGTTGTGTACTCAACTCACTCCTTTACTTTTCAGGTGTTGAAGATGATTTTAAGCCTGTTTGGATAGTCATTTTAGTGTCATTTTGGCATTATTGTGTTGCCAAACAGATACCAAACTGATACAAATATGATTCTGATGAAAAACTAACAGTTTTACTCATGAACTGACCAAACTAAATCAACATTAACAATAACGAACTGATATTGAACAGATATAGATCTGATACTTGACTATCCAAACATGCCCTTTATATGGATTGTAATGAGCATGTGGACTATGGTTTAAATATTGGTGAGAGACTAGACAAGTTGGATGCTTAGACATGCAAGATATCATACTTTTTATTTTTTTAAGAGTTCGATATTTGTATTATAAAGATTCGAGGGAATACTTCTGATGACTTTAGATGTATAATTTCATTCAATACTATTATTTGTATAATTGAAAAGACGATTTCTTAAATCTAAAATTAGTTAAAAACTCACTTAATTAATTATAGCCTTTGTGTATAACGCTTAGGTGTTATACGTGGTAGAACTGTTGATGCTGTAAACCCTATTTGGGGTGAGACTCCCTAAGAGTAGCACCACCAATGCAAATAGGCTTGGTTGAACAATAAACCCCATTCATTTTCATTCATAGGCCGTATATTCTCAATTAACTATGGTAGCTTTAACAGATGGATATTTATTAGCAAATGTATCAAGTAATAAAATATAAGTAACATGTGCAGCTAAATCTCCCATATATATATAGAAAGATAAAGACCATTTAAATTGTATTCGTGCATTTATAAGCAACTCTTTCGCATTTGAAATGTTCAAAAACTGATTAAACCAAATTTTCTTTTTTTTTTCCCCAAATAATAACAGTAGAAATAATTTAAGCAAAAAAGTTGTCAAAGTTTAAAGATTAGAAAACTATTTCTCTATATCTTCTCTTCATTCAATGATATTATACACTACCCCCCAAAAGCAACTCCATGTACTTTCTCTTCAATCTTTTCCCAATGAGAAGTCTAGAAAATCCCACAAGCTTTGGAGACTGATATGCTATTGGATACAATGTAGAAAAATGCATACACAATGTAATTAACTGAAAATTCAATTCAATCAAATTAAACATCATAACATAATTAAAACCAAAATGTGGCCATTTGATAGATCAAACAAGAAAAAGGAACAGATAAAAATAAAGTCTACAAAAACTCAAATAAATCAAGAAAATAGATTTAGAAGACAATGGAGAAATGAAATGGAAAGAGAGAGAGAATAACATGTTGGATGATGGTAAGAACATATTGAAGATACAATTTTATGTTAAATTTACACAAGAAATTGTCACTAGAAGCTAAATCCATGGATCTGAGTTCTCTACTATATTAAGATTACCACAAAAAGCAAACCCTTTGGTTATACTACATTATCTGTTAATTGGCAGGACTTGACGTCCATTTCATAGGCTAAAAACGTGCGTTGAGTAATAAGGCTTAGGTCTCAGGTGCACTTTAAGTTGGAAATAACAAGAGGATAATAGAAAAATTTATGAAAACTATAGTTTCTTGTAATTACAAAATGATTTCAAGGTAGCAATAGGGTTTTATTCTTATTCATGTTCCAAAAGAGATTGGACAGGGGATTGGGCATAGAGCATCAAGCAAATCACAAAAGCATGCAGAGGTCAGTACATATGAATCTACTGAAAAGAAAGATGTGAAAAGATGGTATACGACATGATATGGAGATAGTCAATATGTCTACATGGAAGCCATAATGGATTGTCCACATTTTATGCTATTATCCCAATGTCTCTTGACTTATAATGGCAACTAGGCGCGCTAGTTATGATGACATTCTTAGGATCCGAGCTATGCAACAGTTACTTTGCAACATGATATAGAAGTGAAACCTTCTATATCCCAAGATCTATCTATGCATAACCAGATAAAAGTTCTTATTCATCCAGCATTTTAAACTAGATACTTCATTACAACTAAAGATTACAGAAAAAGGCAGAATAGTTGCCCATATGCCTTGTTGAAGTCTCTAGCTAGATAACAATTGGTAAGATTTTGGCTCTATTAATTTTCTTTTAGTTTTCATCATGTCAGCTAGTTAATTCATGGGTATAAACATATGTATCTATCCAAGATTGCTATGATAGGATAGAAAATCAATCTAAGGTTATGATGATGACAAATAAAATCTAAAATGAATTTGATAAAACTTTGATAATGTTTCAAGCTTACAAAATGTCGCTTATTGGATCTATTTTTTACAAGAAGCAGCTCGTGTGGTTTGGTAGGTTCAATCCCCAAATGAACTATGAACCATTTCAACTATCTCTAAAAAAATATGTATAAAATAGTACAGAACAATATTTTGCAATTCGATCTAGTTATTCATATGGTTTGGCTCAATTAAATGAATATGTCTACTGCAAATAATAGTATGAATAATAATATAATAATAATAATAATAATAATAATTATTATTATTATTATTATTTTTCTGTCTATTTACAAATTGTCTTTTTTATGGATGTTACGTCCACTTTATTTGTGCACGAACTATTTTCAAAGATTTTTTTTTTCTTTTAAAAAACAAGTTAACGAGGCTTTACAAATGGTTATAACGTAATTTTTTTCTAAATTAAATTACCTTTCACTTTTATGAGTGAAGATGTCAGACCAACGCCAAGCTAAGAAGTAAGAACTGGTTCTTTTTCTTTCTTTTTTTTCCGCCAAAAATCCATCATGTGCACCGTCACTCAACAAACTGTGTTTTACTAAAAAAATCAGTCCTTCTGTGGGGTTGAAAGGTGCTTTTCCCGATTTATTATTCTTATTTTTCAATTTTCAATTTTCAATTATTATTTTCAAAATCTCATCTTTTTGGGTTTTTCTTTTACTTTTGCTAGACTTTTTGCAATGGCTTATTCCCTAAGCAAAAGCATGTGGACAAACATGGTGTGTTCATAGAAATGAAGAATTAAATCAGCCTATTGGTACCTGTTACTTCGGATACTGCAACTAAGTTGCTCAAGGAAGTTAATAGAATATACTCAACGATTATCTATAAACCATTTCTTATTTCATATGCTTCATACACACTATATGTATTTTGTATAATGCACCAAACTTTCATGTTTTAAGAAATAAGACTACTGAAAAGCAAAATACTGTAACAAACATCTTTAAAAAGTAACGTTAATGATTCTTCACACGTGAAATTCCAAATTAATAGGCCGCTTAAGCACAAACACCGGGATGGGCAACAAGATATTCCTCAATAGCCTTAAACAATCCGACAGCCTTGTCCTTGCCTTTCTTCACATCTTCCTCCTTCAGCTCAACTCCCAGCTTCGTGTGGTAATAGCTGGTCATCCTGCAAATACAACCATCACTTGTGGCTTCAAATTTTATCTCGTATACAACAGATTCAATCTGGTCAAAGATGACATCACCCTCGATCAAAGTGTATTTGCAGTAGAACTTCTCTGAATCAATTGCATCCATCTTATGTTTCAAAAAATCTCAAATGTCCCCCTATTAACAAAATAAAATGTAAGAAAACACATAAAAAGAACTTAGGTGATAGTCTCATGAATGCAACATATAGTGTTGTGTCTAATTCTCGGATAAATAAACTTCTTTTGCTACACGATTTGTCAAAATAAAATGGAAGTTTTCAGAATAATTTTTTGCTATTAACTTTTATCTCATGGCATCGTGGAGAATAAGTGATCTAATGTATATTTTTATCTTAAAAAGGTGGTCTTAACCCTTAGAGAAACAAAACGGTAACAACCTTCGGCAAAGTTAGTTTGTTTGATGCTTCCAACACCTCCATCTCCTTCAACATACTCAATACTTTTGATTCCTTGGGGAACAATCTTTGGAATCTGAATGTGGGACTCAAGGATTAAGGCCTTGAACATCCTCTTTGGGGCAACATTGCAGGAAAACTCTTCAGTGAATGTGAAACCCATCTTGTCCTGGACGATGGAACAAAGACTTTAAGAATATGTTAATAAGATAAGACGACGGTGCTACAAATGCAGAAGGTAGAATATGAGTTGTGATGAGAAACAATATCATAATGATTATATATAGATGAAGGAGTACAAGGTTTTCTTGATCATTAAACTAAATTTTTCTACATATTCAAGCACTCCAAGATGGGCCTCTACAGTTTGTAAATTGTAGGCACATTTTTCAATTCTTTCTGGACCCCTCTAATTCACTTGAGAAATGTAACATTGATTTGAACAGTTTCAAGATTTGTTCTCATGGTATATTAGAATTATTTCGCTGTCTTGCTCATCTTATATTCTTATTTTTTCATTTTGGTAGTTTCACCCTCGTTGGTAACAACTTCTGAAATCGTTATGGATTTTAACAAAAACTAATAGGGTGTTTTGAATGGATTTAAATAAAATTATTGGATATTACATAACCATGTGTTATGTACATGCGTATATATGTGACTGTATGTAATACTGATGAAATTTGCTTTTCTAGTTTGTAAGATCTCTACGTGAGTACCATTTACCAACTTCTGATTACAACATGATTACGTATAATTACTCAATAATAAAATCTTTTTCACTTGTCTGGAACGTAAATGCAACTATGTTTCAGCTTACAGTTGACTTTTAATTTTTAAAAGAAGTCTTCAATGGATCCCATTGCACGATGCTATATATAAATTGGGGAATAAGATATTCGTCTTCTTCGAAAACAATGTGAAAGGGATAGATGTGTCATGTGTATAATTTTGAAGCCGAATATTAAATGATTTTCTTGTTTCCAATCTTCCAATATTGACTTAGACAACATCTAGACGGTCAGATTTGACATATAGCTTAATTTCCAACCATTATAAGGACACCGACTCAAGCTGGTCCGGACCCGCTAATTTATGGGTTGGAGTCACACTGCCCCAGAACCAGCCGGGCGGGTCACAGGCCTAGTTGCCCACTGACTTATGATTTTTTTTTTTTTAATTATCTTCATTGTTTTTGTTTTTAAAATAAATACGATTTGTCTAACCTGTTAAGTTGATAGATCGGTAAGGTTGACCTACCTACCTTTAGGATTGCTAACGGGTCATGACCAATATGATCGGGCTGGGCCAACGAAGCTGACTCATAGATGGTTGCTTGTGATGGGTCATAGGTAAAACCTAACTCGTGTCTATGTCTATAAGGACATAATAATTATGTATCTCGGATGCACGATAATTCATGAGGAACAATACTTATTAATTAACATTAGAGTTAAGGAACTCGCAGTAAAGCTACAAAGTTTAGAAAAGAGTATAACTAATTTTATAAGAAACAAAGTAAGAGAAAAATTAATTAGAAGCTGAGGTGGATCTAGGGGTGTCAATGGGGTCCTGGTTCTTAGACCTGGGAAAAATTAATTTTTAGATGTATTTTAAAAAAGAAAAAAATATATATGTTACATGTGTTATAAAGAGAGGACTATGATAGAAATAAAACTAAGTCTAGTCTAGTGGTTAAATATCTCCTTTTACATCTAAGAGATCATGGGTTGAATCTCGTGGGTATACTTCTTTTTTTTTTTTTTACTTTATCAACATACATTTATTATACTATCTACTCTCTCTCTCTATATGTGTGTGTGTTTGTGTTTTTTTTTTTTTTTACTTTTTTCACAATAATTAATAACATCAAATTTTTTTATCGTAAAACAATAATTATTATTATTATCCACATTACAATTAAATCTTATTGTTTACTAATTATATAATTTGATTTAGTAACTTTTTTTCTTCAATTAATTATTATAAAATGTACATGAATTAACGAATAGCTATTATATCTAAATATTTTTTATGATCCTTTTCTGCTAAAAGCAATTATATTACATATTAATTATATAATTTCATTTAATATTATTTTTTATACATGTAATGTTAAGAAAATGAATACAAATTATTGAATCAATATCTTATCTAGATATATTTTATGGTTTTATTTTATCAAAAAAATTATATAGATATTTACTCTCTATTTTTTTATAATAATTAATTTTCAAGTAATATAAATATATATATATATATACCATATTTATGAAATGCACTAAATGCTCTTAATTATTATTTGAATGATTTTTTTATGACGTTTTAAAAAATATCACATTAAAATCATTATTAATAAATAATTTTAAATTAACTTAATTAAGATTTAGTCTTCCAATTATATAATTCTACGTCATCCTTGATTAGAAGGGTACATTATCTTAGGTACAGTTCTGTTCATTTCATTATTTCTGGTTATTTTAATATCATATTTTTTTATCATTTTCAAATGAGTATGTTAAACCAATAGTTTTACTCATAAACATTCTAAACAAATACAATACAAATATAATATATATAAGTTGCAGATGCATATATGATATAGATATAAATCAAATAATCTAAATAGACCCATATATATTATAAACTCATTTTCTAAGAAAAAGTTACATTAAATAAAGTAGATGCTTCTTAGTATTTTAATCAATAGCATAAAATTAAAAAAAAAATTACAAATGATCCCCTTGAAAAAAATTCCTAAGCAGCTACTGTTACACAAGACTCCAGTTTCTCTTGGATTGTTTCGGAGCATGAGTGCTCTAGTATTGATTGTTTACTTTAAATTGAAGATAATAACTTATTATATATCACATTGCATTTAGCTAGGTGCATGTGTCACTCTGTATGTGTCTATGTCACTGTGTACTGGGATTCGACTCATTATTATTGTTGTTGTTCTTTTTCTAGGTATTGTGTTAAGGATGATGATGATGTTGTTATTATTGATGATGGTATTGTTGATGTTCATGTTGGTAGTGATGATGCTTAGCTTGGGTTTTAGGTGATGTTGGATGAGTGAGGTGGGTTAGGACCATAGATTTTCACTTGTATTTGTTTTTTGTTTTGTTTAAGAGCAGGATTTGTATTTTAATTTTATAATATTCTATTAAGGGCTTAGTTGAGAAGCCCATATGTTTTGTAATATCTTTAAAAGCTTTGTTTTTGGGAAAGTTGATCTACTTTTGAAAGTATATTATAAAATATTTTTGTAAAGTTTTGTTTTTTAGAAAGTTGGTTTGCTTCTGTAGGAGTATAGAGGCCCCTATTTTGTAAGTGATGTTTTGTAAAATTTATTTTGAAAGTTTAAATCCAGTTGTTTTGTGAATTTAAATAATTGATTTCATAACTTTAAAGCGAGTAGCAAATGTTCATAATAAATATATCATTTTAAGAAGTCTGAGCACATAATACATGAAGTATTATACGTGGCGGTAATACCTTAATTAATTAAGGGCATTACATAAATAATGATTATCTTGTTTGTGCTTGTGTCGTTTAATATGATTTGATGAGCGATAACCTTGCTAGACAATGTCCACATGACAGTTAGGCATTTAGGCCACCCTCTATCACTACTAATGATAATTTATAGGTGGCTAGATAGGTAGCTGATAAGGCAAACGATATCGGTGTAATGTTTACTTGTACTTAGCGGGAAGTAATATGTTTTAGTTCATATTTCTGGGACTGGTTGAACTAAATGATATTATGGATTAAGATGTGTAAAGATGAGTAACAATTGTGAACCTTAAACGTTGTTATTTTTGTAGATGGTCCTATCAAAGATATAAGTATTTAGGCTGCTTATATCAACTTCTTGAGCAGTTGTTGCTAATCAGGACCCCTAGATTCCCATGGTGTGTTGTTAGTGGGACTATTCTATCATTGTTTCGTTACACTTAAAAACTAAGAGATAATTTATTGATTGTTATATTGCATTAGATTAAGAGTGTGTGCGCGTGCGCGTGTTGTGTGTGGTGTTGTTCATCTTGTGTGTGCATGTGCTACTATTGTATTAGGCTTCGACTCACATTTTCTTTTACAAGTGTTGATGATTTTGATGATGATTCTTGATGATTATCTAGGTTATGGCACGAACTTTGAAGAATTTCTTGATGAGTAGGATAATTAAGACCCATGGACATATGGAGATATATTTTGTTTATACTTTTAAAACTTGTAATTTTGTTAAAGACTTATCTTTAAGCTTATAGTTTGTAAATGAAATTACCTAGACTAAGTACACTAAATTAAATTGCATATATGTTTTGTATGTTGATTTCATGACTTGATTGTGACATTATAGATAATGGGAATTTTAATTGATGATATGATAAATTACTAGCGTTCGAATTTGTTAAAACTTAATTGTATGTATATTGGTGTACATATATAAGTGTAGTATATGTGTATGTGTGTTGAACTGAATTATGTTATAGAATACATGTATTAACTGATGCAATGAAATCAACATTTATTTTCTTTAATTCTTACCTAAAGTCCATCTTCAATGAAAAGTCCAAACCCACACATACGCAACCTAATCCCACATGGAAGCTTCTATGTTCTTCTAAAATGCCTCAAAGGTCAAAAATAAACAAAAATATCCTATCTGAAACAGACTCCAAACCATCATCCCTCTCTCTCTCCCTTTCTATCATCTTCCTAAACATAACCAAGCACAATTTTTCTCTCTAAACTTTAACCCCACAAAATCTTAAGTAAAGAGCTAATCCAAGGAACAAGTAAGAGCCAGAATTTAAGCTAAGGAAATATCAAGAGAAGTTAATTGATCATAGTATTTATAAAAGTAAGTAAAATTGATTTCTTACATTTTTTTTAATTATAGTTTTTAGTTGATGTTGATGTTAACTTAGAGTGGGAATTTGATTCTTTAGATAAATTAATGGTATGCTAACATATATGTAGAACTAGATATGCAAATAGGCATAAGTACTCTAGGTGTTTAAAGAAATGAATTTTTAATTTATGATGAATTGAAGTGTGTATTGATGTTGTTAGTGATAAATGAGTAGAACTTTAGTAATTACATTAATAATGGAGTGCAATAAGCATGAATGATGAGCTTATGTTTCTAAGTTAAGATTTTCGTGCCTATACATGTGAAATGAACATATGAGTACAAGTAATCTTAATGATATTTGATATTGTGTTTATAAGTTGGTTCTAACATGTATTTACAAACTAATATGACCTTAATAATTAGTTAGTGGATATTGATTTTCTAAAATTGTGAATCAAGTACCAAAGGATCAATACCCTATTCATCACGGGCGTGTTTGACGCCATTACATACTTGAAATGATATTTTTCTAATGATCACGGCCATGGTGTAGCCCGTGATCTCCTTGAGTACTTTATTTAAAATGTGAAACAACTTTGATCATGGCCATTACGAAAGCCGTTTGCTCCTTTGTATGGTTTTTAAAGCTTGGTACGACTGTTACATAGGGCATGATATCCTTGTGAACTTTTTTAAAAAAATTTGAACATGACAATCGTGGGTGTATTCATTAAAACAGGCTACTTCATGGCCATGATAGAGGGCATTATCTCCTATTAAGAGTGTGACAAGGCTAATACTATACATCACAACCTAAGATCATGGTCGTAATGGTGCTCGTGAAATTTATCACGACCCTTGTCACGAGTGTGACAGATCCCGTGGTATTGTTCATATAAAAAAACTAAAGTAATAATAATAATAATAATAATAGATGGGTGAATTATGAAATATGGCATGTATATTTGGCTTTGTATGAGTATGAAGTTGTATGATGATTTGAACTTTATTTAAGTTGATGAAGAATTAAGGATTTAGTATTAAATGTGGATTAATATGGTTTCATATGAAATGATTTGCCTTGATAAGTTCCAATACCTCATTGGGTTTGAATACAATTCTTTAATCTAATAAAATCAGTTATCCAAGTACGCAGTAACTTGTTTATTGAATGCTAGGTTAGACATTATCTAATCAATTCAAATTAAAGATTGACTTAAAGACTTGCTTGAATTATTTGTGTGTGGGTTGTTGAATCGAGCTCGAGAAGTGGCGACTCTATTAATGAGGTTGACATGGTAGTTAGGGGCTTAGGCCATCTTTGTCATGATGCAATGACTTTCATAAGTAGCTCAGTAGGTAATCAATAGGAGGAACGGTATTGGTGTAATATTTGCTAGGTGATATGATTTAGTTCATGTTTATGGGTATGGTTTAACTAGTTGATATCATAGATTAAGTTAAGTAAAGTAAAGTTGAGTAACAACTATAAATCCCAGACGAGATTATTATTTGCGAAGTTATGTAGTGGATATAAGTATTCCAACTATTTGTATCAACCCCTGAGCCGCTACTGTTACTTAAGACCCCGGATCTCTAAAGATTACAATCGGAGTTTAAATACTCCAGTGTTGAAATGTTTTACTTAAACAAAGATAAGTAATTTTATTGTTTCTTGTATTGTATTAGTTTGGATTGTGTGCTACCTTGTTTCTATTTTTGTTTCTATGTATTAGGCCACCGGCTCACTTTTTCCACTACAGGTAATGATGATGATGAGCATTACGGTAACTTAGGTTATAGTACGGATTGGGAAGCTTTTCTTGATGAAGGGAACGTTTAGGACGCTAGACTACTCCATTTTGTTTTCTTAGAAAAGACAAAAGAAAGACCTTGTTTTGAAATGTAATAGTATAGACTATGGCTTATACATAAGCCTATGTTTTATTATGTAAAGTACATAAGTTTTTCCTATCATGTACATTATAAGTTTGGTTTTGTAACCTTTGAAGTACCATGGAAGATTGTACTATTTTATGTTTTTATATAAAGTTATCTACTCTTAAATGAGTAGCATTTGTGAAGTTTTCTATGATGACAGGTTGATCAAGCTATGAGCATAAACTCATTCCTTTCAGACAATCTTACGTATGATATCTTTATGTATTATACGTAGTTGGGGACTTGGCATGTAAAGTTTTAATATAGTACATGTCAGGTCTCTACAGTAAATTAATATATTAACTTACTTTTCTATTTTGAGAGACTAGACACTCAATATTTTTGAAGTACCAAAGATTGGTACTAACATGCAAATATGTATGACGATCTACTTACAAGAGTAGTTTTTTATACATATAATAGTAAAAGTTTATTTTTCGTTGCTTACTAAATTGTATACAAAATCTAAGCATATGGTTTTAAAATTTTAAATTGAATAGCAAACAATTACAATAGACAATATCTTTTTGGATAGCCTTATGTGTAATACTCAAGTATTATATGCACGGTTAGGCTAGATACGCCTTGAATCCAAATTCGAGGCATGATATTATGACTCTTAGATTCCTAAAATGTTACCAAAGTCTAAGTGCTCCACTTTTTTTTGTTATACCTAAATTAAGAATCTAATTGATTTGTTGTTGCATTTGCATTAGACTACGTGGGTACGAACATATCGCGTGTACTTGTGTTGCAGTTATACTAGACTTCTCGACTCATTTGTGTCTTTTTCAAATGTTGATGATGATGACTTTGATGTGGATCATTATAACCATTTAGGTTATGGGACAGGTATAGACAAGCTATTGAAAGAGTAGAGTAATTAGATGCACTGGACTTTGTTTGTTTGTTTTTTGAGCGTTTACTTGTACTTGGGAGATTTTATTGTATTGCTGAGTGATTTTCCGCATATTATTTTGGCTTCGATTTATTCCCACACTAGTTCTTTTTTTATTACCGGTTTGTTTACCTATGATTGTGGATGTTTAAGGTTTCAGACATACTTTTACTTTTTCTAAATTATATTGAATAGTCTACTCATATGAGTAGCTTTTGAAATCTTTTTGCAAAACTTTATTTTCTGCTGCAATAACAATTGTTTACTGAATTTAATAGAAGATTTCATAAATTAATATTAGTTAGAAACTCACCCAGTTAATGGTAGCCTTTCATATACCATGGTGAAACTGCAGACATCATGATACCCTAATTGAGGCGTGAAAAAAAAAAGGAAAAAAAACAAACAAAAAACATGCAAGAATTAACACCATATAACATTATATCATGATAACATTGCATTATTTGAGATAGTGGAGGCATGTGAACTTATATAAGAGATGTGAGATGGTGGTGAAGAAGATTTGATTGTTGAGTTAGAGAGTGAATTGAGAAATTAAAAATAAAAAGGAAAATAGGGCTAGAATAAATTGTTGATGATATTTCAAATTTACAAATGTTGCTTGCTTGTTTTATATTAATAGGAAGCGATTCATGTGGTTTCGTTGGATTGATTTGTAGATGAATTACGAATCGTCCAACTATCTCTAAACAAAACACAAAGTAATAAGGAGCCATATTTTGCAATTCAAATAAATTATTCATTTGGTTTTATTCAATTAAATGAATAACCTTGTTGCAAATGTACTTATGCAAATAATAATTTTTGTCTTTTGCCTATTTACAAATAGTCTTTTTTTTTTAATGGATGCTATGTCTATTTGTGCCTGAACAATTTTCAAAGTTTTTTATTTAATTTTTTCAAATCAAGTTAACAAGGCTTTATTATTGCTTGAAACATAGTTTTGTCTAAATTAAATTACCTTTCACTTTTATGTAGGGGTATTCACAGTTCGGTTAACTAGTCTATGACTCTATTTTTTGAATCTAACTATGATGATCAATTTTTTAATATCTCAATCATAAACTGATCTATTATAAACGGTTAACCGTTGATTGTTAACCGGTTTTTCATTTAATTTTTTTTTGTTTTCGGTTTTTAACTATTTAACATAATGGTTATGTAAAATTTGCATCTAATTGTATTTTTCAATATGTTCGTAAAAAAATTAGAGCATTTTTTTATAATATTAAAAACTATACATTAAGAATGTAAGACGTTAAAGTATTGTCACAAGATATTGGTAGCATCAAGATAATCATTATAATAGTCTTTTGCTGATGTATTCTTATCATTCTTGAACAGTTGAGTTAAAAACAAAATCTCAATCAATTATATAAGTATATTATAATATATATATTTATAAATATGGATCGGTTAACCAAAACAATCGGTTTATAGTTCTATAAATAAAAATGTAACCAAAAATCGAAAAAATAAAAAATGCTATCCTAAACCAAAATGATGGACTTTAACCTCTCTTTTTTTATTGATTTTTCGATTTCGGTTTGGTTATCCTAAACATTCGATTTTTTTTTTTTTTTTTTTTTTTGCACACCCCTACTTTTGTGAGTGAAGAAGTCAAACCAACTTCAAGCTAAGAACTAGTGATTTTTTCTGAAAAATGCACAAAATCCATTATGTGCATAATGACTATTCTGCATAAAAATCAGTTCTTCTATTGCATCAAGAGGTGCTTTCCCCTAATAAATATTACTTTTCACTTGTCCTATTTTTTTTTTAAATTTCATTTTTTTTTTGTTTTCTTTTTCTTACTTTTCCATTTAGTTAAGTTTTGCTAGAATTTTGGCAATATCTTCCCTAAGCAAAAAAAACCTATTTCTTGGATACAGCTAAGTTACTTAATTAAGGATGTTACAATTAGGACACAAATATTTTAAACATAATTTATAATAATTGTATAGTGGCAAGTAGAAGTAGTCAACACACTATGCTCAACCACTATTTATAAACCACTTTCATTTCACAAGATCCATACACACTATATGTATTTTGTATAAACTTAAGAAAAACCAACAGACTTTCATAATTGCAGAAGTAAGAACATTGAAAAGACAAACGTCGAAAAAAGTATGAGAACGATAACATTAATGATTCTTTAATTAAGAAATTGGAGATTAAAAGTTCACTTAAGCACAAACATCAGGATGGGCAACAAGGTAATCCTCAACAGCCTTAAACATTCCTACAGCCTTGTCCTTGCCTTTCTTCACATCTTCCTCCTTTAGCTCAACTCCTGGCTTCGTGTTGTAGTCGCTGGTCATCTTGCAAACACAACCATCATTTGTGGCTTCAAATTTTATCTCATATGCAACAGATTCAATCTTATCAAAAATGACATCACCCTCGATCAAAGTGTATTTGCAGTAGAACTTCTCTGCATCAATTGCATCCATCTTATGTTTCAAGGATTTCAAATGTCCCCCTATTAACAAAATAAATTGTAAGAAAACACATAAAAACAGCTTAGACCATAATCGCATAAATGCAACATATTACTAACCTTTCTAATTCTAGGATAAATAAACTTATTAGCTACACCATTTGACATAATAAAATGAAAATTTCAGTAATTTTTTGCTATTAACTTTTATCACATGGCATTATATAGAATAAATAAATAATAATATAATTTATAATTTTATCTTGAAAAGGATGTCTTAAGCCTTAAGAAACATAATGGTGCCAACCTTCGGCAAAGTTAGTTTGTTTAATGCTTCCAACACCTCCATCTCCTTCAACATACTCAATACTCTTGATTCCTCCGGGAACGATCATTGGAATGTGAATGTGGGACTCAAGGATAAGGCCTTGAACATCCTTTTTGGGGCAACTTTACAGGAAAACTCTTCAGTGTATGTGAAACCCATCTTCTTCTGGACGATGAAAAAGGATGACTTTAAGAATATGTTAATAAGATAACACGACGGTGCTAGTAATGCAGAAAGTAGAATATGAGTTGTGATGAGAAACAATATCATACTGATATTTATAGATGAATGAGTGCAAGGATTTCTTGCTCGTTAAATTTAATTTTTCTAAATTCTAGCACTCCAAGGTGGACCTCTACAGTTTGTGGGCGCATTTTTCAATTATTTCTAAATCCCTCTAATTCACTTGAGCAAATGTGACATTGACTTGAACAGTTTCAAGATTTGAGTCTC
This sequence comes from Combretum micranthum, assembly GCA_024138025.1. NCBI lineage: Eukaryota > Viridiplantae > Streptophyta > Magnoliopsida > Myrtales > Combretaceae > Combretum > Combretum micranthum. The sequence goes on along the minus strand of JAMXBD010001369.1, from coordinate 175,384 downwards.
TCCATGGTATATTAAAATTTTTACATTCGATGACGGTAATGCATTCGGAATTATTGTCCTGAAATTTTATTTCGCCTTCTTTCTCCTCGTATATTTTTATATTTAAATATTGGTTGTTTCTCCCTCCTTGGTAACAAGTTCTGAAACGGTTATGAACATAAACTAATAGGGGGGTTGAATGGGATAAAAAGAGATATAATTAAATACTAAACTATTTTAAGAAATAACCTTTCTACCTCATATTTGAATATAGTTTGAGTAAAATATATTAATTGGATATTACAAATATGTAACACTGATGAAATTTTTCTATTTTGAACAAATCTCTATGTGATTACCATTTACCGTCTTCTTGTATTAAACGTTACGTACAGTACTCAATGTTTTCCCCCTGTCTAGAACGTCAATGCCAACTATTTCTGCTTACAATGAGTTTATTTTTTATTTTTAGAAGAAGTCTTCAATGGCATCCCATTTGTACGATGCTATATATATTCGGTGAATATGATATTCGTCTTATTAGGAGACAATGTGAAAACGATAGCTGTGTGTCATGTGCATGATTTTGAAGCCAAACTATTATTTGATTCCCTGTTTCAAATCTTTCAACGTTGACTCACACAACATCTAGATGGTCAGATTTCACATGATGCTTAATTTCAAACTATTATAAGTTCTTACCCAATAATAATGTATTTCGGATGCCCAATTAATTAAATAAAGGTTGAGGTAAAAAACTATGAAATAAAATCTGAATTAAGAATTAATATTTCACGAGGAGCTATAATGATAAATTAACATCAAGGTTAAGGAACTCGCATTAAAGCTACAAAGTTTTAGAAGAAGAGATAACTTGTTTTATGAGAAACAAAGTAAGAAAAAATTTAATTAGAATGGTACGTTATCTTATTTGCATATTAAATACTCATTTTTCAAGAAGAAAGTTACATTAAATAAACTAGATATTTCTATGAATGGCTTATAGCTTAGTAGTATCACTTTATTTCTCAAGTAAGATTTACCAAGTGCGAATTCATTTCATTCATTCTAACGATGAAAAAAGAAAAAAAAAGTTTCTTAGTATTTTCGTCAATAGTATAAAATTCAAATAAAATTATGAAAATTGCCTTTCAAAATTTTCCTGGTCAAAACATTTTAACTTTTTAGGCTTTGGACAAAGTGAAAAATGAAATTGTTATTTACCCAAAATGCAAAGAAATATGAGCCATTTGAGTTAAGCTAGTCCAATAAGAAGGTTCCCTTTGTCCCTTTTTTCTCTCTCGAAAGTCCTTCTTGTGCCGTCAAAGTACTTGTTAATGTATTATAAATGTAGAGATTAGCGAATAGGATCAACCTTAAAACCTATATTCTATAAAATAGCTTTTAGAATTTGTGAGGATTTTTATTCTCCTTTTTTGAAGTCTAATTTTATTAACGATTGATGTCCAATATCACATTATCCAAGTTGCATGTTTATATTTCTTTAAATGTATATATCTATATATATATATATATATCTGAGCCCAAATCCACCTAAGTTTCTTATTATAATTATTAATGTGCTTGAATAGAATTTCCTAAGTGAAATACCCTAAACATCCACATGTATTAGAAATTGAGTTTAGATAGATTTGAATAAGTTAAATAAATTATAGGATATAATTAGACGAGTTGACATAATAGAATTAATAATTAATTGAGTAGAATTTAAGATTTTGACTCCTAATCTCCTAAACATGTTTTTAAAATGTTTAGATGATTCATAAACCTTTAATTCTTAGCCTAAACTCCAGTTTCTAAATCTCCCTAAAATTTGAGTTCATTTGCTTGAGTAAAAATATCAGTTCTTAAACCAACTCAAATTAAATATCCTTTTATCTAAAATAAATTCCTAAATTAAGTTCTCATCTAGGGTTCCTAATTTCTAACATATCAGTCCTAAAATTATCTTTTAAATACTTCTAGAACTATAGATATTGATCTAATAGTTTTAAACCTATACCTTATTCTAAAATATTCTAAAATTTTATCCTTATTTTACCTTTATTCCTTTTTTCCCCTGCCTCTTCATTCTTCTTTATCCCCCTCTTCTTTGTTTCCTTCTTTCTCTCTTTCTCTCTTTCTCTCTTCACTACAAGAAAAATGGGCTTTAGAGATAAAAATTCTGTCTCTAAACGTAAATTTCCGTCGCAAAAACCATCATCGCAGATTTTATTTATAAAATTATAACTACATTTCATAATTTTCGTCGCAGATTTTCTGTCTCTAAAGGCCTATTTTCTTGTAGTGCTTAAAGAAATCTCATTTTGAGAAATACAAAGCGGAAATCAAAGCTAGAAGTGTAGAAGGAGATCTCAAGTCTTCTTTAGAAGATAAGTTTATAGTTCAATTCATATTTGTTTACTTGTTATTTACATTTATAATTGATGAATTAATATTGAATTGGATTGAGAGTGCTATTTATATATGTATTTATTGATATAATGCTTATTGGGGGTGAGGTTTGAGGAAGAAGATGATGAATAGTGGGTTGGAATTTGTTGAAGTAGTTTGGTTGTGTTTGGTGTTGTTGATGAGTGTAGAAGTGTTGTTTAGACTTCATATGAGTTGTATATAGCTTTTATGAGGTTTTGATTGAAGTAGAATGTGTAAAAACTTGATAAAATGAAGTTGTATAAATAAAGGAAATTTATCAGAGTTGTCAAGGGACAAATCACGGGTGAGATAGGGAGTGTGACACGCTCTGATCCCGTGATTTTTCAAATCACGGTGTGATCATGGCAAGATTAGTCCCCTGTAGCTTTGATATGTTTTTATAATTTGATCATAACTTTTTCACCCAACCTCAAATTGAGGTGATTCAAGTTGCATTGAAAACTTAAAAAGAGATCTACAACTTTCATTTTAAGTTTTTATAAATTCGAAAAGTATTGATACTTAGATTTTAGTTCTTTCCACCTATTGTATTTTCTTAAACAAAGTCAAAACTTGTATTTGCTTTCTAAATGTTTATTGTTTAGAGTAAATGAATCCCTTTAAGTTAAAATGAGATAGATAAGTGATATTAATGTGTTATGTTAATTGAGTGATATAATTAAGCATGAATTAAGTGGATTTACATATTAAATAAATAATTAAATTAAATATAGAAGTTAGTTATAAAATAGACATAGCTAACTACCTAGTTTAACTTGATTAAATAGATTTGAATGAGTTAAAATGAATTAGATTGAGTTAGTTTAACCAACTTTGACCTAGTTTTTGAATTAAATGATTAAGGTTAATTAATTTGGCTAAGTTTAAGTTAATGTAAGCTCGAGTTAACATGGATCCTAGTTGTATAATGAATTAGTAATGAATCTAAGTACAATATGACTTAATGAACTTCACTAAGCTAAAATGAATTAGATTGTTTAAGTTTAACTAACTTGACTTAGTAAATGAATTAAATGACTAACTCTAATCAATTTGGCTAGGATTTAGTTAAAAGAGTTAATGGTTAATAATTGGTTTAAGTTAATGAGATAAGATAACCTTAGATTAACATGGTGAATATGTTGTTTTAAAGGTGTTTGCTTAAGAAATAGATGTTTTTGTGCATAAATACCTGATTATGTTGTTGTTGATAAAAGATTATAAACAAAGTGAAAAGAAATACTTTGACAGACAAAGGAGAACTGTCTATATTTTGGCTAGGCGATCTTCGCAACCATAGTGGGGTTTCAAATTAGTATCTGATCAACTAGGATTATAATAAAAGTTTGAGATGAGTAAATAATTGATATAAGTTCTTATATGAGTTTGTTATATAATTGGATTATTGGTTTAAGTTCTTATATAAATTTAATTCTTGAATAGATATGGATATGTGGTACATTCTTTGAGATGGCTTTTGTCTTAACTTCAGAGATCCTGTTTGGATTTCATATGAGAGGTACGTAGTAACTTGCGTGTTGGATGTTAGGATAGCATACAAATAGATTAAGAACTTAAACTCGACTTAATAATTGATGAGTGTTGGTTACCTATTACACCGCTGTAAACCCCCAAATTTTTTAATCGGTTTAGCTTGAAACCTTAAACCAGAAGTCAATTGGATTTCCCAAAACAATAAAACCCTAGTTTACCGTAACCGCTTAAGTCTGGCATTGCCGTTTTCTTTGGCCCTAGAAAACGAAGTTGGAATAATTAGCTAGAATAGTTCGTAATAGCTATAGGTTATATAAAAATATCAGCCTTGCGAATTTCGGGTGTCTTTTGAACCCGATCGGACACAATTCTTGAAAATATGTCCCAGAGCCCGGAATAGTAAAAATATTTCGAATATACCATTAGACTCGTAAAAATACAAGGTTTTCAAAAATATCAGTTTCGTAATTTTTCGGTAAGTAAAATTAACAGATATAGCTATTAGACGCATATTTTCTTACTACCGGTACTTTATTAGTCATATCTACTTTACAATACACTATTCATTACTATTCTACACTATTCTTTTATCTCTACTTTTTCTTACACCTACTCTTACACACTCCAAAACCTATAATTCTTACTTTTTACCTTTCCTATAACTTTATTTCACATCTACTTTACATATTACATCTTTTATTTAACAAAAATAAAAAAAATAAAATCTCTTTCCCCCTCCATGGTACATGGCCGGCGCCCCCTTGTCCCCTTCCTCCTCAATTTTTTTTCAATTTTTATTTATTTTAATCACATAAAAATCACTTCACATTTTCTATAAATATCCCCCCTCCTCTTTCACTTCTTTCACATCACTACTACCCACAAGTTTCTTACTAAAACTCTCTCAAATTCTCCTCTCAAAACTCTCTCAAAATACATCCCAAAACTCTCTTAAAATAATTCACAACAACTTCTACCTACAACAAAAACCCATACCACATACTACTACCAAAATCTTCTTTAGGTAACTATCTTATATTATTTTTCTTCTTCTTCATATCATGTAACTTTACATGACCATAGTGTGAGTTTTCAAAGACTAAAAGTTATGGAAGCTACATTATGTTCATGTATTGTTCTTGTTCATGAAATCTATTTATATTCATGTTATTATTTTTGTTCATATTATTATTACTATATCTAATTATTATTATCTATCTATATACATACATAATCTTTAGAGCATATAAGCTCACTTGTAATTTATTTACTTTATGCAATGTGATTTATTTATTATTCCATTGCAATTTATTTATTTATTTCTTGTTAAAATAAGACTAGTCTCTAGTCTTAGATTTGTCCTTATCAAGTCAAAACAAAATTTTCTTTCTTTCATTTTATTTTTATTTTTGGGACTAGTCTACTTCTTAGTCCCAGGAGCCTTGAAAAAGCTAAGACTCCATACTTGACTTTATTACTTATGTTATTTTACTTGCTATTATTTTCTCATAGTTCATGTTTATTTAAATTGTTGTCCAAAGTTTCAAGTTCTGAAAATAAATTGACAAAAAGGAGATTTTTGACACTTAGAAATAAGTTTATGTAAAGAAGAAAATCTATGGTTTGAAAACAAAGTTATCTCTTTCAAGTTACAAGAAGAAACCACTAAGATTTTACAAACTACTTTTACTATAAAAAGTTTCTTAAGTCACATATTGTTCCACTTTGTTTTTATCAAGAAAATAAATTTTTTATGCATGAATGATTTCTATGAAAAACATAAAACATGAGGAAAGAATGAGAATTTTTTTTCAAATAAAGATTTTTGCAAACAAAGGAATTTGTACAAGAAAAATAAATGGAAAATAGTATTAATATAAAACTTAGAAGAAGAAAAATTTATTTGAGATATATATATATATATATATACATGCAACAAAAAAAAAACATTTTTGAAAAATAAAGAAAAAAATATTCATTTCAAGTTTACAAACATGAAATTCTTGTAAATTATATTTCTAAACAACTCCAAAAATCGACATAATTTTACTTGATAAAAAAATGGACAACAAACACTTGAGCATGAATGAATGTGAGCCAGTAAGCATAAAAAGAGAATTTTTCAACTATATAGATAACTAAGTATTTATCACACAAATTTTGATTTCTTTGAACCAAAGTTGTTTTGTGTTGGAAAATTCGTGGTGGATTTCGTCACCACTGTTTTGGGCCTAAGTGGTTTATTTTGAAAAAATAGTTTTAGAAATGGATAAATATTTTCGAGTGGTGAGAAATCGGTATATTATATGCGCAATTAAGAGTTAAAATGACCAAGTTATGGCCATTTTAAATTGAAATTTTCCTTTATGAACTTTAACGTTCTTTTGACATTGTTTGTCAAATCAAGAATATCGTCAAGGAATACTCATTGTGGGTATTTTCTTTGGCTAGGTAACCCCGAGGAAGGATTTCTTTATCCCGAAGATTATTACATTAAGGTAGAGTGTGTGAACGACTCACCTGCATAAGGAATAGTCGACATGGCATCGTGAGTTTATTTTCGTTAAATGCTATACTTGTTGTGTTGTATTTAGTTGCATTAGAGTTAGGAAAAAGAAAATGGATATGTATGTTAATTAATTCTCTGAAAGAATCCTAAGAATATCGAAGCCGGAATTGATTATAATGCTTGTTTTAGTATAACACTTGCTTTGTATGAAATGCTTTGATCACCTTAAACTTGATAATAATAATGTTATGGTATTATAAATAAGTGGATTCATGCATACCACGAAGTGAGTCACATTGCATTTTGGGTTATTATCCTTGGGTGAGAAGAATAGTAGGCTCATGTCGAAAGCAATACTTGACGGAAGATCCGAAAGCGATTGCTTGGCGGCTTAAGAGAAATGCTTGGCGGAAAATCCGAAAGCAAGGTCAATTTAAGTAGACTTGGAATGCTTGGCAATGAGTGCTCGTAAGTATAAAACTTTTTAACTAAAACTACTTGAATTGAGGTTATGTATCACCAAACCCCGAATGGAGGGTGCAAATCCATTCAACATATAGTTCCCGAAAAACTATATGCTTGTTTGCCAACGTGTATGTTAGATCACATTTGATTGTTTAAACAACTTGTTTGAACTTTGTCATAAGAAGTTATTTGTGGAAATAGTTCTCACTAAGCCTGTTAGCTTATACCCCCATAGATATCTTTTGCAGTTTCCCTATTTATGGTTAAGGCCACGAGGACCTGTGGTCAGTAATTTCTTTTTGGACAAAGGAAATTTTAGATGAAGTATAATTATTAGTATTAAGTACCATATTCTTGTAATAGATTAGTAATCTCGGGGAAATATCCCTAAGTTGTAAAGATCATTGTATAAGTGAATGATTATTATGAATCCTCTTTTCTTAATGTGTTATTTATATATTCTTAAGCTTCATAATTCCATATATGGTCCTCTAAAGTTGTGAAAGCACGCCTTACACTTAATATAAAAGCTTTTGGAATTGGCTAAGGTTGTCATACTTAAGCTTTAATATTGAGTGTGGCGGACTGTCACGTTTAGGGTACCCTTTAGGGCGTGACAACCATTGAATCTGGTTTGAGGAGCGGCACCTTGTCATGATGTAATGAGACGGTAGTTTTAGGCGCTTAAGATACCTTTGTCATGATGCAATGACTTTTACAAGTGGTACGGCAGGTTGTCGATGGGGTTTTTGGTATCAGTATAACATTTAGGATGAAGTAACATGATTTAATTCGATGTTTTTAGGACTTGAATTAGGTGATGTTATGGACTGAGATAAGTAAAGATGAGATATGGGTGAGAACCTTAGATGAGACTATTTTTTCATTTTTAGATATACAATCTAGGAGATATAAGTCCCCGAACGACTTATATCAACTCCTTGAGCATCGAGGTCGTTACTCAGATCCTCCCAAATGTCTCTGTCGCCCGAAGTTTGAATACTCCCATATTGCTTTGTTTACCTTAAAGAAAAGATAATAATATGTTGATGTTGCATTGCATTTAGTTAAGATCGTGTGTCACTTCATGTGTGAATGTGTTACTGTGTACTGACTTCCACTCATTCTTGTTGTTGTTTTCTTTTTACAGGAGTTATGAAGATGAGTGATGATATGATGATTTGATGATGATGTAGAGTATTGTTTTGTTGTTTTGTTATTATTATTGTTGTTGATGATGAGATGTCGATATGGATGATGTGATGATGTTTGTCTTAGGTATTGGGCTTCAGTTAATCCGGGAAGATGAGGAGGAGATTATGTGAGTTAGGGCCAATGGATTATTTGTACTTTGTTTATTTTATTTTGTTTTAACTTCAAGAGTTAGATTTATTTTCGAACTTGTAATATTCTTTAAAGGAGTGCACATTTGTTCGTAAATGGTTGTCTACCCTTTAAAAGTAGATTTTAAAGTGTTTTTATAAAGTTTTGTTTCTCAGAAAGTTGATATGCTCTGTAGGGAGTAGAGTTTTATAAATTGATTTTATTAAAATTGCTTTTCTGCTGCTAAATCCAGTTATTCAAGAATTTAATTAAACGATTTCATAACCTGAAATTGAGTAGTAATGTTCAATATAAACAAAATCTTTTAAATGAAGCCTAAACATGTAATACTTTAGAATATTATAAAATATTATATGCGGCAGTCGCATTTTAATTGATTTAATTAATCGAATTAAATTTTTAGGGTGTTACACTAAGTCAATCACCTAAAAAATTGTAACAATTAATTATATTACTTTTGGGCTTGACCTAGGTTCCCTTAAAAGCCCAATAATTATATTACTTTTGGGCTTAATGGACTTATTTGCATTATCTCAAGCTCATACAACTATCTATAGATTCAATACCTATTTGATGAGCTTAATTAAAATTACTAAAACCCATTGACTTAAAAAAAATAATAATCCAAATCTTGATTGAGCCTATATGATATATGATCTTAGCTTAACTAATTTATCAAATAAAATTTGATAGATAAAACCTTATTTTAATTCTTATGTAAGATAACGTTCTTGTTGCTTACTAGGATGGGCATTTACAATGAATTAATACTTAAAGATGACTAAAATAATTACTTGAGTGTACTTGTATCGTTTTTTTTTTTAATCTAAGCCAAGGAGCTAGAACCCTATTGAGTGGAATGCCAATATGTAGTTAGGCACTTAAGCCATCAAAGATAGATTGACGGGTAGCTTATAGGGGAAATAGTTGCAAGCCAAAGCCTACTTACATTTGCTAAGAAGTTACATATGTGTAGTTTACAACTTATGGGGCCAACTAAATTACACAATGTCATGGACTAAAAAATGAAAAGAATGTAATAGTTGTAAACCTTGGAAAAAGCTATTACATGACTAGAGTTAGGTTAAAAAGGAATTTGTCTGCATTTATCAACCCCTAAGTAATTGTTACTACTTAGGTGAAATTTCCAAAATTCCTATACACAGTTAATTGAGATAGTATTAGTTACTTAGTATACAAATATGAGTAAATTTTTACTTTTCTTTGGTTTGGATAGGGTTTGGTTGCAAATAATTTAGATATATGAGTATAATAAAATTTATATAATGAATACATTTAGAATAAAGACTTTATATTTTAATTATTCATTTTAATTTGTCTATCTATCCTTTTTCATTTTAAAATTTCATTTGGATTTAGATATCTAAATTTCAATCCTTAAATCATAAAAATTTTCATCCCAATTCATTTTAAGAAAACATTTTATGAAAATAAATTCTTACTTAAAAATTAGCTAAAGTCTTATGCTAGTTTATCTTCTTGTATTAAAATTTTTTTAAAACCATTGAGCCCGTTTCATTAAGCAAACTTAAATCCAAGTTTAAATGTCCAATTACAAGCCCCAAAGCCCAAAGCCCAAAGCCTTTGTTTTAACATGCACCTAATAATGTTTCTTAACATGAGATAATTAAAAAGGTGCCAAAAAGTCAAAGTTGCTTTTTAGATATTTATCAAGTAAAAAATTAACAAAATTATCTCATAATTTACCCTAAAGCAGGTGCCATTTTCAGCTGGGAGAAGCTATATCATCTTCATCAATTTTTCTTCTAAATATTTCACTAAAATCCTCCAAAATTCTTATTCTTATGTCAACCCTATTTTACTTAAAGTACTACTTACTTTCTCTAATCATTTATTTACTTATTTCTTCCATAAAACCAATCTTTGTTCTATTGAATTTCTAGATGAGTTGGAATTGAGAAATAGGTCGAGTTTATGCATGATTAAGCTTCTATATCTTAAAAGAGAAGAGTAGCAGAGTTTATAATGTATATTTTATAAAATAGGTGAATATACTTAGTTACATGTTGAAATTTTATGGAAAGTAGGGTTATTAATGTTGTTAGTATTAGATAAGTAAAGTTTTAGTGACAAGGTTGATAGTTAGTATTTAAACCCATATATGATAAACTTTAGTTGCTTGACAAGTTTAATGTTATGTATGTGTAGTATGTATATGAATGTGTAATGTGTATATAAACTTAATAAATGCTTGATATTATGCTTATATGTTAACGTTGTGAAGTTTCTATTTAAAAGAGATCACATTAGTAGGTTAAGTAATGCAAATTTATGAAAATTTCTAAGCAAAGAACACTAAGTTAGTACCCTATTCATCATAGGCATAATGAAGGGCGTTATTCCTTCGAAAATTTATTTTTGCTAAATCACAGGCATAATGATCCATCCACAAACTATAACTATATCAATCACAGCCACAATCCAAACTATAACTATATCACAACCTTGATAGTGGTCGTGATCCCTTTTGTAGGATTTTCAAAGTGTGAAATGCCCGTCATCATTAGTGCAATCTTACCTGCAATTCATATCACGACGACCATAATTGTGATAGATCCTCAGATATTGTTAATAATAATAATAATAATAATAATAATAATAATAATAATCATAAAATCTTATGTAAATGATTAATTGAATGCAGCCTTAATATTATTTATATATTGAGATGTATATTACCTAAACTTGATTAAGTAGTTAGTTAATGAAAGTAGATAAATAGACTAATAATAGTTACTAATATGAGATAAATTCTTTGAAACAAATTTGTCCATTCAATTATGTGTATCTTGTGATCATATGCAAAGTACTTCGACTCAACAAAGTATGTAGTAACTTGTTTGTTGTTTGTTTTTTTGTTGATTATCTAAGATACACATCTTTAATAAATTAAAACTTAAATATGGCCTAAATAATGATTATCATGTTTATGCTTGTGTCGTTTAATCTGATGACCTTGCTAAATGATGTCTACATGTTAACTAGGCAATTAGACTACCCTCTATCATTGCTAATGATAATTTATAGGTGGCTAGACGGGTAGCTGTTCGGGCAAATGATATTGGTGTAACGTTTACTTGCACTTAGGAGGAAGTAATACGTTTTAGTTAACATTTATGGGACTATTAGAGTGTGAGTGCTCCATCATTGCTTTGTTACACTTAAAAATTAAAGAGATAATTTATTGATTGCTATATTGCATTAGATTAAGAGTGTGTGTGTGTGTGTGTGTTCATCTTGTATGTGCATGTGTTACTGTTGTATTAGGCTTCGGCTCACATTTTCTTTTACAAGCGTTGAAGATTTTGATGATGATTCCTATGATTATCTAGGCTATGGCACGGACTTAAAAAGCACAGATATTGAAGAATTTCTTGATGTGTGGGATGATTGGGACCTACAAAAATATGGATATATTTTGTTTAAGACTTTGTTTATACTTTTAAAACTTGTAATTTTGTTAAAAACTTATCTATAAGCTTATAATCTATAAATTAATATATTAACTTTTATGTTTTGAGAGACTAGATACTCACAAGAGTAGTTTTTGATACATATAATAGTAAAAGTTTATTTTCCGTTGTTTTCTAAATTGTATACAAAAATCTAATTTTATGGTTTTAAAATTTTAAATTGAATAGCAAACAATTACAATAAAAGATATCTTTTTGGATAACCTTATGTGTAATGCTTGAGTATTATGCACAGTTAGGCGAGATACGCCTTGAATCCTAGTTCGGGCCATGACATCAGGACTCCCAGGTTCTAGCATGTTACCAAAGTCCAAGTGCTCCACTTTTGTTTACTATACCTAAATTAAAAATCTAATTGATTTGTTGTTGCATTTGCATTAGACTACGTGGGTATGAACATATCATGTGTGCTTGTGTTACAGTTATATTAGGCTTCTAGACTCACTTTTGTCTTTTACAAGTGTTGATGATGATGACTCTAATGTGGATCATTATAACCATCTAGGTTATGGGATAGATATAGACAAGCTATTGAAAGAGTAGAGCAATTAGATGCATTGGACTTCGTTTGTTTGTTTTTGATGGTTTACTTGTACTTGGGAGATTTTATTGTATTGATGAGTGATTTCTACAGATTATTTCGGCTTTGGTTTATTCCTATGCTAGTGTTTTTCTGATTATTGGTTTGTTTACCTATAATGGTAGAGTTTGAGGTTTTAGACATACTTTTACTTTTGTTAAATTATATTCAGTAGTCTACTCATATAAGTAGCTTTTGAAATCCTTTTGCAAAACTTTATTTTCTACTACAATAGTAATCATTTACAAAATTTAATAGATGATATCATAAATTAATATTGGTAAGAAACGTACTCAGTTAATGATAGCCTTTACATATACGATGGTGAAACTATAGACACCTTGATACCCTAATTGACACGCGAAAAAGGAAAAAAAACAAAATAAGCATGCAAGAATTAACACATATAACATTATATCATGACAACATTGCATTATTTGAGATAGTGAAGGCACGTGAACTTATATAAGAGATGTGAGATGGTGGGAAGAAGATTTGATTGTTGAGTTAGAGAGTGAACTTGAGAAATTAAAAATAAAAAGGAAAACATGACTAGAATAAATTGTTGATGATGTTTCAAATTTACAAAAATATTGCTTGTTTGTTTTATAAGCGATTCATGTGGTTTCGTTGGTTTGATTTCTAGATGAATTATGAACGTTACCAACTATCTTTAAACAAAACATAAAATAATAAAGAACCATATGTTGCATTCGATTAAATTATTCATTTGGTTTGCTCCAATTAGCTGAATAGCCTCATTGAATGTACTTATGCAAATAATAATTTTTGTCTTTTTGCATGTTACAAATAGTATCTTTTTTAAACAAAAAATGGATGTTATGTCTATTTGTGCCTCAACAAATTTCAAAGAATTTTTTTTTAATTTTTTTTCATGGAACACAGTTTTGTCTAAATTAAATTACCTTTCACTTTTTTGTGGGGGTGTTCATGCTTTGATTAATTGATCCGTGAATCCATTTTTTTACCTAACTATAATAATCAATTTTTTAATATCTCGATCATAAACCTATCAATTATAAACGATTAACCACCTTGACGTTTAGCCCTTTTTTTGTTTATTTTTTTTTTAGTTTTTAACCATTTGATATAATAATTATGCAAAATTTGTAGTTAATCATATTTTTCGAAATGTTCGTGAAAAAAGTAGAGCATTTTTTTTTTATAATTGTATTAAAAACTATAAAATAAGAATGCAAGACATGTGAAAGTGTTGTTAACGGACATTGGTGCTATCAAGATAATCATTATAATAGCCTTTTGCTCATGTGTTCTTATCAACCTTAAATAGTTGAGCTCAATACAAAATCTTAATCAATTATATAAGTATATTATAAAATTATATGTATTTATAAATATGGATTGGTTAACCAAAACTCATTTCTAGTTTTAAATCAAAACCATAAAAAATTAAAAAAAAAAATAAAATGCTAATCCTAAACCAAAGCAATGGATTGGTTAACCCTTTTTTTTAATCGGTTTTCTGGTTTTGTTTGGTTATCCTAAACATTTTTTTTTTTTTTTTTTTGCACACCTCTACTTTTACGAGTGAAGAAGTCAAACCAATGTCAAGCTAAGAACTATTGATTTTTTCGAAAAAAAATTGCACAAAATTCATTACGTGCATAACGACTATTTTGCAAAAAAAAGTTCTTCTATTGCATTGCGAAGTGCTTTCCCCTAATAAATATTACTTTTCATTTTTTTATATTTTTTTCAAAATTTCATTTTTTTTTTTTTTTGGGCTTCTTTTTCTTACTTTCCATTTAGTTAAGTTTTGCTAGACTTTTTGCAATACCTTCCCTAAGCGAAACCATATGGACAAACAGAGTCTGTTTATAGGAATAAATAAGTAAATCAGCCTATTGGTACCTATTTCTTGGATACAGCTAAGTTACTTAATTAAGGATGTTACAATTAGGACACAAATATTTTAAACATAATTTATATAATTGTATAGTGGCATGTAGAAGTAGTCAATACACTATGCTCAACCACTATTTATAAACCACTTTCATTTCACAAGATCCATACACACTATACGTATTTTGTATAAACTTAAGAAAAACCAACAGACTTTCATAATTGCAGAAGTTAGAACATTGAAAAGACAAACGTCGAAAAAAGTATGAGAACGATAACATTAATGATTCTTTAATTAAGAAATTGGAGATTAAAAGTTCACTTAAGCACAAACATCAGGATGGGCTTGCCTTTCTTTGCCTTTCTTCACATCTTCCTCCTTTAGCTCAACTCCTGCTTCGTGTTGTAGTCGCTGGTCATCTTGCAAACACAACCATCATTTGTGGCTTCAAATTTTATCTCATATACAACAGATTCAATCTTGTCAAAAATGACATCACCCTCGATCAAAGTGTATTTGCAGTAGAACTTCTCTGCATCAAGTGCATCCATCTTATGTTTCAAGGATTTCAAATGTCCCCCTATTAACAAAATAATTGTAAGAAAACACATAAAAACAACTTAGACCATAATCGCATAAATGCAACATATTACTAACCTGTCTAATTCTTGGATAAATGAACTTATTTGCTAGATCGTTTGACATAAAAAAATTTTTCATAGTAATTTTTGCTATTAACTTTCATCACATGGCATCGTATAGAATAAATAAGTAATCTAATTTATAATTTTATCTTGAAAAGGATGTCTTAAGCCTTGAGAAACATAATGGTACCAACCTTCGGCAAAGTTAGTTTGTTTAATGCTTCCAACACCTCCATCTCCTTCAACATACTCAATACCTTGATTCCTCCAGGAACGATCATTGGAATGTGAAGTGGGACTCAAGGATTAAGGCCTTGAACATCCTTTTTGGGGCAACTTTACAGGAAAACTCTTCAGTGTATGTGAAACCCATCTTGTTCTGGACGATGAAAAAGGATGACTTTAAGAATTTGTTAATAAGATAACACGACGGTGCTAGTAATGCAGAAAGTAAGTATGAGTTGTGATGAGAAACAATATCATACTGATTTTATAGATGAATGAGTGCAAGGATTTCTTGCTCGTTAAATTTAATTTTTCTAAATTCTAGCACTCCAAGGTGGACCTCTACAGTTTTGTGGGCGCATTTTTCAATTATTTCTAAATCCCTCTCATCACTTGAGCAAATGTGACATTGACTTGAACAGTTTCAAGATTTGAGTCTCTCCAAGGTATAATAAAATTTTACATTCGATGACGGTAATGCATTCGGAATTATTGTCCTGAAATTTTATTTCGCCTTCTTTCTCCTTGTATATTTTTATATTTAAATATTGGTTGTTTCTCCCTCCTTGGTAACAAGTTCTGAAACGGTTATGGATTTAAACGTAAACTAATAGGGGGCTTGAATGGGATAAAAAGAGATATAATTAAATAATAAACTATTTTAAGAAATAACCTTTCTACCTCATATTTGAATATAGTTTGAGTAAAATATATTAATTGGATATTACAAATATGTAACACTGATGAAAATTTTCTATTCGAACGAATCTCTATGTGATTACCATTTACCGTCTTCTTGTATTAAACGTTACGTACAGTAAATGTTTTCCCCCTGTCTAGAACGTCAATGCCAACTATTTCTGCTTACAACGAGTTTATTTTTTTATTTTTAGAAGAAGTCTTCAATGGCATCCCATTTGTACGATGCTATATAAAAATCGTTGAATATGAAATTTGTCTTATTAGAAGACAATGTGAAAGCGATTGCCGTGTGTCATATGTACGATGTTGAAGCCAAAATATTAATTGATTCCCTGTTTCAAATCTTTCAACATTGACTCACACACAACATCTAGATGGTCAGATTTCACATATGGCTTGATTTCAAACTATTATATGTTCCTTACCCGATAATTATGCATTCGGATGCCCAATTAATTAAATATAGGTTGAGGACAAAAAACTATGAATAAAATCTGAGTTAAGAATTATAATTTTGCGAGGACCTATAATGATAAATTAACATCAAGGTTAAGGAACTCGCAGTAATGCTACAAAGTTTTAGAAGAAGAAGTATAACTGGTTTTATAAGAAGCAAAGTAAGAAAAAATTTAATTAGAATGGTACATTATCTCATGTATATATTACATACTTATTTTTAAAGAAGAAAGTTACATTAAATAAACTAGATATTTCTATGAGGACCTTATAGATTAGTTAGTATTATCCTTATTTTCAAGCAAGAGATATCAAGTACGAATCCTTTTTTCTATTCTAATGGTAAAAAAGAAAAAAATCTTTCTAGTATTTTCATCAATAGTAAAATTCAAAAAATAATGAAAAAATGCCTTTCAAAAATTTCCTGGTGAAAACATTTTAACTTTTTAGGTTTTGGACAAAGTAAAAAAATGAAATTTTTATTTACCCAATGCAAAGAAATATAAGTGTCACGACCTTAATAGGGGTCTAGTAGGATTGTCCTCAAGTTGTCATATTACGTGTGCACCCGCAATATGAAAACCGTCTTGCAAGTCAGAGATTACAAGACTCTATTTATTTATTAACTTCTCATACATTGATCATACAATACATATAATGCTACTATTGAAACATAACTATGGAATCCGATTTTCCACATCTCACCAAGATCGCAGAGAATCGGTATCCCCTACCAAATAGTAAAAATTGGGTTTCAACCTATAAAATACAAAATCTCAAATGCTTATACAATTTATCAAATTTGTATTCTAAGTTCATTGCAATCTATCTTTCTAACTCCATGAAAGTCTGATAGGGAAATCACTCTTCACACATTCCTAGCCTATTCCCAGCAAGCATTAGCCCTGCACAAAAACTGTTGGGGTGAGCGAAACCACGGCTCAGTGAGATAACCTGACCAAACCACACATCAAGCAATAACAAACAAGTTTATTATCAAGCAAGTGTAATGTATCAATCAAACATATGCTCAATTACAAGTTTGGAGAACCGGAATCCAAACAGGATGTAGATTTACGCCCTCACATCAGGGTTGAAGGAACCTAGTCAAGGATCACATCCTTATGACCCACCCGCCCAGGAGAAACAGAGAACCATAGGAATAGCAGTACTTACTTTATTTATCACTTCATTAGATATATTTTCTTCACTCAATTTCCTTTCGGAACAAAGAGACTCCATTAAGTATTAGTCATTTCAAGCCGATACCATGGGCGTTCCTTCTTTTGCCAAGTAGTTCCCATGGAACCGAACAGAACAAGGATAATCTTGGAAGAACTAGGAAATCTACATCTAGAAAAACCAAGCATTAACCGAGATCCGAAATACTAATACGAGCGGGCTGTCACACTTTTTATGCAGTATATGCAAGTTATGCAATGCATGACCAATTCAATAGATAGTCGAATAGTATTAGGTTAGGTTCTTAAGTGTCCATCAATTCACAGACAAACCTTAACATGCTTCATACATTAATTATCATACAATGTAATTGTTACTATCAATATGGTGTTTTGGCAACCAATCATACACCAAGCACCATGCGATACCCAACCCCATATGCATAACAGTATTAGTATATTATTACATATGCACTATGCTACAAGCACAATCAATGTGATAAGGTCAAAGTTACTCACCTGGTATCCTTGCTAAGTCGTAGTAATCTACTGGAAATTCCAAAGATTGATCTGTTTCTCCTATAGAAAGATAAAAGATACTTATTACTATACTAATATTTGCATAACAATCTCGGTTGTGCCCTTTTGTCTCCTAAACTCAACCTTTATCATCTTAATCCTAATTTCGTCATTTAAATATGGGTTTTAAGGTTCATAAGGGCTTAGTTTATTCGATCGAGTTATAAAATTTGTATAAGCTCGTTTTTCTCAGGAAAAGTGTCTTAAATGATTTCAAATACCAATTTCAATAGCATAATCTTAACCTAGATCTATTTTATTTGTTTTAACTTTGATTTTAACAAATAAATGGGTATTGTAAAGCTTATTGGACATACTCTTTTTTTTCTAGTTTATTCTTTTATTTTGTATATTTTTCCTTATATGACTATGTATTCGAAATGTTTATACTATGATATCTATTATTCCAGTTTTATATTTTTAATTCTTACTTCATGCTATTGCTTTGTTTTATGTATCTACTAAGCTTTAGTGATTAAATTCGTTTTTAAGTGTCTTGATCATCACTTGGATGAAACTTATGTTATAATTTTATTTTTGTTTTGCTTCTCTTGATCTTATTTGTACTTATATGTCAAGGAAGTATTTTTATCAATATAGGTTATTTAAATTTTTGCTTTTCTAATGTAGTAAAAACAACTAAGGTTCTTAATTATTATTTACTTTGTTTGTCAACCTTATTTGTTTTTCTATATACTTTGTTTTATATTTTAGACATAGCTACTATTTTTAGACATCAATTACTTATTTTTAAATTAAGTGAGTTAAGTGATTTTACTAATTCTAAAATTTGTTATAGAAGCTTTCTAATAACTCAATTTTTTTATATCCTTTAAGGATCTTATTTTATTTTATTTTATTTATTTATTTATTATTATTTTTTTTAATCTCTAATGTTTATAATGTTTTATTATTTCTATTCCGATAGTAGTCTATAATTAGTCATTTTTAAAGTTTATGAAATACATTATATTTTTACAAAATTCGTATAGATAATTATTTCTTACTAAAAAGTGACCTAAATAATTTAAATTCATGTTTTTAGTGTAAAATCTTTAAGTAGGCTTATATTACTTATTTTAACTTATATTTTGTTGTATAAATAGGTGTTAAAAAGCTTGTTTTGCATATTATATGCTAGTTACTCAACTTATTTACTTGTTAATTATATTCCTCCTACTCTTATAAATTCTATAGTTGGTGTAAGACTTCCTATATTATATATATATATATATATATTTGTTTCCTATTGTCATTATTAAGCTTTATCATTGGTAATGAGTTTTATTATTTTTAATTTATATTGTCCATTAATATCTTTAGTGATAACAAATTTTCTTTTATTGTTTATTTTGTCAACCCTATTTGTTTATGTAGGTTAGAATTTCTATTATTTAGAGGATCTTATCTAAATTTCAATTATTAATACATGGTTCCAATGATCTTTTAAATTCATCTAAGTATTATTTTTATTCCAAATTATAGTTTATTTCTTAAGATTAATTTTAACTCAATCATAAATCTTTCGTTGTTATCATACTTTTAATATACCTAATGACAAGTTTCTTTATTATAATTTCATGCATCATATGCTTAATATATATATATATATATATATATATTTTAGACATCTTAGGGTTTATGTTGGTTGAGTTTTATTATCTTGATAACATTAAAGACATATTCTACTATTGCCCTTGAACTAAACTAAGTCATGTATTAAGTTTTTAGAGTCATAGCCTTATAGTGACAACAAAATTAGAATCTAGGGTTTTCTAAAATCTAAGTTTAATTTTCTTTATAGTTTCTTTACTAGATATGGTATTCTAACTTAATCAAAATGACTATCACCTATTATTCTCATTCATTTTAATATTAACATAATTGAAGGAAGCCATTCATGTAGAATTTCTATGACAATTCTATGCCTTTAATTTTCCTAATTTCTACACATGAAGGAGATTGTAAATTTGTAGAATAGGTTTAGACATTACCTTGATGGTTTAGAGGGAGAGACGATAAATTCTCTTTCTTATATAGACCAAAACCTACATATATAGATAAGGAGATAAGTTTATCATATTCTAAATATAAGATAACTAACTACAATATATTCTTACCCTTGTCTTTTTATTTTGTTGAATGGTTGATAACTACTTGTAGTGGAGTTGTAAGAAAAATGGAGTCTTGGTTGATGGGTCTTTGGTTGATGGAAGCTCAAATGGGGACAATTTGTTGTAAGAGAAGTGGAATTGCAATTTTTGGAGAATTTTTGTGTGTTTCACGGTTTTGAAATTTTGGGAGTGGGACTTGCTTTGTTGGTTGTCCATTATTTATAGGAGTCAAAGATAACTTATGAAGGAAGGTTTGTAACAACTTATGGAGGAAGGTTTCTAATAACTTATGGATGAAGGGTTGAGATAACTTATGTAGGAAGGTTTAACTAGTCTAGGCTTTAATTATTTATTTTATTTAATAAATTATGTTGTTGGTGTTGTTTTACGATAAAGGAAGAGAAATCTTTGTTTACCGGTTCTACAAGTCCCTTTAAGTAATTCAACAAGTTTGCATTAATTAAGAGTTTTTATTTGGTGCATTTTCATTGGTTGATGTGTCTTAAAATTGACCTCATATACTCTTTTCTACTCTCTTAAGCTAGCTTACATGGTGGAGAGACTTGTAGCAAATTTAGGCTAGTTAAGTGTTTAAATTCTAACCTCATGTGCAAGCTACTTCTTAAGCAAGGCTACATGGTGGAATTGTGTCCAAGTAATTTGTTAGTGATGTGTATTCTTTATGGACCATCATACTCCCTTAAGCTAGCTACATATGGTGGAGAGACTTGGAGCAATTTTGGGCTGGCCAAGTGTTTCCAATTTTCACCATGACTTGCAACAACATTTGAGAAAATATTAATAAATTCAAATATCTAACTAATTTCATCAAAACTATCTCCTATGCGTATATTTATGTTAGTTATATGAGAATTTTATTTCCAACAATTTATTTAAGGTCCTAAAATATTTCTAAAATATTGTTGAGTTTCAAATTTTGAGTTTAAAATTTACGCGATTTAGTATTTCTAAAGTTTTGTTCTACGCGATTAAGGTTTTAGGGTCGATAGGTCAAAATATAAGATTGGTATCTACAGACTCTAAATTTTCGAACTAAAATGATGGTGTGGTCTACATTTTTATTTGAAGTCTAAATAATTAATTGTAGGTCTGTTTATAGCTCTTCGTTGGGTATTCATATCCCTAATGTTTTATCTTTAATAGGTTATTCTTATTATACACATACCATGAATTATTAGCCTTTTAATGCATTTAAAATTTAAAGCCATTTATTTATTTATACGTATATAATTTATTCTTGGTTCTTGACTTAGATTACAAAATCTATCTTTGGTGTCTTTTTAATGCATTTATTTATTTAGATTCTTAAGGTTTTTAGATCATAAATAGGTTCACAATACTATAAAGTTTCTAACTAAGGTCTAATCGATCTTAAATCCAATATCTATCATATATTTAGGATTCTAATTTACTATCATATTTATATGTTAATCATACTATTATTGTTATATTCTTTTGGAAAATATTTCTTTAGTATATATCTTGTATATGCACATATATATTTTTATCTAAGGTCTAGATTTATAAATATTGATTTTCTTTTAATCCTATCATATATTTTTAACTTTAGTGATCCTTTTCTAAATTATCATTCTTAACCAATAGGCTTTTAAAATTAATTCTTCTTACATGTGTAATCTAACTATAACTATTTATAATTACTTGTAGAAATATTGTCTTTTATTGCCTAGAAATCATCTTGATTATTAATTAGTTATGATTATGGAAGTTATATTTTGTGCCTCAAAATTTACCTATAAGGATTCGAATTCTTGTAATTATAACAAAATTTTTTTACTTTAATGTTATTAAATCGTGAAAAATCGGGAGTGGTCTTTATGACTTTTTTCTTGAAGTTCTCCAAATTCTATGTTACAATTTATTAAGTATCATATTCAGGTTATCTAAATTCAGGGGATTACAATAAGCCATTTGAGTTAAGTTAGTCAAAGAAGAAAGTTGCTTTTGGCCCTTTTTTCTCACGCGAAAGTACTCTTGTGCCGCCGAAGTACTGTAATGTATATAAATTTAGAGAATAGTGGGTATAATATGGAGAACGAGGTACGCCATCGTATATGTATAAATATTTAAAAATTATAAAAATAAAACCTGCAGCGAGTAGGATCAAACTTAAAACCTATATTCTATAAAATAGTTCTAAATAATTTCTAAAATCACATTATCCAAGTTGCATGTTAAATATTGCTTAAATAAAAAAATAATATTATTCTAATCAATTAGAATTTATATTCAATATTTTCTATACTATATATAGAGCACATACTTTAGTACACATGCAATCTTTATTTCTAAAATCCTAACTCATAAAAAACACAATAATACATGATATATAAAAGGCAACTCAATTTTAATATAAAAAGAGTACAAAATGATTTATTTTTAGATATACATGAGACCGCTAGATTCATTATTATTGTGTTCTTATTAGTGTTGCATTTTGTAGAAAATTCTAGAATTCCATTGATTTTTAATGGGATTAGTCCTATAAATTATTTAATGACTCAAAAACTGTATATACTTGTAAGATACAAAGAGGAATCAATTCTCTGTACTTTAAAGCCTACATATAGTGACAAAAATAAATTTAAAAAAGTATTTCATTGATGAGAATATATCCTATTTCTGGTAATAAATATGCAACTCCCTCAAAAAAAAAAAAATGATAATTCTTTATGCTCTTCAATTTTCATTGTATCCCTACTTCTAAACTTCTCAAGCAAATCGAAGGTTCATTGCCTTTCATTCCCTTCGTGACCGTTGCAACGATTTTGACTGCATATCAAAACCATAGATAAAAGAAAAGAGTACATATTAAAACCATATAAGAAATAGCTTAGGCACCAACTACTTATTGGGTAAATTACATAGAAAGGTCATAACATTTTAATAGTTAAAAAGATGTCACAACGTTTAGAGAAATAGATCAATTAAAGTGACCATTAACATATAATAACGTCTTAGATCTTCTTAGTTTGAATTTTAAATATTTTTCTATTAACATGTGTCGATAATGATCTCAATTCACCACTTCTCTAAATATTGTGATATATTTTTAACTACTTAAAATGTTACAACCTCAAATAAACTTACTCTCAAAAGTTATAACATTATTATGTAATTTACCAATTTCTTATTTCACTAGGAAACCAAATCATTGTCCCATATGCTCCTTTTCTCACACAACCCTTTCACAATATATAATTATTTTCCTCATTACCATACAGATAGTCCTAAAGAAAACTCAAACAGAGTATTCAATGTAACTTGATACATTGGACAAATAACTACAACCATATTATCAGAATATATAATTATTCTCACACTGCCCTTTCAAAATGTATAATTATCCTCCTTATGGTAAGCCTTTACAACCATATTATCAGAGAAGTATCCATTGTAACCTCGCAAGCCTTCATCTGCTTTGTCGTTGACAAGGCAACGTACATAGTACATAAAAAAGAGGATTAAAAACAAATTTATATGTTACAAGATCAAGCTTAAATTCATTAGACCTTGGCACTTTTTCAAGTACATTATTGAATGACTACTTTACAATATCATAGTGAATCGAATAACGAAATTGCAAAGTGGAATGCACAAATCACAAGCTTAAGATAATACCTAAGCCTAGTATATTGACTTAGGCACACGAGATAGAGTTCACAAGCAGGCTAGCTTAGCATAGCATTCTAGGCACATGAAAAAAAAATATAAAAAAGAAAGCATGTGTCACACCCCGAGTTAGTCTAGTTGTAACAGTTCTACATATACACTGACCTGTGGCTGAAGCTTACTATGTAGCTTCTATCATAGCCTAGTGTATATAAGCACAAACGATCAATCCACTTTGAAGTAGCGTTAGCTCAACAGCAAAATTTAAATAATAACAAAAGTATATGAATATGGCTTTCACATTGATACAAAATAGCATTTGAATTGTCATCTCTAAATCAAACTAGGCTATCCAAGTTACTCATCTAATGCTATTAAATAAATAAAAATAGAAATGCAAAAATTATTTCACTTGAATTCCTCTTATTTATACTATTACTACCTGGATCCATAGTAATAATAACAGCTGCTACTACTAAGTCAATAAGAACCTGCAAGAAAATCTATAGATGAATGAGCAATTACAGCTCATAAGAGGGACGGAGGTAAAAATGCATCTATACAAGACAAATGGGATTATCAAACAATTAATTAATACAATGCATGAACAAGCAAATGCCATCCACACAACATTATCTGGTCCATCATGAGTAGAGAAAATAACCTCACTCTAGTCTAGGTTGAGGAGTTTATAACATAATGCAAAACGACTATTGATCGAACCCATGCTTATACGATGGAGCCACAGCTCCTTCCCCAAGATCTCCTTGAACAGGTTCTTAAACTTATCGACCTCCTCTCCTATCACTTAGTTCAGTCTTATGGATAGGAAAAGGTGGCTTTGCTGACTCTCCTCAAGGTCGATATTTGATCATAGAATCATAATTGATCCTCTACTAGGTTGAAATGCATGGCATTTTAAAAAATTTCGTTAATGTTTAATTTAGTTCCATTTAAAGGCAATCAACCAATTTGCAAACACTGTAAGAATATCACAATTCACCACAACACAATATAGGATGAACTTTAGATACCAATAAGCAAGTCAAGGATAAGCACATGCATACATTCAGACATCCAAGCTATTTTACAGTCACGATCGTAGACACAGACATCCAAGTACCTTAAAATGGTACTCCAAAATGCGGTAAAGCATTGATCCTACTTACCTGAAGGGTTATTGGTGAATTCCTTATCTTTTGTGATTCTTATAAAGGAAAATTTTGTGAGGTTTCATTTTATTACAAAAGGTAATGAGTTATTCTAAAAAATTATTATGTTTTTGGTAGTCTTCCTATGGCAAGTTAAGATGTTTATGTATATATCTTCTTTCTATTGGTTTTTCATATACCTATTAGTCATGGGTACCTAAGTGTATTATGTATATTTGGTAACATACTTTACTTTAGTAAATTGAGTTTAAATATGAACATGATAATTAATATTATGACTAAGTATTATTTATATGGTTTAAATTAAAAAAGGTAGCTTGTCATATTAAGTATTTAAATAAAGAACGTTACTTTATACTACAGTATGACTATTACCATAAGTTTTTAGTAAATATTTCATACTAGTAATTATTTCAAAAAGTCTCATTTTAAATGCGGTCCTTACTACATAATTATCTTCTATCCTTATTCTAGAAATTCTTTAAGGAATATATTCAACAACATTTATCTGATCCAGGCATGTTTTCAGGAATTCAATCATTTTTCTAATAGGCACTAAGTTCATAGTTATTGCTTTTAAATAGGAAATAAAATTCTCAAATAAAAATCACCATAAAAACAAAACATGGCACCAAATTCAATTTCTATTTTACACTATATATGCTTTTTATGCATGTATTGGCAATATATGATTCCAATAGAGAAAATATATGAGCTAAGTTTTTAATAAAAAAAAAAAGAAAGAAACAATAAATAAATAAATAAATAAAAATTGTCGTACACCACCAGAAGCTACTAAACTTACACCACCTCTTTTCATTTATCGTATCTATTATTATTATTATTAACCAATCTAAATAGATTTACAGATTTTTTTTATTTAACGAAATTGAGATCTTACCTCGGCAATCCTCCATCGACAAAGCTTGATGAACAATTTGTCATAGCAGTTCACTTTTGATCCTCTAATGCTCAGGATAACAGTTCAATAAACTTCCTAGACTAATTCAAGGTGCTTCTATCTTTCATCTAAAAGTCCCCTAATTTGCTTGTAATTTTTGTGAACAGTGTTTTTTTTCTATGTTTTTTTTTTTTTTTTTCATGATTCAAAGTGTTTATTTATACATTTGCCCCTTGTTTTAAGTATAATCAGGTGTCAACACAATATTAGATCACACAATAAAAGTATAACATTTGTCAATCACCTTAATGAAAAGTATTAATTTCTTGCTACAGCTGACACGAGGACTTCATGTAGAATTTATGGTATGTGGTCAAATTTATAAGCTACCCATTATGTAAGTTAAATTTTCGTTCTAAATATTTTATTCATCTCTTATTTATTTCCTTTACTTTATGTGTTATAATATATAATTACAACTGATCACTATACAAATCTTATAAATAATACTATATGCCATATCATAAACTATTATGCATATATTGTTAATGTCAAATAATTTATTTATTTATCTATTTTAGTGCTTTGATATGATCTCAAAGTTAAATCTTGAATCGTCAAAAAACAACGAACTACACTAGTGGGTTCAATTTTATAGAAAGAGTGATTTACTATTCTATCTCCCACATGTAAGTCATAAAGGTCATTTGGTTTAATTCTTATGATATTTCAAAACTTAAGATTTAATATGACACATTTTCTATAGTATCAATTCGAAGTGTTATGAACCTTGTTTCTATTTCAGGGATTTACTGTCATGACTCTAATAGGGTGAATAGAATTGCTCTAAAGTTATCATATTACGTGTGCACCTACAACATGAGGACCGTCTTACAAGTCAGAGTTTGCAGAATTCTTATTAGTTATTCTTCCAATATGTTATACATATACATATATATATATAGAAAAATTAGTTTTGGATACCGACACTTCCACAAATCTCAAGAACAATAGAGAATCGAATATCCTACTAAAGAATAAGACAAGGTAAATAAGTTATCTATCAACTACCAGTGAGGAGTACGTAGTGATGTTGAACATAGATGCTTCAATAATAAATGATATGGCGTCTATTGGTGGTGTAATTCATGACGGGGATGGAAAATGGATTTTGGGGTTTGCAAAAATGAGTGGTCAAGTGGACATTGTGAATGCGGAATTGTGGAGGTTATATATTAATTTCATATAAGCTTTGTCTGCAAATGGGAATAAAAGTTCAATTGGTTTATTTACACTCCTTTATTGTAGTAAAAATGCTGAATGATAATAATTTAAATTGCTTGAATAAATATAAACATGTTTTATCTGCTTGCATGGAAAAGCTTCTCTCTTTGTGGATGTGAAGATCTCCTTTATACCCAGGAATGATAACAAAATAGCGGACCATCTAGCAAGAAAGGGAACTTAGCAGTTGGGGAAGAGCTCCTTTTTTGCCTCTAGCCTACAATTATGAGTAAACATTGTACGTTCCAGAACCAAATCAAATTAGAATTAAAATGTATTGATTAGGTCTTGAAAGAATAAGAATTGAAACCATCTTTACATTTCGGTGCATTCCAGTTTGATTCGATGGAACCAGTAGTTTTCAGGTTTGGTTTTAGAACTGCAAAACTAGAATTGGAACCATGTTCACGATTTCGGTGCATTCTTCTTTTTTTGGTGCTGGACATGTATTAAAGGTACTGTGTAATTTCTATTAAGCATAAATAAATTCATGGGTTTAAACCGAAAAAAAAAATCATATTTATATCATTAGATGAATGATTGTATGGCTTTTTGCTCTTTTTTGACACAACCAAAAATGCTATTTATCATGTTTTATTGATTCGAGCATGAATGTTGAATATTATCTTTAAGTACCATTGGTTCTGAGTTACATAGGTAAATGACATTCAAAATAAAAAATTCTATAATGAATTCAAAACTTTGGAAAAATAACATAGCAAAACAGCTCAAATTGTATTTCTATTGATAACTACTGATCAATTTTTATCTTATCTTTTCAAAAAAAAAAAAAAACTGTTTTTACCTTAGGGCGTATATTTATTGAGGCTTAAAAACCGGCAAAAATAGAACTCAAAATATTGCAACTTAAATACACAAAGTATATAAAAAAAAAATAATACTATAGATAGCGTATAAAATAAAAGCTATAACTAAATATAAAAATTACTATTTTAAGGCCTAAACAGTAAACAAGAATCTGCTGAAAAAAAAAAATAAACTCACCGCTGACGGGGCCGTTGGTCAGTCGTTACCCTCTATTCACAAATACTTATTAGTCATTTCTATATATTATATATTAAAGTCGGTGGAAGTTTATCTGAACGTACAATTTGGACGCATGCCCCCGTCAATTCCGACCAGGCTTAATATTATTAAGAAGTGAAAATTCTCCTTGGCATCCTATTCTACGATGCTATATAACAAAAATTCGTGAAAATGATGTTAGATGACAATATGAAAAGGATAGTTGCGTATGATGAGTGTAAAAACCCTATCTCAAGGCATTCATCGTAGACTGGCCAATTTCTAATTGGTCGGATGTCAAATGAAAACATTGTCCATACTTTCCTAATTAAAATTACATAGGACCGACGATTTGACTAGAGATGATAATGGATATGATAACAAGGTCATAAAATTCATAACAAACGTTCAAATTAGGCGTGTTCATCGGTTCTAAACCAATAATAAATCCAAATTATCACCAGGTGATTCAGCTAAGCTTATAAACCCTTTTTTAGAAGAAATTTAATCAAATTAAGTAAAGCAGAGTTATAATTACTACATGTAGGATATGAAATACGGAGAATATACGATGAAAAAAAAAAAAATCTCTTTTAGAATTTTCCTGAAGAGATTATTATTCATGATGAGTTTGTCAATCTGTTGTACCGTTATGGTGCATATTTGGAAAAGCAGAGAACTCTTTTAGCAAATACCATATTGATCGGTAGGAAATCCCGCCCAAACATTCTAGGAATGTTCATCATTTTCGTCCTTTTGAAAAAAAAAGTACCATATTAATTGGCAAAAAATAAAAAAATTACCATACAGTATAGATCCAAGAATAAAAGTTACACACCATATGACTATACATTTAATGTACCTCCTACGATGAATACATTTTTCTTTAAAATCTCAAAGCCAACCAATATTGCACTATATCTTTTGATCATCCGGTAATGTTCGATTTGTCAACCATAAAAAAGGAATAAACTTTATGATCTCATTTAAAGTAATTTCGAAAGCCAGCGGAACATATTTGTTGACTTTCTCAAAGCTTTAGAGGCTACTAGCATCCATCTCAGCTCAATGTTTCATTTGAATTTGCTAATTTCAAAGATTCAAGCATTGCAATTCCTTTTACCATCTCCCCATTAGCATCGTAGTCTTTGACCAAACGCCTAGATATATATACCGATGTCACAGTCTCTGCAATGATCTCGCAATCTACCATATACATTTTATTTGCCTCTGCAAGAGCATATAAGACTAAAATTGTGCTTGAATCTTTTAATCCATTAATATAGTTCGTAAAAAGAGTCCAAATAGGTGAGTAATAGTGGACGAGATGACTAATGTACTAACTACATACAAATGCATAAAATAAGACAAATTCATAAACATTTTTAAGACAAATGTAGTTAAACCAAAAAGACACCACATATTCTAAGTGTCTTAGAACTTAGAGTAGCTCATGAGTGTATTCCCTAAACACACTGCATGGTCCAGGCTTCCTATAAATATTTGATATTGACCATTGGGTACTCTCTATACACATATGACTTATAAATTAATCTCATCATTACAAAGCAGTTATTAGACTCACCATTAGTACAATAAGTCTAGTGGAGCTACCTATAAGACCACGTTATCAGCATTACTGCACCAAAACCAAGACTAAGAAACGGTACTTAACAAATAAACTGCAATTCTTTCTCAAGCACCATTGCTCTAATAAAGAATGGTGCTTAGCATTGTTTTTATTTCTCTCTTTGACAGCATGTCAAAGTGCTTCTTGTATTTGCATTGCCATTGCAATGCTTTGCTTGCAATATGTTATTTATATATGTTATTTCATTTATTAATCATAATAAAATAAAAGTAAAAAAGTAAATTATATGGATATGCTAAAAATTATATATTTATTTAATTTATTAATGTATATATGTTTCATCGTTTTAAAATAGTTTATCAAAAATAAAAAATTATAATTATATTATATGGCCATTATGAAAATTTACAAATACTTTACTCTTAAAATTTACTATAATTTTCTATCATCCTAAAAATCTCTTCATTCACAAATTGTTTATACATAGATCCAAATTCTTAAAATTTTCCACATGTTGATGATTACCTAAATGGAGAACGAAATTTGGAAGTGCAGAAAAAAATACAAGTAGGAACCATTAATGGATGATGTACAAAATTGACTTGGAAAAATAAATAATAATGGTCGATACATCATTATGTATAGAAGGAATAGATAGAGAAGCGTGTAGAAGATCATTAGAACAAGAAAGAATCATTAGTGCCACAAATGATACCACGACCATAAATTACGCCGCAATCCAAAATCGCAACCTCGGTTCTAGCTACGGTATCGTTCGTGATCTTGGTTATGGTTCACGGCATGAATCCCAACTGCAATTCTAGCTGTGATATCATCTATGCTGTAATTAAAAGGCCGCGATTATGGCCATGGCTGGTTTGTATGTTTTGTTTAGGTCCAACAAGAAGTGGATGCGCAACCTACTTTCATTAGTTATAACTTTTAGCATATAATTCAGAACTTATGATTATATGTCCAAAGGAACCTCATTCAGAGAGCTACATTAATTACTTGGATTTAGTTTATAATTACCAATGAGCCAAAACACCATTTAGGGCTTGAAATAGGCTTTTAGTTATTTTCCTATATATTTATTATTTATTTATTTTATTTTAAATATATATTAGTTATTTTGAATAGCGATTATGGCCATGGCTGGTTTGTATGTTTTGTTTAGGTCCAACACAGAAGTGGATGCGCAACCTACTTTCAATTAGTTATAACTTTAGCATATAATTCGATTCTTATGATTAATGTCCAAAGGAACCTCATTCAGAGAGCTACATTAATTACTTGGATTTAGTTTATAATTACCAATGAGAGGCCTAAAAACATCATTTTAGGCTTGAAATAGGCTTTTAGTTATTTCCTATATATATTTATTATTAATTCATTTAATTACTTATATTTTTTTAACAAATAAATAAAAATTATTATTACTATGCAAATAAGTAGTAGATACTTGAGGAAGTGGGTAAAAACTAGTCAGTGGTAGTTCTATAAATAAATCCTTAGGGCAAAATCCTTCATTTAGGCCTTCAAATGGACAGTTTTATATTTATGAAAAAGCTTGGTTTTCATAATAACTTTCTACAGTAAATATGTTTTTAATGTCGTCTATGGCCTTAGATTTATCTTTTCCTGTCTTTTTGTCCTAAAGTTTTAGGAATTTTCTACATTTGGCGGTTTTTTTAGGTTTCTATCTTTGGCAACTTTAATTTACTTATATTGTATACCCTAGGACAAACAAACAACCTTATATCATTTTTTTTTTTAATTTTAGAGTCATCATTGCTCTTTTCGAAATCCCAAATTCATCATAGAATTTTCGATTTTTGATCCCATTAGTCTAGATATTCCTAGAATCAATAGGCTTTTGAAGATTTCAAGCTGGTATTCATGTGCGAATCAACGGGTTGTGATACAAACCTTAATTCAATTTCACATTAACCACTGTGTCAATTGTTATTATTAATTTCAATGTTTTTTTTTTAAATTTATTTTCATATTTACTTAACATAATGAGAAAAATATTAAAAGTATTACCCGAAATGAGACCTATAAAAAAGTATTGAAAATTACGAAAAATTTTCATTTAAATTACTCACAAATTAATTGACAAGTTGTTTGAAGAGCTAATATAACATGCTAAGTAGTTATTGAAGCAACTTACGAATAGAGGTGGTATAAAATGTTTCATAATGCTAGTACAATTCAACTACAAGTTTCTTCCAGTTCCAGCACGGTAACTCATTACCCCGATGACTTCAGCACTAACTATGGCATCATTAGAGTTCACTAATCCACGCAAGATACTGTAGTTACTGGTGAATAGGTGTGATGCCCCCAATATCTTTTGAGCCAAGCCAAGCGCTAATATGTCCATTTAGATAATTATGCCTATAAGCTCTGTCATCAAGCAATAATAAGCTACTTACCTGGTATGCAAGTGACCATATGTATCCTTATATTCATTTCTTATTAACTTATACTTTTTTCGCTAATTAAATTAAAATGTAACTTATGTTTTACTTTGTCATCTTTTCCATTCAGTTAATAAACTTCGCTTAATCAATATTTATAAATCAATTTTATTTCGAAGGATCCATGCAAACTACATGTATAAATACACTCAAACACAAAATACCAAACTTTATTATTTTAGGAAATAAAACATCCAAAAGCCAGGGTCTAAGGAAATGTGTGAGAAAGAAGATACATCAAATATTCTTCACAAGAAAACATCGGGATGAGCAACAAGGTAATCCTCTACAGCCTTAAACAATCCAACAGCCTTGTCTTTGCCTTTCTTCACATCCTCCTCTTTGAGCTCAACTCCTGGCTTTGTATGGTAATTGCTTGTCATTTTGCATGCACAACAATCATTTGTGGCTTCAAATTTGATCTCATATACAACAGATTCAATCTTATCGAAGACGACCCCACCCTCAATCAAAGTATACTTGCAGTAGAACTTCTCTGCATCAATTACATCCATCTTGTGCTTCAAGGTTTTCAAATGTCCACCTATTAATAAAATAAATTGTAAGAGAACACGTCAAAAGACTTTGATGACAGTCCTAAAAAAGCAACATAAAGTTTTCACTCAAAATTGATAAATAAACCGTTATATAACACGTTTGACACATTAAAATGTAATTTTCGTAGTCTTGCTAATGATGTGATCATGTGGCATTGCATAGATTAAGTCATGTAATGTATACATTGTTTAAAAATTAGGTCTGAGCCTAAAAAGCATATGTAATTTGATAGCCGACCTTTGGCAAAATTAGTTTGTTTGATGCTTCCAACACCACCATCTCCTTCAACGTACTCAATGCTCTTGATTCCATCGGGTACAATCTTTGGAATGTGAATGTGGGACTCAAGGATTAAGGCCTTGAACATCCTCTCTGGGGCAACTTTGCAGGAATACTCTTCGGTGTATGTGAAACCCAGCTTCTTCTAGTTGGTAAAAGAAGAGCAAAGTTGATAGCTATGTTAATACAATGGTACTACTACTGCAGAAACTAGAGTATGTGTAGTGAAGAATGAGTACTATAAAATGCTTTTCTTGCTGCTTTGGCCAATTTTCTACATTCAAGCACTCCAAGATGGACGGTCACAATTTGCAGTTCATCTCTACGTTATGTCTCACCTACACGTGGGATCCGCTTCCAACTCTCTAGATTATCAGGAAAAATCAAAGTCAATGCGACTTTTGCACGCACAATCTGAAAGCATGCCCGTCCACATGTCTAGATGGTCAATCTCAACTGGGCTTACATTGATTTATTTTAATTATATATTTATTTATGCATTAATAGATATGTGTGTGTCTTTTGGTGTCGTATGGACGGTGTTATATAATAAGAGATTGGTGAAAATGTTGAATATAGATATTACGGCATTGTTGAAAAATAATATGCTACATCTCTGAATCAGTGGTATGAAACTACCAATATAATTATGATAAATAATAGTGATAGTAGATAAGTTTTAAAAACTTATTTACATAATAAAATTTTGTTAGTATTTATATATCACTCACAATAACACATACATCATTAGTATTAGTAAAACTTTTCTCCCTGTTTTATGGCATCATCTTGAACTCACACAACATCTGGATGGTGGGATTTCACATGTGCATTGATTTCAATCTAATATAATGTCCTTAGTAATTGTATCTTCCACAACCAATGTAGCAAAGATGGACTGCGGGGAAGAATTAGTCGTTAGAAGATGAGTTATGAATTTAAAAAAAAAAAAAAAAATGTGTCATGAATTTTTTAACAACTTAAATTTTTTTTTGACATTATTGCAAATTCACACAAGAAATTTAATTATTACTCCATGAGAAAAATCTTGAAAATTGCCAAATTGAGTGATTTTAAGCACGTCTACAAAACTTTGTTTTTAAAAATGAAATTACTTTAAATAAAGTAGAGATATTATTTTGTTTACGCAGCTTAAGAAAATTCCAATAAATTTTGGCAAATCTCTCCTTAAATTAACATGGGTTGAAATATTCATCACAACATGATTACTAAAAATAAGATTATAGCTACAAAAGAGTTCAACTGCTGTCATTGTTTAAAAGTTATTGAACTCAAACTTGAATTGAGTTTTTCATCGAGTCGGAAATTCAGACTCAAGCTTGCTTTTTCAGATAAATGAATTATATTTGAAATTCAGTTTAGATCATTTACAAATTGAGTTGAATGTTTTATTAAGTCTAAAATTCAAGTTTTCACTTGTTTAGATAAACAAACTTTTATTAAGAATTTATGTTTATTATGTTTACAAATCAAGCTCAAGCCAAGACAAAATTAAAACAAGTTTAAGTCTAGTGGCTCATGAGTAGCTTAACTTATATGCAACATTAGAGTATGTAATAAAGTTAAATCCAAAATGGTAAATATACAAATTGAATAGATATATAGATAGATGATTGGGATGTAATAATTAAGAATGAAAAATTCTATTTAATTTTCCAAATTTGAATTTTTATCAAAGTAAGATTCATGCAATCTAGATGTATATATATTAAATAGAGAATTGTTTTTTGTGTTAATTATATATATGCACATCTCATATATATATATATATATATAGATAAGTCAAAAGGCTACTAGCAAGCTTATTATGAGTCTAAACTAGTTATTTTTCTAGCTGATTTTTGGATTTAAATCAAACTGAAGCTCTATTTGTTTAGATAAACTAGTTTCCACTTGAGTAGAGTCAAGCATAAAGAAAGTGGAGTTGAGTTTAAAGCAAATCGAGTTAAGCTAACTCATGAGAGGTTCAACTCATTTGCAAACCTAAAAATAATTGCAAAACCTTTAATTTTTGTAAAATGAAAAATAAACATTATTGCAAAGAAGGAAAAATAATATTTTAGAATGAAATTAAGGACTATGAAAACTATATTATAATTGTGACATTCTAAGGATGACATATATTTGTAGAAAGTTGATAAGCTAAATTACAGAAAGGTGGTGGACTATAACTATAGAATGGGAACAATCTATTAAGGTGACTAAACATCTTGGGGTGTGGGTCCTAGATTTAAGGATTCTTAACCCCCCTCTTATGATGGTGGGACGTTTTGGACCATGGATCCACTAGGTCTATAAACTAGATCCCACAGTTTAAATCTTATTTTTTTTTTTTCTTTTTTTAGTTTTAATTAAAAAAATGCAAACATTAAAAATTAAGAAAAAAAGACAAAAACCAAATAAAACTTCATTGAAAATAAGCAACTTCGTAATAATTTTTTTTTTTTTGTAAAATAAAGCTACCAAAGCAACATCTCTTATGCCTTACTTATGTCATGTAAATTGTGAATTTGGTACGGGCCATCAATGTCAATTCCCATGTTTCTACTATTCTATGCAACATTTTCCAAGAAGAGGCACTATTCATTGTTTGCATTTTGCATGCTTAAGGCTTGCAACGTGGGGCTATTTGCATGATTTTTATCTTTTTTATTTTTTTAATTGAGGGACCCTTAAGGACCCATTGGATCCATAGATTGACTAGCACATCCAATATGGACCTGTGGACTATAGTGAGTCCACTAGGTGGGCCTAAAGGAGGACCCTTTGTGGTTAGGCCAGATCGAGTCCCAATTCAGACCCAACTCAAGGAGATGTTTGAATATGACAATTGAAATGGGACAATTATTTCTAGTTTTATGACACATGATTTATTATTATTTCTTCTACATTTCTAATATTTTATATTTTTTTATTGTCTATGTTACATACAAATATGTGTATGTTTATGTACACACACTTCTTTTTCCTTCCCTTTTTTTCATTCTTTCAATTTTCTCTAAAAAATTAAAACTAATGTTACGAATACTACCTCAATTTGCATGAGTTGATTAAAGTCCACTTCTCATTACCACGGACCATATCCAATCCATAGCTTGTACCATATATACTCATCACAGAATTTCTAACTACAACTTATATGTTGGTCCATTAACTGAAAAATAAACCATGTGGGACAATTGCTTCATTCTCAACTTGCCCTAAAGTCATAAAAAATTACTCACACTTCAGTTTAAAACAACATGGGAAGAGTCGAATTTCTTCTCTTTTAACTTGTCTTTACATTAAAAAATTAATTGAGCTTACTATGTCTGTCACTAGCTATGTAACTAAAGTTTGGGTAATTTGAACTGAAGTTAAAGTAATATATATATATATATATACACACATTTTATTTGAAATCTCGCTCCCTTGAACGTCACGGATGCTATCATTTCCTATAACAGTACTATGTAGTGATGCAGTTTTCAATCTATGCACTACAAAGAGCATTCAAGACAAGCCATCCAGCCTTTGCTGAAGCTGATAGAAAGAGAGAATCACCATCTCTAGACCAGCCTCAATAACCAAACTACCTTATTACACCAAAAAATTCTCACAATGCAAACTCTTATTCTACAATCCTGGGAATAAAGATGATCAAGTTTGATCCCCTAGTAGCAAACATCATGCTAGATATATCCTCTCATGGACTAGAGTCAATGGTACGAGCAAAGCATGTCTTGTCAAACAAGATATCCAAATCTTGTACACCTTAATGGTAAGAAGTATGTATATTGTAAAACAAAAAATCAATATTCTGCAAACTCGAAATCACCTGCTTGTGATAAAAGAATGAGCCCTTGCAAAAAACTTTGGCATGGTTTGAATATAGCAGCTCGAGAGCCATTCAGGTGCAAAGTATCTACAAAATTTCAAATTTGTTGCCTGTCGTGATTTTTATTTCAAACATTTAAGTCACATAATCTCTTTTGCTCGACATAGAAAGGCTTAGTTGTACCTTTGCAAAACATCATTCATTGTATTGCAAGACAAAATTATACGATCAAATACCGTCGTTGACTGCTTTGGGGCAAGTTGAGAATAAAGTAATTGTCCTACATGGTTTTTTTTTAGTTGAGGGACCAACATATAAGTTGTTGGAAATTTTCATAACAAGTATTTGTAGTTCAAGCTAAGGATTAGATATGGCTTGGTAATGTGAAGTGAACTTTAATAAACGTGATTGGGCTTGCTGGGTACATTCCTAAGAAGCCCATGGGGTTTTTATTATTATTATAAATAAATAGAGTAACACTAATTTTGATGATAGTGATAAAAATGATGATAATAATAACTATAATGAAATACATAAAATAATATGTTGTCAATCAACTGATATGTAGCACGTTTGTATAGGTTGGAAGTGCCATGCTAGTTCCGAAAAGTTGAATTGAGAATTAAATTGACCAATGTAATTAATTAAATATTTAGATGAAGTTGATATATATCAAAAAATTTATAGAAATATCATGTCAAAGAAATATAACATTAGAGATTCAAGACTAATTAACTAGATTAATTGTTATAAAATTAACAATTTTTATATTATGAAAAAATGCTATTTTGATACTTTTAGGATATTAATTTTATAATTATTGTTGGGCTTTACGTTTTTTATTTATTTATTTATTTTGTTTTTTTTTTAATGATTCTTCGATAATAGATTGCTAGAGGCATCTCAATAAGTCAGTTCATCCTTATAGTTACCTAGTCACATGCAAGATGAGTTATGCAGTAAGGTGAAATGTCTCTTTAGCTCTTCATGCTCCTGATTGGGTCATGGAATAAGAGTTGGATTATCTTATTATTGTCTGTTACTAATGGTGTTATAAGCTGATAACCCTATAATAAAACTATATTCCAAGTATGATGGATTAGGTTTGAATCCATTTTCTTCTGTTGTGATGGTGAAATTTAAAGAAAAAAAAATACCACATGACAACAGTACTAACTGTTGGTCCCAAAGTCAATAACCAAGAAGGGTTTTGAAATTGTTACTTGAAAACGACGAAGCTTTTCCAGAACTTTTAAGATCAGCCCCTAGTTGTTACTTTAATAACTATGACATGGGAACAATGTTGGAAATAAATTGCATAGAAACAAATTAAATACGAAAAATAGAATTGTAGGGGTCGAAAGAAAATGTGATTGGTGCGATCTTATGCATTCCACTTCCTATCTATCTTATATAACAAATAAGTATATTCCACTATATCCAATAAATAATTAGTTACAAATAAATATATCAACCACTTGAATTTGACTCAGTTGACTCTACTCATCCATTCTATCTTGGCTATAAGCTACATGTACAATAAAAATTGGAAATTTACACATTGGTACAAAGTAGCAAAAATTAGTTTGAAATCTGTTCAACACTGAGATGTTCATCTCTCTCTCTCTCATGCATCTTTTGGATTAGGAGTTTGAACAAACTTGAACTTTTTCAAAACTGAATTACTGATTTCAAAATAACTTTTGCTCCTTTGTGCCAATCTGCAAATTTCCAATTTTTATTTTGTTTGAGCTTATTAAAAGAAGCCTGCCAATGGTTAGTCCTAAATTTAGAATAAAGAAAAGGGTTTGAATTGGTTACTTGCAAAACGTTTAAATCATTTTCGAAATTTTCAATAATAACCCCTTACTATTACTTTAATGACTAGGGAGAATTCCATGCTCGTTCACGGGTTATTTGGAAATGATTGATTTAATTCAAGTAATGTCAACACATAATCTTAATGATCTTTTTGTCTCTTGAGGATGTGGTTCTCCTTATATTACCACATCATTAAATTCTTGATCGTCCTAAGATGGACGAACTAGAAATTAATTTAGAATTTCATGTTATTTTTTATAGATATGTTTGGATTCTAATTGATGGTTATTAATACAAAATTTAATTTTAATTGACTAAAACCACTAATTAAGTTGATTTTTCTATCGATATCATATACAAAATTCAATCAGAATTGTTCCTGAATTGACTATATGATCGCTATAACTGGGCTAGGGTTTGCGTGTTGCAACTTACAAGCTCCTACTAGAAGGCTACTTGCCTTAAAAAGACAAAATGCAACCAATGCATGTAATAGGAGACTTGAACCTAGGCGCACCCTTACTCCAAGCGAAATTTAAAGTATTTATGGGCCATTTCCATATACGCCAAAATAAAAAATGAACGAATCTGGTGTTTTGAGCCCAAGACCAGTAGCCCAATATATCTGTCCTTAACTAATTACACTGTTAGTATTTGCGAATAATCTGAGCTAACTATGATCTCAGTTTGTTTTCTACGTTTGACAAATACCTCTTGTATGTACTTTATATCTGACCTTGCATATTCAATTTCCTGTGACATTTTTCCTTCGCAAAGTAAATTATGATGGCTTAATTAAAGTATTGTTTAGAAGCTAATTTGGTCTAAATTAAATTACTTTTGACTTTGATGAGGGCAATTTTATTGGGATTGGTTGGCATGGGAACCTATGCTACGTAACTCTTTTATGAGTTACTCAACCAATAATCGGTGTTGTTTAGCTTTGGTGGGTTACTTAACCAAAAAACCTCAAAAAATGAGTTGCTTAGGATTTTTTTCCTTTTTAATATTAATTGCGTATAATTTATATAATGTGGGACATATAAAAATATTAAAAAATTATACTAAGTAACTCACCAATAAAGTAGTGAGTTCCTTAATAGGCAGAGTTGCTTAAGATGTTAACGTGACACGTTAAGCAACTTCTAAATAACTTATTAATAAAGATGGTTAGAGTGAAGAAATCAAACCAAATAAAAACTAAGATATTGGAGTTTTTCACAATACTCTAAAGCAATTAAGTGCATTTTAACTCAACAAACTGTGTTTTGCATAAAATTTGGTTCTTCTATCGTGTGGGAGACCATGTGTCCATCCCTTATTCATTATTAATAATATTCAATATTTTGGTTCTTTTTTTTATTACTTTATTATCTTTTTTTCCCCTTTTTTTTCATTTATTTGGCTTTTTTATAAAAATAATTTACAAAAAAACTTTGGTAAACTAAAATACATAGGTAGAAATGGGGTATGGATAATAGCTAGTACATAAGACAAACTATTTGTACCTACTCATATAGATACATACTAGGTTGATTCAGGATGTCATAACGTAAAACAAAGTATTGCATTCAGAGTTTTTAGTAATGGTACATAAGCAAGTAGTATTGATACATTTCACCCAATTAACATCTATAAATCATCTCAACTTCTTAGATCCATATACAATGTGTATTTATGATACAAATAACACACAAATAACAACTTTTCATAATAAAGGAAATAGAACATGTAAAATCCATATCATTAAGGCACTCGCGAAATGTATGAGAAAGATAAAACATTAAATTCTTCAAACCGAAATTTCAAAATAATTAGGCACAAACGTCGGGATGGGCAACAAGGTATTCCTCAACAGCCTTAAACAATCCAATGGCTTTTTCTTTGCCTTTCTTCACATCTTCCTCTTTCAGCTCAACTCCTGCCTTTGTATGGTAGTCACTGGTCATCTTGCAGACACAACCTTCATTTGTGGCTTCAAATTTTATTTCATACACAACACATTCAATCTTATCAAAGATTACACCTCCCTCAATCAAAGTGTACCTGCAGTAGAACTTCTCTACATCAATTGCCTCCATCTTGTGCTTCAAGGTTTTCAAATGTCCACCTATTAATAAAACAAATTGTAAAAAGTATGTCAAATGTACTTAGGCAATGCCACACCTTTTTGCGCACTAAAATAGAATCTTCGTAGTTTCACTATCACATATCATCATATAAAAAATAAATCATCAAATGAATAGAGTTTTCCTAAAAATAGGTCTTAAGACTTGAAACATATTCAATACCAACCTTCAGAAAAGTTAGTTTGCTTGATGCTTCCAACGCCTCCATCCCCTTCAACATACTCAATACTCTTGATTCCATCAGGAACAATCTTTGGGATGTGAATGTGAGACTCAAGGATTAAGGCCTTGAACATCCTCTTTGGGGCTACTTTGCAAGAAAGCTCTTCAGTGTATGTGAAACCCATCTTTTCTTAGTTGATGAAAGGAGAATAAATTTGAAGGATATGTTAATGAGATAAAATGGTACTACTAATGTTGAAGCTAGAATATGTGCAATGCCGAGAAACAATATCATATATACTGATATTTATAGATGAATGATTATAGGGCTTCCGGGTCCTTTAGCTTGGTTTCTCTACGTCATTCAAGCCCTCCAAATGGACCGGCACTTATAAGCTGTAGCTTTGCTATATTATTTCTCCGCCAACGTGGACCCGCTTCAAAGTCTCTAGAATAAGGGGAAAACATTAAAGTCAATGTAAAGTTTATTTGCACAAATGGGAAACATATCCCCATATCAAGATGGTCAATTCGAACTAGGCTTACTTTGATTTTTTTTTTTTTTTTTTTGCCATTTTACGTTGATTTATTTTTATATTTTTGAAAAGTTTCCTTGTCATCCTGTTTTAAGGTACTATATGTAATAAATTGATGTGAATGATATTATATAACAATGTGATAAGGATAGGTGCGTGTGATAAGTGTCAAAGTTTTATTTTAAGGCATCCATAGTAGACTGATCACCAAGGTCTAAATTGTCAAATTTCAGATAATGCTAGATTTCAAATAAAAGCTACTGTAAGCTGTTTCCTAATTAAATATATGTCGGGTGACAAATTGACTAGACATGGGCAGAGGGCAAGAGTGGCTAATTAGAAAAGGAAATGTGAATTATTAGCCATACAATGAATGCTAAGGAATTCATTTATAATCTTTAAAAGCTGCTTCACTTTACTATTTGGAATAAGAGAGAAATTATATTCTAATTAAATAGTAATCAAATAGATTTATAACAGCTATTATAAATTTTACTTGGTATAAAAACTAAAACAAAAATTAATAATTATTGAAGTAAAAATAAAACATATGCTTTTATTTTTGTTTGAAAAAGATGATAATTGTATAGTGATATTTTTAAGATTGGAATATTTGTGATAAAAACTTAAAATAAATCATTAAATTGTAATTCTTATATGCAGAGACAAGAATTACTATTCATTATCTTACATAATAACAACTCATAATAATTCTCATGCCTCTCAAAAAAACAATTTGACTCTCTTTCTCTCCCCTAAAATTCTTGAAAAAAGGCACTTAACATTTATTTATTGCAAAATGTAAATTAAAAAAAAAACATTAAAAGTGAGAGATAAAAAGGTATTTGTTAGCTTTTTCAAGGTCCTTAATAATAAAAAACCCCGGTTTTTTGGATAACTAAGGTTTAATGTCCAAGAACCCATGATGGGGTCCTTCATCCTCTCTCCATGGGAACAACTCCAAGGCAACTAATGTTAAATTGCTTTAAGACCTCTTTACTTTACTTTATCGGAGGTTCTTTAGTTTAGTATCTCTAACTCTAAATGCTACGTAAACATATTGTTCATTTATAATTTTAAAAATAAATTGTAAATATATAACCATATATATATTTTTGAGCTATTGGCATCTTTTTCTAATTTAGAATAAAAGACATATTTGGGATCCTCATATATATTACTCACTTAAAGGATCTTATCACAATAGTGAACCTCAAAATAGTAGGTATTAACATATGAAATTATGTTGAGGGCCTACAATCAGTAGAATCATGGGCCTATTCTCTCAAGTCCCATGTCTGATTTTGAAAACCTCTCTCTTAAGATCTCTTTATTTTATCCCAGTATTTTGTTTTAGTTTCCCTATGTATCATATCAAATTAATATCCCTTTATTCCACTAAAAAATGAATATGATAACTATAGAACCATACATGTTGTTTTGGGTCATTGACAATTGTAAAAAAATATAAATATAAGACAACTTTTTTAAGTACCTTATAAAGGAACTTAAAAAATTGAAGGACCTTATCACAATAGTTAAGAATATCAGGAAAATAGATTTTTAGGATATGGAATTGTGTCAAGAACCTCTATGAGCATGCTCTTATGTACATGACAACAATGTCATCATATAATTCATAGTAAATTTACAATATTTTAGAATAAACGTAAACTTTTTTTATAAGCAAGATTAATGAAAGTTGTAGAATATTTAGTGAATTCAAGGTAGTTTACAAACTTTTTTAAGTGAAGATATTATATTGATAAATAAGAGTTATCATTATTTTATGTAGTATTACGAAATTCTCACTTAGAATTTTCCTAAGGAGAAAGTATTGATGATAATATGACAATAATTACTAGAACGTTGCAAGTAATAATGTAATTTTTTTTATTTGAAAATGAAAAAGAAAATATGCAAAAAAATAGAAATTATATGTTAAATTAGTGGAGCTAGCGAAATAAGTAAAAGTTCTCTTACATTCTATTATGCTTTTTTTTTTTTTCCTTTCTCTAATGGGCAATAGTAGGAAGGCTGAAGCAATTATTCCCAGTTTTGGTTCCAATTGAGTTGTCAATCCATTGCATAGTTATATAGTGTACATTTTAAATTTTTGAGGGGTGTTTTAGAAATGCCTATTCACTCGGAAAAAGATCTCGGTAAAACATTATTGGTTTGCTCTTGTACCAAATAGGGTTAGCAATGCCCGGAGAGATAACCGACTGTACCAGCCGCACGTGAATGCTAAAAAACACAAATTCACAAACATATTTAAAACT
Source organism: Combretum micranthum (assembly GCA_024138025.1). Lineage (NCBI taxonomy): Eukaryota > Viridiplantae > Streptophyta > Magnoliopsida > Myrtales > Combretaceae > Combretum > Combretum micranthum. The sequence goes on along the minus strand of JAMXBD010001369.1, from coordinate 131,560 downwards.
AATGCAATTAAACAACCAAAACAATCAGCCTTGCATTGACGTCCCAGACATAGGTTTAGTGTTATATACTCCTTAGACAACCATAAGCCGAAATCTAGTCACATGTAATTTGTAATACTAGTACATTATAGTTATCCATAAAGCATTTCACAATATCAGTATTACATGACTAGTTTTTTTCTTAAACTAATTCTAATAACTCTAGTTAATGACCTACTGATTTAATTAGCACTTTTTTTTTTGCCAAAGATTTAATTAGCACTTAATTACTGTAGTTTGCATCATTATAGATCCCTATTCCACTCAAGATATTGTAGTTAACATAGCAAGCCCAATAATATAAACCATAACTATTAAGTAATAGTAAACTCCACATTTGATTTACAAATGGTCTTGTAGCCTAATGACATATTTTTTAGTATTTTAAGTGAAAAGTATATGTTTAAATCTCCCTCCCTATTATAGCAGAGGAAAAAAAAAATTCCTCACTTGGTTTGCTCGTGGCTCTACATGTATCCTCCCATTTATTTTTTATCAACCAATGCATGTTTAGATTATTGAACTAGAAAATAAGGTATATTTTACTATGTCATATTTTCATTTATTCCATTTTTTCCTTTTTAATTGTCTTGAATTCTTTAGTAAGCTTTTGTCTAGATTTTATGTCTACTTTATTGTTGCTCCACATCACACTGGGCATCAAGTATCACTTTTGTGGACACTCCATTTTTTTTAAAAGCTTAAGATTATATAAAAAGGAATATTTATATTTTAGTATATGATATAAATAAAATGTCATGTTAAACTATAAATTCAACAATTTAATATTTTCAAGAATGAAATGGTAAAAATTTTCGATTTTTATAAGCCTTAAAAATTATTTGAGTTTGATGTAATTTTTATCATATACTTGATCTAGGATTCATTTGATTAGTAAAAATTATTTAAGTATTTCTGCAATAAGCTTAAAAATAAAATAAAATAAATAATTAGATGCTGATGTCAACATTACATACTTCATCCCCTTCCTTCCTTCAAACACACAAGAACAAGCTTGGTCAACCTACTTTAGCTCCTATTTTGACCCAATTTTGTTTGCAATTATGCCAAATTGTACACTAGACATTTGAGAGCTTTCAATTGATACCAAAATTTAGGGTTTCATGAACATTTGCTAGATCAAATTGGAGCTTGAACATTGCAAAAATATCATATTTTCACTTTCCTAAACTCATAATCCATGTCAAATTTGAGTTTTTTAGGTAAGTTAGAAGATAGAGAAGACTTCTAATACGTATATAGGTATCAAGTATCTAGTTTAATTAGAAAATTACACTCTAATTTAAGAGATTCCCTAATTTCATGCTCAAAATAGTTCAAGAACACTAGTTTTAAAATTGACATAATCGGTAAGCTTTGAGCACAAGTTTGAAACCCTAGCACAATAAATAAGACATGTATAACACAATCTAAAGGGGGTTTGCTCTAATTCTTCTTTATTTTTTAATTCTAATTTGAAATTTGAACTAAGGTTTCAAGTTTTAACTACTTAATTCATTGTTGTACAAGGAAAATTGATGAAATTGGACCCCATATGGAGATTCAAAAGTTCGAAATTCATATAGAGGTAGCTTGGATCGCGACGATGGCCAATGTGACCACAGCAACGATACCAATACCGCCTCCACCCTTAGAAGCATCAAAACACCATCTTCTAGTGTTTTTTGAAGCAAAACAAGATCATCGGAGTCTTCATCGACCCTCTTCGCCTCCGTTCGACATATTTCCACTGCCACTCCACTACTGGATGGCCATTTTCTAGTCCTGCGATCCACTTACTCCGAACACCACCCAACCCGACCATAGAGGTCTGATTGTCCATTCCTATTTTTCCCTTGCCTGTTTCCACAAGTGACCAGGTATTATTATTAAAAGAAAAAAAGAAATATAATAATGATAATATATATATATATATATATGCATGTGTAATGAATGTATTGTAGAGATGTAACTAGGTCGGGTTTTTGATGGATCATAAGAACCCAAAACCCGATCTGCTATCTTATAGAGTCTACCAAAGCTGACCCTATGACTTTATTTTATTAACCTATTTTCAAATTTTAATAATAAATTTAAGAAAAATGTGTGCCTCACATAAGTTTCCTATACATTAAAAAATGAAATGATGTATGTGGAATTGATAGAAAATATAGACCACATTCATTATACAATATTTAAACATATAAAATATATTACTTTTGTCACCATATAATATCTTAAAAACATAGTTAAATTAAATTTCTTGTTTGGACTAAAATATAACAAACAATAAATAATATTAATCTCCATAGCAAATATGCCTTGAACAAAATTTAATAAAAAGTTCTAAAATTCGTAAGTAGTCCATAGACATAAAAGAAAAAAACATCCTTAGGAGGTAAAAAAGATTATAGCTCTTTCATGTCTTCTTCTCTTCTTGCCTCTTTAGTAATATTTTTATTTAGCTATTTCTTAATTATAATACTGGGATGTCAAACATCCATGAGTTATGATATGATCCAACCCCGCCTGTATAACCCTATAGGGTTTTTACTATATATTCAAACCCGACCATAAAACCCTATAGGGTTCAATCCTAAGGTTTTTAATGGATCAGGTGGGTTATAAACACTATAACGACCAACCTGGTTGCATCCCTAATGTATTGTGTTTATGTTCTTGGAAACTAAAATATATATGATATAATAATTGTAATCCCCTAGGTTTTATGATACGATTTATGCTCAGACCCTAAACTAAAAGTCAACCAAAAATCCTAAAGTCAACAAATCTATATCAAACCCTAGTGAGTTTAGATCCGACAATGCGCTCTTGACCCCTAAACAACGAATTGAAATAACTATGGAAAATAGTTCGTAATAATATAAAGAAGCTTAAAAATATCATATTCGTCGATTTTTAGTGTTCTTCATATCCAAATGAGATCAGTTTTTGAAAATCGTGCTCTGGTACACTTGACGGCAAAAATATTGCGATAATACCATTAAACTCGTAAAAATACATGGATCTCAAAAATATTAGTTTTATAATTTTTCGACATCTAAAATTATCAGATATAGCTTAATTACGAGTATTTTCTTTATTACCAGAATTAATGTAATCCCCCAAATTTTATGTAATTAATTATAACAAATACTAAAAATGTAATATAGAATTATATTGAATATTTGGAACAAGTAGTAAAAATCACTTCAAATTTTTCTCGATTTGAAAATATTAAAGTGTGAATGAAATTGATTATAATTAGAAAGATTATAATCATTACTAATAAAAGTTTTTGGAAATACCAATTGTAACTTCTATGATCTCAAATAATTTATAAACAACGATAAACTAATTGTTAATATAAATTCCTGAGTTCTTTTTACTTAAGCTCAATACTTAGAAAATAAATCCTATACTTGTTAAATAATGAAATAATGGTATTCAAGCTACTATGAATCTATTAACAATATTAAGTAGCACTAGACAAAAATGTGATTAACAAATTAGAATAAGTAACTCATACACATTAAAACCCAATATTTGGTAAAATGATCAATAGTCCAACAAGAAATCACAATTGACCTTAAATTTAAATCACAATAACAGACGATTAATTTTTAGAACTTACAAGATATAAAATTATAGACTAAATAAAAATTAATATAATTACAAAAGATATGATAAGATCAAAAACAGATAGATATCTAAGAATCTAAATTCTTAAGTAAATATTTAACTTACAATGATATTCTAATTAAAAGATTTACAGATTTTAGAAATTAAAATCCTAAATTGATAATGTAACCTTTAATAATTTTCATAACTAGAAAATGAACAAATTGACAAATGTGGAACTAATATCAAATATATGATTGGAAAACCTTAAAAAAAAAAAAAATTCTTTGACCTTAATAGATACCAAAAACGAGATTTTGTATCTTGAACTGATAATTCAAGATATAATTAGAAGTGGCTCTAAATTTCAAAACCGATAAGATACAGTTTATTAATAGAGCTTATCAGTATAAAACAATAATTCAAAGATGAATTACTAAGATTATAAATACATAGTAGATACTAATACCAATCAGTAGTTACAAGCCTAAAACTCAAATAAAAATTTCCAAACGTACCGTCATACTTGCTAGGGAATTTTGAATTCGTCAAAGACTTAGTTCTTAATTTGATTTATAAGATTTGAAAAATTTAATTGTGCAAGTTAAAATACTAAAAATAATTAATCATGTAAACTAAAAATTTATTTATACAAACAATCTAGAATTGTTATAGAAACTTAGAATATTCTATTTCGATAAAACTTGTGCATAACTATTATAAATATATGTTTATAAATTAACCTTTTTTAACATATTTAGGGTAACTAAGTAATCAACCATTAAATAAATAAATAAATAAAATAAAAATCGAAATGGAAATAGACAATGCAAAACAGCAATCATGGTTGAAATTTCCCAAGTTAGGAAACAGAGGAGTCCTCTTCACATGAATAGAGATCACATACCAAACCGCTGCAGAATTGTCCATGGTGTAGACTTCAACATTCTCAGTGGATGCAGGGGACAGGCCAGCACTTTGTACACCTCAGCTGTTGAATTTTTCATGCAAAGAAGTGTGGCAGACAAAGGCTTCACTACCGAACAAAAGAGGAGAAGTCGGTTGATGCATTGGACAGTACAACAAGAACTCCCTCGCACATGGAACAGAGGATGCCCACCGCTAGAATTGGACACGGGCAAAAGTTGCACTACGACAGCATTTGTATTCTTCAGCTACCGAGCTTCCACATAAGTCTTCACACTAGGACAAGGACAGCTTCTCCACGGTACAATAGGGGAAGAAAATTTTTCTTCAACTTCACCCTGGTTTGATCCAAAATTAAGCTCCAATTTCAATATTGAAAAAGACATGAACTTCAAACCAAAATAAAGCACATGTAATCAACATTAAATACCAAGAAATTAGCTCAAATAGGCAACCAAAACAACTCCAAATCTGTCTTGAAAATTTCAAACCAGTAGCTACAGCAGAGGAGAATTCAAAACAGAACAAGCAACATTCACACACACATTCCACGGTTGTGACAAAAATATAGGCTTAGCTTGAGTTGAAAATTTTGTCCAAATAAACATCAATAGTAGGCCTCTATGTACACCTCAAACACCAACCATTGGCTAGAAAACAACAAAAAAATCTGATGAAAAATCCATGCAAATCAAGGTAGAAAACAACAAACAAAAACTGCAGAAAAATGGAAATTTGCTTTTGTTTTCACATGAATTCTAGCATGATTTTGATCCGATTTTTGTATAACTTAAGCCCCTAATTTACACTCATAAATGACCTTAATTAACTAGCAAACAAACACATTAATACCCCTTGAAATTAGCTACAAATTTCATATAAATTCAACCAAAATTGTCCTCAAATTCATCAAATTTCGACCCAGAAACATCAACAAAAACTTGTGTTTTTCAAGCTCAAAACACTCTCTTTAGCCTCCTAACTTTAGCCTAACCTTAGTACATATATAAATCCTTAAGTTGACACAAATTAGCTCAAAATCTCTACAAAAACAAGTTGAAATCTTAGCTACAAAGGAAAAACAACAGCCACTTTCATTCACCAATTCCTTCACTTAGACAACATTTGAGGAGCTCTAAAGCAAATATAAACCTTATCTTACTTCATATATCCTATCCAAGAATCAACCACATCCAAAAACATCAAATTCCTTCTTTCAAACAACATCAAAAACCAATCCAAATAGCCTCGGTTTACCATAGATCTAAGCTAGAACTCAAGCTTAACAAGGTAAGAAAGTTTAGTTGAAGTAGTTAGCTTATAATTTATCTAGAAACTCACTAATCAACCTTTGATATAGGTTTGATTCTTACTAAGGAAGGGAGTTAGGAATCCTTTTCTACTTTAAGCTAAGGTAAATCCTAAACTATCAACACATTTTTGTTACATGCGTGTGTATATATTAAGTTGAAATGTCTAGCATTAGAGGAAAGTTATGTGATTAGGACAAATGATTATTCCAATGATAAATGCAAGTAGATGAGTTCTTGATGTATTAGGAATGCTTGAATGATGATGACTAAGAAGAATATTGACTTAGAGATGTTATAAGCTTGGGAATAGCAAATTCGGATCTAGGCAAAAATAAGACAAAAGAAGCCTCAAATTTCATCTAAAGTAGTTTAAATTTATACTCCTAGGATCTTATATAAACATAAAACTTGATAAAACAAGCTTTAAAAAGCATGATTAGGAGCTTTATATTACAAGAAAAATATTATAAACAATTCATAGAAACTATACATATTGATAATTTTCCAAATTATGAGTGAGCTAAAGAAATAGATAAGAGGATTAGATGATGGTTTTAAGTTATATAGTTGAACAAATGATGATACATAATTATTTAGGATTATCGAAGCATCAACTTGAAAGTTAGAACTCTAAGCTTTAGGAAATTAGGAACCAAAGGAAATCAAATAAAGAAAAGTATTCAAAGGATAAATGAACTGTATTGATATGTTTGTTATAAGCCAAAAATGACCTCACCAATGGAAAGAACACGAAAAATACTATGAAAAAGACTATTTATTCGTCAAAAACATACTAGAAATGCGTTAGATATGATGAAAACAAGTTTTGACTACAGTTATTAGAATTCACTTGAAACCTATGCTTGTGTTTTATAAATTTAAAAATTATACAAGTCTCTTTTCCTGAAAATAATTCCACTACTAGAAAGTACTCTTTGAGTGCTACCAAATCAACTATTTATACAGTGAAGTCGGATTTAAAATGAATAACAAATCGCAAATAGAAATTCACTTAGTTTTCACTCTTAAACCAATATTAATGTTATTGTTATTTCTATTAATATAGTTATGATTAGTACCGTTATTATTACTACTGTTTATAGTATTCTGTATTATTGATATTTTCATTAGAATTATCAATACTGTTATTTTACGTTAAGGTCACTATATTTATACTATCATCAATTCTATTTTTGTCACTAATGGTATTATTTACTAACTGTCTGAAAATTGTTGTTATTATTATACTTGTATTTAATACTAATAGGGATATTAATTTTTCAATACTAATATTACTGATAATACCATATTATTAAACTTAGTTTGTTTTGCAATAAAAATAAAATTGAAGTATAATAAAAATTTGATATATCTAAACTCTATAAGTATATGATTTTATTAGAATAATTTTTGAAAGGTATAGATACTAGAACATACTCATAAATAAATAAAAATACCAATTTAAGAGGCAGATAAGATTGACGGGCAAAGGATTAATAAATAAAAATCTTCTACTAAAAGCAGTAGGACTTAAAGGAAAGACAAACCCCTTAAATAAAAATATAGATAGTACTTAAAAGCAAAACAAAAACGAATAACAGAAAAATATTCTTTAGTATAAGAATTAAAACCTTAATAAAAACTGTATCAAATACCGATATGGAATAGTTAGGCACCTATAAGGATTCAATTAAAGTATTAAACGACACAATAATTAATATAACGAACTTAATCTAATATCTGACAATAGAGATCAACGCCTTTAATTCTAGGAAGACTTCTCTTATAGAAATAGTCCAATAATACATCTCTATTATTTCCTTTCATAGGAAAATAGATCAATTTCTGGATTATCGATAGCTTATACAACAATTTAGCAAAGACCACAAGTGAGTTACTTGACTTTATCACATTGTTTGTACTTGTAGTATAGTTGCATTTGGAATAATATATATTCAATTGATATGCATGCGGGATTGGGAATAATGCATGATGTGTGGTGTATGATTGAATGGCAAATTATCATAATATAAGTGAAAATTCTATTGTATGATAAATGTTGTATGAAGCATGTTGATGATTGTTTGTAAATTGTATGATCACCTTAAACTAGATTAACAACTACTGGTACTATTAATGAAACGGACATGCATTGCATGATTTGCATAAACTTCATTTGGAGATGTGGTAGCCTACTACATGTTAGTATTTCGGTTATCTGGTAATGCTTAGTTTTTCTAGGCAAGAGGCTATTAATTCTACGTAAGATTACCTTTGTTCTGTCGGTTCTATGGGAACTAACTGGTAATGAAGGACGCTGCTTATGGTATCGCTGTGAAATAACTAACACTCAATGGAGTTCCTAAGGCTTAAAACAAGAATTGAGTGCCTAAAGTGTAAAGAGATAGTTACAATGAGGTTCGTAATATTCCTGTATACTTAGTTTCTCCTCGATAGGTGGGCCATAGTATCGAGTTCCTTTAACCCCGATGAGAGGGTGTAAATCTCCATCCTGCCTTGGATTCTAGATCATCCAAGTTTGTAATGTGCATATGATTGAGTGTTGCATTGCATATGATTGATAATTATACTTGTTTGTTATTAGTTGATGTGTGGTCTGGTCAGGTTATCTCACTGAGCCGTGGTTCGCTTACCCCCCAACAGTTTTTATGCAGGATTAATACTACTTGGGATTGGGCTAGGAATGTATGAAGAGAGCTTCCCCACAAACTTTATTGAAGGTAGAGATATAGGATATGGTAAACTTAGAATGTAAATTAGATAAATTTTATATTATTGAAATTTGTAAGTTGTAGTTTGAAACCTATTTTCACTATTTGGTAGGGGATACCGATTCTTTGTGATCTTAGTAGAAATTAGAAAATCGAATTCCATAATTAAAATCTTGTAATATATTATATCATTTATATGATAAACATTGATATATAAATAGATTCTTGTACACTCTGACATACAAGATGGCTCTCATGTTACGGATGCACACTGATATGATAGCTTTAGATTAATCTTACTAGGCCCCATTTGGAGTCGTGACAATTAATTTATCAAATCTACTATTCATAATACTATTCTACACTATTCACCTATTTATACTTTTTCTACACCTATTTTTACACTCTACATATCTATTCTCTACTTTTTACATTTCTCATATATCTTCATTCATATGAAACCTTACCACTTACTACTTTTAATTAACAAAAATACAAAACAAAACAAAACTCACTCTCTCTCTTTCTCTCCCCTCATGCCGGCCCCCTCTCTTTCTCACACACATACAATTTATTTTCTTTTCCAATTTATTTTAATCACACAATTTTCACTCCTCAAAACTCTATAAATACCATCTCCCTTCATTTTTTTCACACATTCGTTTACCTTACCAAAACTTCTCAAATTCACTCCACAAATCCTCTCTCTTAAAATTCTCTTTTCACTTTTCTTTACTACCATTTCTTACGTACTTTCTACATACACATACTATTCAAACCCTCTCTTATACTACCACTCTCATATTCCCACTTTAGGTAAATATTCTTACCTATATCTTTCTAACATTTATTTTTCATGTCTTGTAACTTAGCATGACTATGGTGTTATTTCTCAAAAACTCATATGAGTTATAGAAGCAACAACTTGTTTATGTTTTGTTCTTGCATATACCAAGAATTCCGATTTTTATTATCTTGTTATTATTATGATATTATGTTATTAATATTGTTATTATGCTTCTAACTTAACCTTGTATATATATTATTATCTATATGTATATCTATATATTTTAGAGCCTAAATGTTTACTAACTCACTATCAAGTTTATTATTATTATTGCTTTTCTTTTTCTTCCTTTTTTTCTTTTTCTTTTTGGGACTAGTCTATTCTTAGTCCCGTGATGCCTTAATGAAGCTAAGGCTCTCAATACTTGGCCGGGGTATCTTGATGAAGCTAAGGTTCCCAATACTTAATTGTATTATCTTGCTCATTATTTGCTTCTTATATCTTTCTTATATTTTCATCCTTTTCGTACTACATAATCATGTACATGCATCATTACAATGTTATTATCTCAACAAAAATAAAGAGAAATTTTCTTTAATAAACGAAAAATGAAACTAAACTCTTTTAATACATAACTTGTCTCTAAATAAAGACTTTGTTATCAAACACATAGGAAAATTATTTTTTGACTTCTTTTAAAACCCATCAAGATTTTTCTTAAATGAAAAATAAAAGATGATGTTATCAAGGAATTAACTAACAAAGCCAAACTTTTCTTTTTGTAATAAGTCACATTAAAGTTTATTAAAACTAGTGTTAATAGTTCTATGATAAGCAATTTTTTCTTAAAAAGCTTACTTATATCGTTTTTACCAACTCCATAATAAAAACAAAAAACTAGACTAGTTTTCAAAGTTAAGATAAAATCAACTCACTAATTTATAAACCCACTTAGAAAAATAAATGTTGTCAAGCTTATAAATGATAAACCCATTTTCAAAGAGAAAAAAGAATATAAACATAATAAGCTCAAAAACAATGGATATTATTAACAACTTAAGAAAATGATTTCTTTCCAAGTAAAAATCGTAAAGAGGTTAAGAAACCAAGTTTTAGAAGTAACATTATTTTTAAAGAAGTTAGGAAATAGAACTATAAGAGGAAAAAGAATTATATATCAAAACCATTTTTAAAGGAAAATATATACAACTCAAAATCATTATAGATTATTAAAAACTTAATAAAAACTTTGGAAACTTCATTTTTACCACTAGAACGAAAATTTGTAGAAGATTAAAGTCAAGGGAAAATTTATTTGTTTTGGAAATAAAATTGGAAAAACAAAATAAGAATATACTTATTTACAATAACCTGATAAATTATAAAGTTCCTCCAAAACACTTAGAAAAGAAATTGTTAAGATTCAAGTTTCAACAGCATAAGACAAATTGTTTTACGAAAAATAATCGTTGAGACAACACCATTAGAATTTTTGCATACAATATGTCCATATATAAATATATTCAAAGGATCATTCAATTATATGCATATCTACATTTTTGCTAAGGGATTTTGAATAAAGATGAGTTTGAAAATTGTTTTTCAAAGGCTGGATTTTCATAATAATTGCATCGTGACTTTTAGAAATCCAAATGACCTTTTATGAAGAAAATAACCTTAGAAATGGATAGATCTTTTCGAGTAGATAGAAAACGGTATGTAATAGTGAAATTCTGAGTTAAAATGAGCAAGTTATGGCCATTTTAAGTTGGAATTTCACTCTATACGAATTTTGATGAACTTAGTAAAATAGAGTTGCAAGTTTAAGTAGAACTTCCAAGAAATAGTCATTTTTGGATATTTCTTTTGTATAGTTGACGTGGAGTTCGAGCTACATTACCTAGTGGACTACTTTGATTAAGAAACTTCTACTACTATGGCTAAGTGAGTTTATTTCTTATATTCTTGTACTTATTATAGCACATGTGTTTTACTTATGTGAGTGAAATTATGCTAAGTATATCGAGGCGGAATTATTAATTAAACATTGTATGATTTAGTATAGGAATGATTTATCTCTAAATTCTATGGTCACTTAAAAATGTCTAATATTATGCTATGATTACTTAAATAAAACAATTTATGCATGATACGTAGTGAGTCACATTGCATTCATTACTTTACCATTGTGGGACAAGGGCATAATAATGAGGTCAAGAAACCCGAAAATATACTCTATAGCTTTGATTGCCCATAATTAAATGGTGAGTGGGCACCCAAATTAACTTCAATTTAGTGGTTAATAGAAATTTGTATACAAACTACAAAAACACCATTTGCGAACTATGGTCTTGTTGCCCGGAACACCTAACCACCGAATGGAGGGGTAAATCCATTCAAACATATGATTCTCAGAAAATTGTATGTATTGTTTGCTCACGTGATTGATTGTATCTCATATACTTGTTAAATAACTTGATTGAATATTTATTGCTTGAGTACTTTACTTGTGGAATTAATTCTCACTAAGCAAGAAGCTTACCCCCTTATAAATACCTTTTGCAGCACCACTATCTATGGTTGAAGCCTTGAGGTTATTTTTCTCAAGTACTACCTTTTTGGCCTGAGGAGTTTTTTGAAGAAGTCAAAGACTAGATGTAGACTTAGACTTCTAAGTAAATCTCTTTGTAATTATTTTGAATAAACTTTGATAGACTATATCTTTTGAAAGGGGAATGCCCTTATAACTTTGTAAGACCTCTATATTTCCACAATTCAGATAATGTTTTATGATTTCCATTCTTAAACTGCTATATGAAATGTCTTCTTAAACAACTTGTTTCAAAGTTGATCCTCTATGATCGTGGGTGTACGCCTTAGACCTAGTATCGAAGCTTATGGATGACCAAGTTGTCATACTTAAGCTTTAATATTGAGTGTGGCGAACTGTCGTTTAAGATTCCTTTTGGGGCGTGACAATAATAATGATTTTTATAAAATAGTGCAAATACTAATAAGTGTCTTATGAAATAATTTCTAAAATATCACATTAAAATTTTAGGTTGATGATAAATAAGTTGTCATGATTGATTGTATGTGTTATTCTTGATAACGTTTGTGTTCGAAATGAATTAACCGATAGAGATTTGGTATAGGCATCCCTTCTTATTGGAAGTTAGGTAGGTAAGTATACTTGGGAACCTGCACACAGAGAGCTTAGTTAGCACTATGTCGGGGTTTTATCCAGACTACTACAAAAATGATTTTTTCCCAATGAAAAAAAGTTGTTGGCTTAGAAATTTCTATTGTTTTTAAAACTTTTCCCAACAATATATGTTGTTGTATATAATCGTTGGTAAAGCTTCGTGAGGATAGGTTTTCCTAACAAGATAGAAATGTCGTTGGGATAATGAGTTTTTTTGCCAACAGCAACATATTATTTCCCTACGATTTATCTTGTTGTAAAAAATGTCCTACAAACCATAATATCTGCTTTTAGCCAACAAAATATTTCGTTGTAAATAATATAGAATGTCACATATACCAATAAAATAACAATTCGATTATTTCTTAATAGCATATATTAAATTAAAAAATATTGTTATTCATTTCATAAGTACATATTGAGAAGTAATAATATGACTGCCATAAAACTTAAATCTATATAAAAATAAAAATAAATATAGATAAATTATAAATTCAAATGTGTTGTATTTGTTATATTACAACAATATGAAAAAAAAAAATTACAATTGTGATAAATATTACTTAATCGTAAAATACACCTCATAACATCATTCTACAAAACATTAACTATAAACTATCTTATATTTTAATCTCTTTTCTTTGTCCAATATATGCGATCCACTTCATCATGCTTTCTTCAAGGGGTGAAGGTCATATTCTCAAGAATGTTGTTTATTTCTATAACTTTCAAGTACTTCTCTTGTAAGGAGTATATTCTAAAAATATATATATGTATTAGCAAAGAAAAAATATTAAATAAAATGAAAAATAAAGAATTATAACATTGTAAAAGTAAGCAAACGGAGAAAAGGACTTGAAAGGATCAAAACTTACCATAAGATCCATGTAAATGGCTTTTAACGATTGTTAAATTGAACGATGAATTCTTCTCTTCCTTGTTTCATTCCTAACAATACAATATTTCCTTGACACATTAATAAAATATATCCCATGCAATTCAATGTTCATTAGAAACTATTAAATGATAAGAAAAAGCACAACAATATGTTTGAGAGCTTAAGTACATAGTTTAGAGAGTAAAATTAGAACACTAAGTGATTTTGCTGACCGAATAAACAAATAAAAATAGATAATATTCACAAGTTATAATTAGTAGCTACAAAAATAACCATAGAAGAGTAGGAAAACTAGCACCAGATTAGAATGATATTGAAATTCTAAAGAGAACATTACAATCCCAAGTATACATCATGCACATTAACATAGACATCAAATAATACTCATATATCCACCACAATAACTTTTTTTTCAAAGATCCTCCCAAAACATAATATGCCAAAAGCATACGTAGAAGATAATTAAATATATCTAGAAGAATAATAACTATTTTGAATTTAAGAATCAAGAAAATGTGTGCTTGCTTTCTAATATGATGGGTAGTTTTAATGGATATTCTAATCAGTTCTAAGATCTCCAATGCAATATTAAATTTAATTCTATAAACAAAGTGTTGTTGCTTACCCCTGTGAAGAAGGAGATGTTAAAAAGCTTGTGGAATCATGATCCCTTGAAAACATTGCTCATATTAAAAATTCAATTCACTTTCAACAATTGTCTTTCCTAATCTAAGGTACTTAACCTATATAAGAAAGAAAGAACAACTGTCATACAAAAATATCCAAAGGAAAGTTTATGAAAAAAAAATTGAGAACAAAAAAAAAAAAAATCGCATGAAACATGTACTGCACAAGTCTATATCATATCATGTCTATCAATCCCTAAAATATTTTAACTCATTAAATACAAGAATTATGCAATGTAATAGTTTTGCTCAATGAAATGGAATTTTATCAAGTTGCAATTTGAATGCATGATTTGTGTGCTTTCTAAAATCCTTATGATCAAACCAAAACTAGTATTCCAAGTATGATGCAAATCTTACTAAATGCAGGATTAATTTGGTTTACAAATTATAAATCAGCACAATAATTTCTCCACATGACCAGCCACCATTTTTTTAGGAAAAAAAAACTTTTGCCATTTAATAGAACAAATCGTACATACAAAACATCAGTCTCAATAAACAAAAAGTTTACCTATAATTTGCCATCTTAAGAACAGGACCACCACATAGAAACTAGTTCCTACTGATCATAGCTAGAAACTTGATTTACTTTATTCTTACAACCACTAGGTCAACACTTATCTCAATCCTTTGAGTTTTAGCTCATATAGATTCTTGCTTCATAACAATCTACAATTAATCCAAATCCAGCCCTCGATTAGCATTCTTTCACCAATCACTCTATGTGCCTTCAATTAGAATTCCTTCATCAATTAATCTATGGATCATAGAAAGGCATCATCCATTAATATCACCAACAAGCTTAAAAAAGCAAACAACAATGTAGAGAAAAAATTATATTTTTACCTTACAAAAGTATCTATAGCATACGAAGCCAAACAAGAACTTTTTTTAAGGTATTGATATCTTATATGGAATTTACTTAAGTATAAAATAGGCATTAAAGCACAAGAAACAAAAAGAAAAGGAATTATTTAAACTCATAAAAGTAGACCAAATTCATTTAAAGATTGCATTGAACAAGTGTTATACTTTGCCCCAACAAAGGTACTTTATCAACATTCTTTTCAATGCTCTACATAATCAATAAAGGAATAGATCTCCATTTAGAGAAATTCAACATAGAAAAGATTAAAAAATAATAAGACTAGTTAGATAAATCCATACTTGTATCTCATTTGCAATGGATAAACACAAATGGAATGAATGTTAAAAGCAAGAAAATTTCGAGGCAAAGTCTCTGCAATTCATAATTTTGCATACATGATTTAGCAAATAAGAAGGAAATGTGTCATAATTACCTTCAATGATTTTTGTTATTCTAGTGAAAAGGATCCAATTAAATCTCCAGTTGATTAGTTTGGTTTGTGTAGGAGTATGTCTAAATAACTTTTCCATAAGTTTTAACATAAAATATTACATGTATTATATCCTTGTAAAGGAAAATAAAACTCCTTAAGCTAAGGAAAATAATCTAAGTCTAGATTCTTGACAAATAAGTGTTGTTACAAGAAGAAAAAAATTAATCTAAAGAAGTAACCACAATTATATAGAACCAAGGCATTTTATAATGTCATGTTAACTATTAAGGAGATCAGAACCTTCAAGCTAATGATTTAGGTAAGCAAAGGATTAACAACTCACACAAGACATGAAATATTAATAAGTATAGATGGGAGAAAAAGATAAAAGAAATGTTAGAGAGTAATTTAGCAATCTTATCTCTTCCTATATTGCATGCTCTGATTTGCAGCATATTTATAAGTCCCTTCGCATACACATATTTACATATAAGATGTCACGCCTCATAGGGATATCCTAAACGTAACAGTCCACCACATGCCATATAAGACCCTTGAATTACTATCCGAATCTTTCGGGAGTCTTGTATAGATGTAAGGCGTCCCTTTACAATAATAGAATACTCTATTCAATGGAGTTAAGAAGTTTAATGCGGTATTCAATAGCATTAGATAATAAATTAAAACGCATATATATAAAAATTATAAAGTCTAAGGGGCATTCCCCTGCAAAAGAATATTAAAGATCCATTACAGTCATCCAGAGTCTTTTGGTTTCTTGTGGAAGTCTAAACAAAACTGAATACAACTTCTATAGGAAACGCCTAGCTCATGTACCTGAGTTGTAGCCTGCCTTGGCCTAAGCCAAATAAACTCGTGCTGCAACAAATAAAAACTATAGGAGGCGTAAGCTATACTAGCTTAGTGAGTGAAAACTTCCATATCGCAATTAAAACATAACATTCAAGCAAGTGATTAATTTGTCAAATCGTATGCATCAAACACGTGAATTCAACAAACATATGACCAGCGGGAAATCATATGTGGATGGACTTGCGCCCTCCATCGCGGGTTAGTAGATTAACGAATCCTACAGTACGACACCGTTCAGGCTCACGGTCAACCAACTCATATATTCATTTTATGGATCACGATTAACCAACTCATATTCGTTTTATGGATCACGATTAACCAATTTATATTCGTTTTATGGATCACGATTAACCAAGTTATATTCATTTTATGGATCAGAAAAATCAACAATGCTAATGCTTCATCCCTATCATGTTATGAATGAGTTCAAGTTTATCTTCAATATCGAATAATCAATTATACTAGTTCTTTTAGGTGATCAAGCAATATCCGCAGACAATCAATCCTAGCTCATCTATGCAAGCAATGATTTATCACCCGGCTTCGATATTCTTCAAATTCAACTTCACATAACAACAGCAGACATTATAATTCCCATTCAACCTCATCATGCATATTCATTTTATATTTGCTAAGTAACTAGTGCAGCTATCAATACAATCACAAGCAATAATTGAAATTGGAAGTGATACTCACTCGACCATGGTACGCCGGTCTTTTAATAGTAATAATCGAGTGGTAGGGATTCGTCAGTCTCTGGATCACCTACCAAAGAAGAATACCCTAATGAGTACTTAATCACTTAACTAATCCAAACTATGTGTCAAAACTAATAAAAATCGTGATTTTCGCTATTTGCGGAAGTTCCAACTTAAAACGGCCATAACTTGGTCATTTTAACTCGGAATTTCGCAAATTTTATATCGATTTCTATATACTTCGAAAGATCTACCTAATTCTAATATTATTTCCAAGTTTTGAAAACATTTAGGTCACGGAACAGAGGGATCAGATCTGATCAGTAACCATTCCTATTTCTGAAAAATAGTTTTTGCACTTGTTTGAAATGTATCTAGTCGATGATTCAAGTATATATAAAATATGAATGAACTCCTAACATGAATGACATGTGATGAGTCTAATGTATGCATGATCTTGATGATTTTTGATAAAGAGAACTTTGAGAACTCTTAAATTTCACAAGACTTCAACAATAACTACTTCTTGAAAATCAAATTTTCTAACTTGGACATCACACTAGTGTTTTGGATTTCATTCTTAGAAATTCCTAGTTATCTTAATTAAAAATGAGTCTTCATCATTTATACTATCTAAGACCTTCATTTTTACATAAAAATTTACATTTTTCACTTTGCAAATATGT
The DNA here is from genome assembly GCA_024138025.1 of Combretum micranthum. NCBI lineage: Eukaryota > Viridiplantae > Streptophyta > Magnoliopsida > Myrtales > Combretaceae > Combretum > Combretum micranthum. The sequence continues at coordinate 113,791 of JAMXBD010001369.1, read as the reverse complement.
TTTTAAATAGGTTTTTCTCAAAAATCCGAATTTTAGAAAATCCACTTTTTTTTTTTAATGATTCCTTTGAGAAAACTTGTGTAATGCATTAAAATTCAAGACTTTACTATATCCACTACCTAAGGACTTCATTTAACACATAAAACATTCATTTTGAGTTTGAATAATAGGTGTTTACATAGGCATCATCCAAAGTTACGAATTTTACAAGTTGACTACTAACTCAAAATTTTTCATCTTGATCCTACTCCTTATTTTACACATTACTCTCATCCAAACTCATTTCAACTTATAAAAATCATTACTTAATGATATCTATTACTTATACCCTCCATTTTTCATATAAAACATGAGTTTCAAAGTTATTACAAGGGTTTTTAAAATAGGGTTTGAAAGTCATACGAATTTTCTTTTGAACATTTCTAACAAAAATCTTTTCTTTTCAAGTTCCTTGTCTTATCTACATAAAGATCTACCAACTCTCACATTCATATATACAAGACTTAATCTTTATGAGCATTAATGCATGAAAACACAAAATATTTATATGAACATGAATGTCAAGTATAATGTGAGTATCTAAGTGCTAGATATACTACTTATAGTGCATGAAAAAGAGTTTAAAAGCATGAACATATATTTTTCATGCAAGATCTCTACTTCTATATGCATGAACATGATAATACTTCAACAAAAGCTCATCAAACACAATATCTACTCTTGTGATGGCTTGATATTCATGTATTAGCATTTTCTTATCCCTAACACTTGCTCATGGGGATTTAAAGTGGAAACACACATGAATAATCTTGCCATTACAAGATTAAGTAGTAATAAAGCTTAAAAATCATCACCTAAGGAAGGATTTGATGAAGAAATGAAGAAGAAAAGAGCTTGTTGTGTGTGTGTGTGTGGTGGGGATGTAGCTCACAGCAAAGAGAGGGAATGGAGAGGGTTGTTGCTTTGTTAAAATTTTTGAAAGAGTAGAAATGAGGAGAGAGAATGTAAATGAGTATATATATTAAGTAAATTAGGGTTTGTTGTATTATAAAAAGAAGAAATAAAACAATTTGAGAGGGAAATGAGGGGGAGTTGCACCGGCACCAAGTGAAAGAGAGAGGGAGTGATTAAATTTTATTTGAATTTGTAATTTGTGTAATAAAATGTATTAAATGTAATAATTTTGTAAGAAACAAAAATTTCTTGGAAAAGAAAATATAATGAGTAGTTGTAAGGATGTAAGACTAGGGCATGGGTAGTTTGTAATGTAGGTTGTACTTGTGAATAGTGGTAAATAGTAGACAAGACATCTACTTTACTAGTAGTAAAGAAAATACGGGAAAAAGGCTATAACTGTAATTTTTATAGCCCGAAAAATTATAAAACTTATATTTTTGAAATTCTTACAAAATTTCGATTCTAAAGAATATTCTAAAATATTTTTCTGAGTTTCTAGTCCCGAGGCTCGTTTTTCAGTAATGAGGCTCGGGAAGGCCCGGAATAGAAAATTTTTCGAAATTAAAACTTCCTATGGTTTGAAATATACTTTAAAACAATATTTCACATTAAATTATTTTATAAGATTTCCTTTGATATGAAACAAAAGGAAAGCCGGATATAGGGTTTCTAAGTTTCTCTCACAAGGCTTGAACTAATCCGGTTTAGGCTTTCGCTTTTTTGGTTCTCGAAGTTTACTTGACTACTAGGAAAACCGGGGTTTACATAAGAGACATGAAATATTAATAAGTATAGATGTGAGAACAAGATGAAAGAAATTTTAGAAGTAATTCAACAATCTTACTTCTTCCTATATTGCATGCTATGCTTGGTAGCATATTTAGAAGTGCCTTTATATACACATATTTACATATACTAGACATGAAACATTAATAAGTATAGATGTGAGAACAAGCTAAAAGAAGTGTTAAGAGTAATTCAACAATTTACCTCTTCCTGCATTGCATGCTATGCTTAGCAACACATATACAAGTCCCTTCACATAGACATAGTTACATACACAAGACATGTAAAAAGTATAGATGTGAGAACAAGCTAAAAGAAGTGCTAAGAGTAATTCAACATTCTTACCTCTTCATGTATTGCATGCTATGATTGGCAGCACATCTACAAGTCCCTTCGCGTAGACATAATTACATACACAAGACATGAAATATTAATAAGTATAGATGTGAAAACAAGATAAAAGAAATGCTAAGAATAACTCAACAATCTTACCTCTTCCTATATTGTATGCTATGCTTGGCAGCACATCTACAAGTTCCTTCGCATAGACATAATTACATACACAAGACATGAAATATTAATAAGTATAGATGTGAAAACAAGATAAAAGAAATGTTAAGAATAACTGAACAATCTTACCTCTTCCTGTATTGCATGCTATGCTTGGCAACATATCTACATGTCCCTTCACATACACAAATTTACATAAAAGAAAGTGAATATATAAAAGAACTATCTACAACAGTAAACAAGTCTCATATACACGCTAATACTAAAACTCAATTAAACATGCATTAGTGTAACCCCAAATGAACAGGGGTTTAGTTTTATAGTACATACCTATTAACAGTCTTGCCTACTTAAAGTTATTAATCCCTGGAGCCAAAATAGAGTTCAGAAGTAAGAGCATCAAGAAAGTTCTTCTTTTGAAGTTACTATGATTGTTTAAATTTGACATTGCTTACTATATTGCTATAGTTTTCTTGAAAATTTTCCAGCAATTCACAGGCTATAATTTTTTGTTTCATTAGTAATAATATGATTATGAAATGAACATTAAAAAATAATTGCAATAACATTCACAAAATATAGCATATCATCAAAATAGAAAACATCCATAAAAAAACTTATAAAATAACATAAACACAATTTCATAAGGTATCCATAAAAAGATAACAAAAGACAACCCAACATAATAACTAAAATGTATCCACAACAGACATAAAACATAAATTATAACAAAAGACAACCCAACATATATAATAAGTAGAAAGTATTCACAACAAACATAAAAACATGAACCAACAATATTCAACATAACATAAGACTTTTTAGACTTCTAAATTCCATTGCTTGAATCTCTTCTCATATTTGCTTCTACTCCACATCCCGCTTCATTTTCTTGATCAACTCCAACACTAAAATGTTGAGTTGTAGTAGCATTGTTTACTATCATTAGCTAGTAAAGAACACCACCAGGACCCATTATGAAACCATTTACTCCACTTATCACCATCTAAGTATTCATTGAATTTGTTTTTACTCCCATAGGAAATATTTGCTGTGAATTTCCAGAAGGCATCATCTAAGGGGAGGGCACCCCCTATTGTCCCATCAGGTTTGGCCTAGTGGGCCCAACTATACTTATTTGTGGCATACTCCCCACACCCATAGGTGGCAATATAGGAGAATTAGGATTAGTTGTAGTGTAAGGTAGTACAGATGCTTGTTTAGATAACTAATCTACAAGTTGTTTCAATAGAACAACTTCTTCTTCCAATGATTTTATCCTCTCTTCAACATTTGAAGCTTCTGATGTACTTTGTAAAGTGTTTGAGGATGTATTGGATGCAAGCATACCAGTTTGTTTTAGCTTTAGCCCACCATGACCGAGACCATGAGAGTACCCACATTTATACCCAAAAACATGAGAAAGTATTTTTTTCTCAGAGGGACGATCTTCCTCAATCCCAATCTGCTGAGAATTGTTTTGCAACTCCACCTTCTTTGTCTATGAGGGAGTGAAAAAGAAAACACTAACATATCAATGATGCTATTCAAAATGTCACAAAGCTATCTGGATTTCATAAATAGACATGGTAATCCTAAGAAATAAAAAAAGGGTACTTTCAAAAAAAATAATGATTAAGATTACCAATCACTAAACTTTGAGTTCACATTGGTTACTTAGTCTACATCAACAACTAGTACATTTATCACTAGTAACCATGCAAGTAAGAAATTGAATGCATTAAACATACAAAATGTGAAATATTCAACTTAATTCCCCCAGTGAGAATAAAAACTTCACATAGGTTCTAAAGAATTATAAAATGAAGATGCTTCACTTAGTAACAAAATACTGACCTTAAATAAGAAAATTTATAGCTAATTAAAGCTTGATCAAGAGGTTGTAATTTTTTCAAAAGACCAAGATTGGAGAAAAATAAGCCAAAATCATATACAAAACACATCATAATGGATTTAACCCTTCTTGCTTGTAACATATTGATGATTTATTTCATGTAAAGAAAATAATAATCTACTAAAAGCATTATTTTAATACATACATGTTTCTCTTCAGCAATCTCATTTACCCAAGCTCCATTCTTTTCATGGCACATCTGAAAGGTCTTAATTTCACCAATTTTCTAAAAAGTAAATGAAATACGACATTAGTCATCTAATATTCAAAAAATAACAAATGATTAAACAAGACACTATTATTACTAACCTTCCCATTATTACTGGCCTCTTGCTATAATGCCCCAAATTTTACGTAACCTAATTATAACAAATACTAAAAATGTAATATTTGATTATTTGAAATATTGGAATAAGTAGTAAAAATCACTCCAAATTTTTCTCCATTTAAAAATGTTAAAGTATGAATGAAATTGATTATAATTAGAAAGATTAGAATCGTTACCAATGAAAATTTCGAAATACGAACTGTAACTTCTATGATCTCAAATAATTTAAAACGACGAAAAACCAATCATTAATATAAATTACTGAATCCTTTTTTCTTAAGCTCAATACATAGAAAATAAATCCTACGCTTGTTAAATAATGAAATAATAGTGTGCAAGCTATTATGAATCTTTAATATTAAGTAGCACTAGACAAAAATATGTTGTTATTAATAAATTAGTATAAATAACTCCTATACAGTAAAACATGACGTTTAATAAAGTGATCTATAGTCCAATAAACAAATCATAGTTAACCATAATTTTAAATCACAGTAATAGACAATTACTTTTAGAACCTACAAGTTACAAAATATAGACTAAAGATAAATTACTAGAATTACAAAAGATACGATAAGATCACAAATAGATTGGAATCTAAGAATCTAGATCTGAAATAAATATTTAAATTACACTAATATTCTAATTAAAAGATTTAGAGAATTTAGAAATTAAAATCCTGAATTGCCAATGTAAACTTTAATAATTAGAAAAAAAAAATTAGCAAATGTGAAACTAATACCAAAATATATGATTCAACAAAATCTTAAAATAGACCTATGAGATATAATAAACTTATTCATAGCTTGAAAAACCCGAATAAAAATTCCCTTGGCCTTAATAGATATCAAAAACGAGATTTCGTATCTTGAACTGATAATTCAATATAATTAGAAATAGCTCTAAATTTCAAAACCAATAAGATACAGTTTATTAATAGAGCTTATCGGTATAAAACAAAAATCGAAAGAGGAATTACTAGGATTATAATCACATAAGAGATGCCAATACCGAACAATAAATATTAATGTAGATCTAAAATGAAAATTTCAAACCCGCTGTTATACTTGTTAGAAATTCAAAATTCATTAGGACTTGGTTCTTAATCTAATCTAATGAACTTGTAAAATTTAATCACGTAAATTAGAATACTAAAAATATGTTAATTGTGTAAACTCGAAACTAAAAATTTGTACGAACAAACAATTTAGAGTTTTGTAGTAACTTAGGCAAGTTCTATTTCGATAAAACTCTTATCTAACCGTTATAAGTATATGTTATAAATTAAGGTTGGTTAAATCATTTTAGTTAACCATTAATTAAATAATAATAATAATAATAATAATAATAATAATAATAATAAAAGAAGGACCGAAGGAGCAGAATTTGAAGACAAATAGAGTCTTCACATTGGGAATTCGCTAGAACAGTCTTCACGTTGGGAATGGAAAATCGTGAGAACAGGGACGATGTGGCAAGTCGGGTTTCCAGCCGCATTCCACGCATCCTCACATCCAATTCTCGCTGGAATTACGATCTGAATTGGTTCACGTGGAACAGCGGACTAGTAGTGAATTTTCCACGTAAAAATAGAGGACAGGCAGCAAGTGAAGTCAACAAGCTGCAGACTCATGGGAACAGAGGAGCCAGCTGTAGCAAATGTAAATCATGCTGGAAGCAGAGGATGTGTGGCAATTAGGATGACACAGCTGTAGAGTTGTTGATCTACGCACGGAACAGAGGAGTCGATGGCCACAATTTATCCACGCGCAGAAAGAACAAGCACGAATAGAACTGTTGGACCTCATGCTGGAGAAAAAAGAATCTATGCTGTAAAATTTTTCCTCACGTCAAATTAGAACTCTTGGGATTGATCTCACGTATAGAAGCTGTTGGAATCATGTTGCAAGTCTTCACGCTGAACAAGGAAAATTTCGACTGTAGAATACTCCATACTGAAATAGAAGTCACGTAGAGTTGAAAATTAAAAAAAACAGAGGAGGCTTCATTCTTCAAGAAACAGAGGACTGACACAAGTTGGAATTCTCGACTACAACCTTCCAGCAAATTGACGTCTCCACTTACCCAAATTCAACACATAAATTCCAAATGAAAATAACATATGATCCAATACAAAAACTCCACATAAAATCAACATCAAATGTTAAGAATTTCAGCTCAAAAAGCAACAAAATCAGCTCATAAATGGTCTTTAAATAACCAACCAACACAGCTGCAGCAGGAAAATTCAACAGAACTGCAGTAACATTCCCACACATATTTCAACTCTGTTTTGACAAAAGTATAAGCCTTGTTTGAGCTGATAATTTCTGACTAATTAAACTCCAATTAAAGGCCTTCAAATGTCCACTTCAATCACCATTTATTAGCTAGAAAACAACAAGAGAAATTTGGTCATAAAACCATGCCAAACAAGGTGGAAAAAAATAACAACAAAGGCTGCAACAGAAATCTCAACTTTCAACCTTAAATTTGATCCGATTTTTCTTGCAACTTGAGCCCCTATTTTACACACATAAACAACCTTAATTAACTACCAAACAAACACAATTAATGCCTCTTGAAATCAGCCACAAATTTCATACAAATTCATCAAAAATTCGCATGAAATTCTACCCGAAAATTAACATAAAAAATTTGTATTTTTCAAGTCCAAAACACCCTCTTTAGCCTCCTAAACTTAGCCTAACCTTAGCACATATGTATAGCCTTAAGTTAGACACTAAATTAGCTGAAAATCTCCCCAAACACAATCCAAAATTCCTCTCAAAACAGCACTACGAATTTACCATACTCCTCATTCATTCTCACTTGATCAACCTTGTTTCAACACTTTAAAAATAAAAGTGTATCCCTTGTTTATATCCTATAGCATTATCTAAACATCAATACTCATCAACCACAATTGAAACCCCACTTTAACTAACCCAAACAACATCAAAACCAAGTTAAATAGCCTTGGTTTATTGTAGATTCAAGTTGGAATCTAGACTCAACAAGATCATTAATTTCATCAAGAATGAAGAGCTAAATTCATTCTATTATCCAATCAAGGTAAGAACTACATTAAGTTTAAATCCATTATGTTGATTTATAAGAATTTGTCTTATAAATTTATCAAGATTAGTTTAATAGTATATTTATGTTATTTAGACTATTTAGTATATAAATACATCAACTTGAAGATTTTTAAGTGTAGAAATTCAAGTCTTAGAAAGAAAAAAACCAAAACCACACTTAAACTACAACAAAGCTAAGTTGAAATTTAGATGACTTATGTGTATCCCTAAGAAGAATGAATAAACTGTATTGATGTGTTTGTTTTAAGCCAAAACAACCCCACCAATGCAAAGAAAACGAAAAATCCTATGAAATCGACTATTTATTTGTCAAAAACGGATAAGAAACGAATTAGATATTGCAAAAACAAAAACTAAATTACTGCTGCTAGATTTGTGCGAACAGAGTAGACTGTTCTTGCCTTTATCGCCCCCTTACTGACTTTGTTTGATAAAACTAACACCATAAATGGATTGTACTCGGAAAATACTATGAAAAAGACTATTTATTCATAAAAAACAAACTAGAAATGAGTTAGATAACATCAAAACAAGTTTTGATTACAATTGTTAGGATTCACTTGAAATCTATGCATGTGTTTCATAAATTTAAAAATTGTACAAATATCTTTTCTTGAAAATAATTCCACTACTATAAAGTACTCTTCAAGTACTACCAAATCGACTATTTATACAATGAAATGATTTAAAACGAATAAGAAATCGCAAATAGAAATTCACTCGATTTTCAATCTTAATAAACCAATACTAAGGTTACTACTGTTTCTATTCATATAGTTTGATTATTACCATTATTATTACTACTGTTTATAATATTCCGTATTATTGATATTTTCATCAAGGATCATTAGAATTATTAATACCGTTATTATTTACGTTAATGTCACTATATTTATACTATCATCAATACAATTATTATTTTTGCCAACTAATATTATTATTTACTAATGGTATGAAGATGATTGTTATTATTATACCTGTATTTATTACTAATATTGATATTAATGTTTCAAAACTAATATTACTGATAATATTGTAGTATTAAACTTAGTTGTTTTGCAATAAAAATGAAATCGAAGTATAATGAAAATTTTGAGATATCTAAACTCCATCTACATAAAATTTTATTAGAATAATTTTTTTGAAAGATATAAATACTAGAACATACTCTTAAATAAATAAAAATACCAACATAAGAGACAGATAAGGTTGACAGGCAAAGAATTAGTAAATAAAAATCTTCTACTAAAAGCAATAGGACTCAAGAAAAAGACAAACCCCCTTAAATAAAATATAGATAGCAATTAAAATCGAAAGAAGTAAAATAAAAAAATAACAAATAAATATTCTCTAGGGATTAAAACCTTAATAAAAACTGTATCAAACACCGATACGGAATAATTAGGCACCTATAAGGATTCAATTAAGTTATTTAATGATGCAATAATTAAAGTAACAGATTTAGTGTAATATTTGACGATTGGAATCAGCGTCTTTAATTCTAGGAAGACTTCTTTTATAGAAATAGTCCAATAATGATTTTCTGTTATTTCCTTTCATAGGAAAATAGATCAAATCCCGAACTTCCGGTAGCTTATACAACAATTTAGCAAGGACCACAGGTGAGTTACTTGACTTTATCACATTGTTTGTACTTGTAGTATAGTTACATTTGGAATAATATATATTCAATTGATATGCATGTGGGATTGGGATAATGCATGATGCGTGATGCATGATTGAATGCCAAATTATAATAATATAAGTGATAATTCTATTGTATGATAAATATTGTATGAAATATGTTGATGATTGTCTGTAAATTATATGATCGCCTTAAATTTGATTAACAACTACTGGTACTATAAATGAAACGGACATGCATTGCATGATTTGCATAAACTGCATTTGGAGATGTGGCAGCTTACTACGTGTTAATATTTCGGTTCTCTGGTAATGCTTGGTTTTTCTAGGCAAGAGGCTATTAGTTCTACGCAAGCTTACCTTTGTTCCGTCAGTTCCATGGGAACTAATTGGAAATGAAGGACGCCGCCCATGGTATTGCTGTGAAATGACTAACACTTAATGGAGTTTCTAAGGCTTAAAACAGGAATTGAGTACCAAAAGTATAAAGAGACATCGACAATGAGGATTGTGGCTTTCCTGTATGCTTAGTTTCTCCTGGGTAGGTGGGCCATAGTATCGAGTTCCTTTAACCTCGATGGAGAGGGTGTAAATCTTCATCCTGCTTTGGATTTTAGATCATCTAAGCTTGTAATGTGCATATGATTGATTGTTGCATTACATATGATTGATAATTATACTTGTTTGTTATTGGTTGATGTGTGGTTTGGTCAGGTTATCTCACTGAGCCCGTGGTTCGCTCACCCCCCAACAGTTTTTGTACAGGATTATTACTAGCTGGGATTGGGCTAGGAATGTGTGAAAGAGAGCTTCTCCAACGAACTCTATTGAAGATAGAGATATAGGATATTGTAAACTTAGAATGTAAACTAGATAAATTTTATATTGTTGAAATTTGTAAGTTGTAGTTTGAAACCCATTTTCACTATTTGGTAGGGGTACCGATTCTCTGCGATCTTGGTAGAGATTGAAAATCGAATTCAATAATTGAAATCCTGTAATATATTATATTATTTATATGATAAACATTGATAAATAAATAGAGTCTTGTACACTCTGACATACAAGACGGCTCTCATGTTACGGGTGCACATGTGATATGATAGCTTTAGGTAATCCTACTAGGCCCCTATTTGGAGTCGTGACACTTGCTCATACCGAGCTTGAACAAATGATTTACTCCCCATGACATGGTTATATGGAATACATTTCCTTTTTTTTTTATTTCTATTAGAAATTTCTAGCATATAAAAAGCATTGAGTTCATTTCATCAGGTTTAATTCACTAAATAATAATAGCATTCGTGATGAATACCTTTCATGAATCTTGGTTGAATAAGTCACACAATTTTCTCCACTATTGTGGGTGTTTCTTAAGTCCATTAGGAGGATTAGCTCTTGCTCTTTCTCCACCACCTAATCTCCTATAGTGTTGAAAAGAATAAGTATGGAGTCTACGAGGACGATCCGCTCCAATACCATTAGTATACTATCCCATCTACGATATGACCAATCAGCTTCAAACTTATCCTTCAATATAACAACAATATATAATGAGTTGATTAAAAAAAAAGGAGGAAAATAACAATTAATTGTTAAGAAAAATGCTTTAATTAGATGTTAAAAGAAAAAAAATTACATAAAATCTTGACAAATACCTTTTTTTTTTTATCATTTTACAAACCTTTACAGCTTGAATAATGATTTTCTTGCCTGCTTCATCTATTGCTGCCCAAGATCCCTTTTTCCCCTCTATGTTGGGGACTAACGGTGCCCTCTCTCGTATGGCAAGAGTAAACTCTTTTGCCAACAAACTTGCATGGCCCCTGATGGACGATTATCATATCTATGCAAGACAATTACTAGTTTTTCAACCCTACGTTGTAAGTTCTCTCTCTTCTTCCCCCTATATATCCCTCGTGTATTCTGTTTCTTTGATTGCTGGTACTCTTCAGAATTAGATTGTTGCTTCTCATTAATACCATTAGTACCACCTCCCCCCCCACCCAAAGCATCTCTTGATTAGGATTCATAACCCTTTCAAGTGGGTATTGCTCAATACAGTTTACAATTAAACATTTGATTTAATGTAAAGCTTTGAAAATTTCTATAACCTTAGAAATACATACACTCTAGCTTTACTTGTATTCTCATGAACATGTGACCTCAAGCTTTCTCCATCAGCATCATGTGGCCTTGAACAAGCATGCCTCGTCAAATTCAAAATGAACATGTATTATTAACAAAACAATTAATAAATAGCTAATAAAATAAGAACTAAGGAATTATAAAATAAATAAACAAACAATACATTAACTTTTTATTCAGACTTGCTACTGTTAGAGGATATAATTCATTTTCCTCCTCTTCACTTGATTCAGAAAAATCTTCATCATTGTCAATAAAATCATTGATATCATCATTTTGCCAATGTGTGTCTACATGAAACTTTGTTCCCAAAATTTCCTCTTCATCATCTCCACTTCTCTCTAATGGACCAAGATCAATATAAATTGTCTATCAGAATGTAATTAGCACATGTATGTTGCTGGAAGGCAACTTACTCACAATTAGCATCATTGCCATTATCACCATCAACTAACACATCAAATAGACCTTTACTATATAAATCACGATGATGTGCCTTTTGTATAACTTGCCAATCACCACCTTTATACATTGGATCTCTAATATAAAACACCTGATGGGTTTGATTTGTGAGAGTATAAGGGTCATAATCATACCATGTCTTTGTATTATTAATACTAGTAAGATTGTCATCAACATAAATAGGTTTATGCCTTTCCAAATCATACCATACACATTTAAAAAGATAGACCTTAAAACCAAAGAGGTATGTTAATTCAATCACATCAATAAGATTGTCACGCCCCGAAGGGTACCCTAAACGTGGCAGTCCGCCATATACAATACTAAAGCCTAGGAATGACTACCTTAGTCACACAAAGGCTTCCATATTATGTACAAGGCGTACATCACAACCAATGGGACGTATCGGAGTAACGCAATTTATGTTGATAGTAAATAAGTAACAAGGCAAAGAGAATACTTATCATAAAACATAAACATACTTCATTTCAATTCTTAGGGGCATATCCTTCCATTGACTTCAAATAAATATGCATCACTATTCATATAGGTCATTACATATAAAGAACCTTACAAAATTTCTTCATCGTATGATTCTATTTCCTTAATCATCCTTCCATGACTTCTTTAATCCACGAATATACCTGTTTCAACAAAATCTATAGGGGTATAAGCTACAACTAGCTTAGTGAGACATTCCTGTTCATTCGCACCATATTTTCAAACAAGTTTATTTATATTTTCACACATATGCTATACATATAATGCAACAATCACATGATTACGCATATATATATATAGTTGTCCGGAAACCATATATAGAACGGATTTACCCCTCCGTATCAAAGGTTAGGGAATCGGGGTTGAAGGCCCTCGACCTTCTACTGCTAGTCCCCAGGTCTTCACCTACAGCGTTCGGTCGGCTCGGCTCCGAACCTAGAGTCGCTTTCCCCGAGCGATTTGGATTCTTCAGGAAGGAACATGGCCCGTAGCATCGCACGATCACAGCCAATCCAACTTTACGCGTAGGAGTAGCAGCCTTCCGAAAAGATGTGACCCGATGGATGCTATGCGTGAGCGTTTTAGTTTTCTTAAGCCAAACCTTATTAAGGTTTATTAGGGGCGAACAATCAATTTAGAAAACAATAAGTAGACATACAAGTAAGTAAGCAAAATTATTTAAGCAAACAGTTCGAAGTTACGATATTCTTAATTCTTATTTCACACATAAACATAGAATCACATATACATAATCCTGAATTCCCCAAATATATCCATTTTTATCTTTTCTTAGTATACTAATGCCACTACTTTACAAGCACAAGCAAGGTAACGAATTTAGGAGGAATAACTCACTCGTCCATTTTGCTATCTTCTTAGTCGTAGTAATTCTCGGATAGAGTATTCTCGTGTCCTTCGTCACCTAGACAAAAGAAATACCCGGGTTAAGTCTTCCGTGAAATTCCTATCCTTGGATATTCTAAACTTTTCTTAAAATCGCGGTAAAATCGTATAAGAGGAAATTCCAACTTAAAATGGCCATAACTTGCTCATTTTAACTTGGAATTTCGCATATAATATACCGTTTTCTACCTATTCGAAAAGATCTTCTAAGCTTATCTTTATCATATAAGGTCATTTGGGTTCCGAAAATATTGGGTTCAGATTTAAAACGAAAATTGCCAAACTTTTACAAATCCGTTTTTTAACTCAACTTCATTTTTAAAAGAAAATCTTTTTGTAACAATATTGTATATAATATATTATTTGATAAACACTTTAAATATAGGGTGCTCATTTATATGCAAAAATCCTAATGGGTAGTGTCTCAACAATTTATTTCATAAAGCAATCATTTAAACTTTAACTTTGAAAATAAGTATTTTAAAGAAACTTTATATTTTTCTAGGTGGTTATAATGAGTAGTTGTTCTTATTTTATTTTTTTTCATTCTTTTTCCAAGGAAAAAATTTCTTGTAAGTAATTAAATTAGAGAAGGAAGGGGGGGGGGGGGGGGGGGGGGGGGGGGGGGGGGGGGGGGAAGGATTTAATGGCACCGGTTTTGGTCCTCTAAAGGGGGAAAATTTGTTTTGTTTTTATTTATTGTGTAATAAAGAAGTAATGTGTAAAGTTTGACGTGATTAAAGTTGCATTGGAAATGAAAAAAAGTAAGAAAATAGGTATGTAGATGTAAGAAGTAGGTGTAAGAAAAAGTAGAGATAGTGAAATAGTAATGAATAGTAGAAAAGTACTATGAATAGTAGACTAGACAATTAAAGTACCGGTAGTAATAAAAATACGCGTAATAATGGGATATCTGTAATTTTTAGCTACCGAAAAATTCTAAAACTGATATTTTTGGAATCCTTATATTTTTACGAGTCTATTGGTATAAACGGAATATTTTTAATATTCCGAGCTCCTAGACACGCTTTTCGAACACTGATCCCGTTTGAGTCCGAAGGACACTCGAAATTCATGAATCTGATATTTTTATGTTACCCTATATTATTACGAACTATTTTAAGCTTTTGGCTTAATTTCGTTTTCTAGGGTTTGAAAACGCGGGATTGCCGGATCTTAAACACTAGGGTTCGTTATAGGCTTGTTGACCTTTAGGGTCCCGTTTTGACTTCCGATTTTACTAAGTTATTCGTAAGACCGTATAATTTTTTAGTTTTCATCGTTTTATATTCTTAGCTCGACATCTATGTTTTATTTTATTTTGGTTGTGATTATTTAATAGTTTTTAGTTCTCGGGATCGTTTAACCGAGTCTAGGGTTATGAGTTGACTCAGTTTGACTTTTGGGTGAAAATTTGAAATTTGTGATTTCTAAAATTTATCGAAGGTTTTAAGATTTTGCTGTTGATCATTATTTGGATATACTGTCTTGATTTGCATATCAGGAAATGGTTAGGTGATTTGATTGTTGTACGGACGTTGATTAAGCCGGTAATTGGACTTTATATTTCGTTTCAAGGGTTCTCGTTTGCCTTAAGATTGAGAAAACTCGTTTTTGGAATTTAAGTTTTAATTTGGTTTCATTTTTAGGGTTTCGTTTCCAGTATTTAACTCGATCTAAAATTTGGTTTTTATCTTGAGTCGATTTTTGAGATGTAAATTTTGATACTTAGACTTCTAGGATTGTCTATTTAAGAATTATGAAATTTTCGGGAGTTTACAACCTACCCACCTTAAAGAAAGTTTTGTCCTCAAAACTTGTTATACGTATGTAGGTTGATGAGAAATTGTATATCGTAATTCATCAACATTCGTGATATTTGGAATTTTGTCTCACGTTTATTTGTCGAAATGGTATTATGATTTTATTATGTCATTTCCTTAGTTTTACTTCCGCAAAAGGGTTTGGAAGTCTATCGTTATTGTTGGATTTCTTCTTTCGTAATTTCTATTTCTCGTTTATCTATAGATGGTGATATTGGGAATTTTGTTAATATTTTACGCAATATGGCATATATAAAATCAATAAGATTTGGTTTCAGTGACTTTCAACCTTCACTTTACTTAACTCTTTTTGAAGAGTTTCAATACTCAACCACACGACAGACGACCGACGACTTGCCACTTGACTTGACTTTGAACTGACGACAACTCAATATGACACGACACTGGTATATTCACTTAAAAAAAGAAGGTTGTAAATTCGCTTTCCCATTCTTATGTGAGTACATATATGACATGCACATATAAAATACGCAATGTTCATACTTATTCCATTCTTAAGGATATCGTTGTTTTATTACGTGATCATCCTGACGATGTTGAGATCAAGATGAAAAGTTTGGAATTTGTTTGTTGGAATTTTATCATTATTGGTTTTAGTTCTTAGGCGGTAATAGTTATGCTTTTGATGTACTTTGTTTTCGGTGTGTTCCAGGTAAATGGCAATTGATTTGCTTTCTTCTTTTGATAAGTACTAAATTTTCGACAATCATATTTTTATTCCTTCTATATTAAGGGAAAAGGTGACGATTACATAATCTGTGGTCATTACTAGCAAACTGTTTCTTTGGTCCAAGCAGTACGACAAGAAATTTATTATCTAAGGGTAACTTGATATCGATTTGCATTCGTGACTATCATCTTCTTCTAAAATAGCTAATTCCATCTCTTGGTCGGCTTCCTCGCAAATCCATTGTCCTTGTAGGTTGTACACACGTATTTCTTGTGGGAGTATCGCCGAGTATCTCCTTTCCATATTTTTCTTATTAGAGCACTTCTTGGCAACATGTCCTGGCTCCTTATAGATTAGACAGGTGGCAGAGGTTTTCTTTAGGCATCTCCTGACTTTGTGATTCGGACTCCCGCAGTAGTAACACTTATGTTGTAGCTTGGGATACTGTCTTGGTTGATGTCTCTTTTTGCATTTCCAACATTGGGTATCCAATTTCTTTTTATCCTCCTTTCTACTTAGGCCGATCGATGTTTCGAGCTCATTGATTTTAAGGCTTAGGCTAGGTTCACTTATAGATTTTTCCTCAATCATCATGACATTTCCTTTCGTCTTTCTCCTTTTCTTAGCACCATCCACAATTCGTGCTCTTTCCACTAGTTCTCGAAAATCTTTGATGTCAAACTCTATCAACTTGATATGAAGGTCTTCATCCAATCCTCCTAAGAAGACTTGCCTTTTTAGTTCCTCGCTATTCTTATATGATTCAGGGGCATATTGTAATAGCTTATAGAACTCTATTTCATATTGTTCAAGACTACGGCCTCCTTGAGAATTACTTAAGAAATCTGCACTATATTGGATTCTCAAGCTTTCAGGGAAAAAGTTCTCATGCCTAAATGTCTCCCATGTGATTGGTGGTAGTAGCTCTCTACTTTTGGATTCCCACCATATTCTTATATTGAACCTCAGCATAAAAGTACCATATGTAAGCTGAAGGTGTTGTGGCACTTCAAAAGCATTGAAAGATCGCTCTATTTGTGCTAACCAATCATCAGCTCATCCGGTTTTCCAAAAGCTCCATCAAAATATCGATTGCACTTAATGAACTCTGGCAACATACTCTGATACGGTTTTGGTGATGACGGCTCAGCTGGTGCTGTTTCAAACTGTGGTGTTGGGACTTCGGGTGCCGCTTCTTGTGCAGGCACTGGTGTAGGCATAGCATGAGCCTGTTATGTGAAATTCCTTATAAGGTTGGCAAGTTGTTCGATGTTAGCTTGATCCATTTGCAGTTGGTTTGGTTGTTGAGGTCCTTCCGGGTTTTTAGGTTCTACAGGGGGAATTTCTTGGCTGCGTTGTGCACGAGCACGTCTCTTAGTTGTTCTACAGGTTTTATTAAGCTAGGGTGAGATTTTTGAACTTTATTAAGTCTTAGACTTTTTTTTTTTTCCGGAAAAACATTCGAGAAATAGCAAATGAGTACGAAAATGAGTAATATATATAGGAGAAATATTGAAAATTAACTGAAATCATAAAAAGAAAACCGATATCATTAAAATAAATACATGGAAACAGAAGGAAGACTTAAATAATTCCTTTACAAAAGTTTAAAGAAAGGATGCAAAACATGGTTAAAATTTCAAATCATTACATAGACAACATATACATCATCGTTAAAGCGTTACTCCTATCTACATATTAAAGCTTTTACAGAAGGTTTAGCGTCTGTCCCTGCTTCGTATTCCTCTTCACAGGGTAGGATCATTTCCTCGATTACTTGATCCCTCGTCGTCATTATTATAAGCTTTTTCCTTTCCTTTGTGGTGAGATTTGGTGGTAGGATCTCTAGACGAAGTTCCACATTCTCTCTTGGATGAGTTATTTCCTTTGGTGGGGTCATCCCATAGACCTTGTGACTTTAGATCTTCGCATACGTAGAGATACCATACCTTGCACATGTAGCATGTTTCCTTGGCATTTGTAGGGTAATTCTTGGTCCTACAGATGAGACAGTTGCATACGTAGCATTTCCTTATTGTTTTTGGGTAAATGTTGGCACTGTGTTTTCCCTTTGCATAACCAGAGCAGATAGTGCCATTCTTCTTAGGACAATTAAGGATTTTGTGGTCTTTGTTTCCACAGAAGTAACACCTATGCTGCAGTTGTGGGCAACTTTTGGGGAAATGTCTTCCTTCACACTTCTAGCATCTGACCTTAGGGGTTACAGAATCCTTAAGGGGTTGGAGTTGTTTACGCTTCTTAGCTTGGGGTTTTGGATTGGCCATGAAGGAAGGTACTTGCGATACTGGGTTTGCTCCGAGTTGGGGTCTTATAACTAGAGCGGGTGCAGAGGTTATGGGTGCTTGTTGTATATAAGTCCTTATCGTCTCTTCTAGACGTCTTATGGTGGCCAAGAGTTCTTGAGTTAGATCTTGTGGTGGAGGTGCTCCTTGTTCTTGTTGTGCTTCAAGAGGGATGCTTGATTGTGGCATAATTTCCCCGGGTAGCTTCCTAGAACCAAACGAAGCGGTCGTATTAGATATTTTCTTTATTTCGAGTTTTACGCTCAAGTTATTTGATTTTAAGGAAAAGAGAAGCATTAAAGATTCTTGTTCATCTGATTTAAAGGTTAATGTAGGTACTTAATGTTATTTACCTAAGGGTCTTACCTATAAAAGAGGTATTATACTTATCTTGCTCTTAATTGATCTTGAATAGGGTTACTATTCATTAAGGCTTATTGGTCTTGCTAAGGTAAACTTACTATATTCATTCTATATCCAAATTCTAAGTCTCATTCATGTTCTCTCCATATTGTTCTGCTATGTTTTATCTCCAAGTCATTTCTACCTTTCTCAATCTTGGATCAACATCTTAGGGTAAATCATATTCATGTGATACTTCCATTTCGTATCTCACTAAATATCCTCTGATTCTTGCATAAGTATTTCCTGCCTTCTTCTAATATTCTCCAAGATAAAGTTCTATTCTTAGACATAAGATCAAGTCCTACCACTCTATACTCCTAATATCCTGTTTCCTAATTCCCAAAACCTTGTTGCTCTTATACCAACTTAAACTGTCACGCCCCGAGGGGTACCCTAAACGTGGCAGTTCATCGTACACAATACTAAAGCCTAGGAATGACTACCTTAGTCACGCAAAGGCTTCCATATTATGTACAAGGCGTACATCACAACCAAGGGGACGTATCGGAGTAGCGCGGTTTATATTGATAGTAAATAAGTAACAAGGCAAAGAAAATACTTATCATAAAACATAAACATACTTCATTTCAATTCTTAGGGGTATATCCTTTCGTTGACTTCAAATAAATATGCATCACTATTCATATAGGTCATTACATATAAAGAACCTTACAAAATTTCTTCATCGTATGATTCCATTTCCTTAATCATCCTTCCATGACTTCTTTAATCCACGAATATACCTGTTTCAACAAAATCTATAGGGGTATAAGCTACAGCTAGCTTAGTGAGACATTCCTGTTCATTCGCAACATATTTTCAAACAAGTTTATTTATATTTCACACATATGCTATGCATATAATGCAACAATCACATGATTACGCAAATATATATAGTTGTCCGAAAACCATATATAGAACGGATTTACCCTCCGTATCAAAGGTTAGGGAATCAGGGTTAAAGGCCCTCGACCTTCTACTGCTAGTCCCCAGGTCCTCACCCACAGCGTTCGGTTGGCTCGGCTCCTAACCTAGAGTCGCTTTCCCCGAGCAATTTGGATTCTCCAAGAAGAAACATGGCCCGTGGCACCGTACGATCATAGCCAATCCAACTCTATGCGTAGGAGGAGCAGCCTTCCGAAAAGATGTGACTCGATGGATGCTATGCGTGAGCGTTTTAGTTTTCTTAAGCCAAACCTTATTAAGGTTTGTTAGGGGCGAACAATCAATTTAGCAAACAATAAGCAGACATACAAGTAAGTAAGCAAAATTATTTAAGCAAACAGTTTGAAGTTACGATATTCTTAATTCTTATTTCACACATAAACATAGAATCACATATACATAATCCCGAATTCCCTAAATATATCCATTTTTATCTTTCTTAGTATACTAATGCCACTACTTTACAAACACAAGCAAGGTAACGAATTTAGGAGGAATAACTCACTCGTCCATTTTTCTATCTTCTTAGTCGTAGTAATTCTCGGATAGGGTATTCTCGTGTCCTTCGTCACCTAGACAAAAGAAATACCCGAGATAAGTCTTCCGTGAAATTTCTATCCTTGGATATTCTAAACTTTTCTTAAAATCGCAGTAAAATCGTATAAGAGGAAATTCCAACTTAAAATGGTCATAACTTGCTCATTTTAACTCGGAATTTCGCATATAATATACGTTTTCTACCTATTCGAAAAGATCTATCTATTTATAAGCTTATCTTTGTCATATAAGGTCATTTGGGTTCCGAAAACATTGGGTTCAAATTTAAAACGAAAATTGCCAAACTTTTACAAATCCGTTTTCTAACTCAACTTCATTTTTAAAAGAAAATCCTTTTGTAACAATATATGTATATAAATATATATTTGATAAACACTTTGAATATAGGTAAGGTCACTTTCTATGCAAAAATCCTAATGGTAGTGTCTCAACAATTTATTTCATAAAGCAATTCATTTAAACTTTAACTTTGAAAATAAGTATTTTAAAGAAACTTTATATTTTTCCTAGGTGGTTATAAATGAGTATGTTCTTATTTTATTTTTTTCATTCTTTTTCCAAAGAGAAATAAATTTTCTTGTAACCTTAGTTTTTCATAAATTTCACCTTAAAAATCAAATTTATCACAATTATATTAAGTCGATGAAAACCTTTTCATAATTTTGTATTTACGATGGTTTAAGAAAATGAGTCTTGTCTTCTTATATTCATTTTTAAAATATAAGCTTTTGTTTTCTAAAACTTGTTCTTTCATTTCCTTCGAAAAGAATCATCTTTATTGATAAAATCCATTATTGTTAATCTTACTTTATTTATATTCTTTTGAAAATAAGTTCTTTCTTTTATAAATTCAAAAATCATTACTTTTCCTAAGTGGGTTCTTTATGAGTTGATTTTTATATTAATTTTGAAAACTAGTTTGTTTCTTAGTTTAGAAAAGAGTTTAAAATTTTTAATATCAACGATTTATTTTTCTTAAAACTTAGATTACCATACAAAGAAAATATTTATTGCTTATGTTTTCTTGGTAAAACTATCTTTGTTCTTTAAGAAAACTTGTATTACTCTATTCTTAGGTTGTTGATAGTAATTTCATGATTTTGTTGATAAATCACTTAATCGAAATTCTAGCTTTGAGTTTATTTAGTAAAGTGAAATTCTATTTTTAGATTACTTGAGACATTAACATTATGAAAATGCAAATATCATGAGCATATAAAATAATAAGAACATAAGAAAATAGTAGAAACAAATAATAAGCAAGGAAATAAAATATCAAGCATTGGGAATCTTAGCTTCATCAAGGAATCCCGGTCAAGTATTGAAGCCTTAGCTTCATCAAGGCATCCCGGGACTAAGAACGGACTAGTCTCGAAAGATTAAAGAAAATAAATAAATAAAAGATTGTTTTAACTTGATATGGACAAGTCTAAGACTAGAAAGACTAGTCTTAATGATAACATGAAATAAATAAATTGCATAACTTGAAAGTAAATGAATAACAAATGAGCTTATATGCTCTAAATAAATATATATACATAATACTACATATAGGTTAGATTAGAAACAAATAATAACAATAATAACAACATAATAAAATAGAAAGCTTATGTACAAGAACAAAACATGAATATGTTGTTGCTTTTACTACTCATGTGAGTTTCAAAACAACACCATAGTCATACTAAGTTACATGACATGAAAAGAATAGAATATGAGTTCTTCATTACCTAAATGGGTAAGAAGAAAAGAAGGATTGCTTGAAGGCTTTTGGTAGTGGTAAGTAGTGAGGCTGGAAAAGAAACTTTCTTTAGTAATGGAAGAGGAGTGTTTCTTTTTACAAGAAGTGAGTTCTTGTAAGATTATAGAGAGGAGTTTTTGGAGAGGATTTTAGCATAATTTCTTTGCTTTTGAATGGTGTGAAGAAATGAGAAGGGGAGATGTGGTATTTATAGAATTTTGTGGAGGGAAATAATAGGTAATTAAATAAAAGAAAAATAAATTAAAATAGAGAAAGGGGGAGGGGGAGGGGGGGGGGGAGGGGGGTGTTAATGGCGCCAGTTTTGGTCCTCTAAAGGGGAAAAATTGTTTTATTTTTATTTATTGTGTAATAAATAAGTAATGTGTAAAGTTTAATGTGATTAAAATTGAATTGGAAATGAAAAAAAAGTAAGAAAATAGGTATGTAGATGTAAGAAATAGGTGTAAGAAAAAGTAGAGATAGTGAAATAGTAATAAATAGTAGAAAAGTACTATGAATAGTAGACTAGAAAATTAAAGTACCGGTAGTAATAAAAATACGCGTAATAATGGGATATCTGTAATTTTTAGCTACCGAAAAATTCTAAAATTGATATTTTTGGAATTCTTATATTTTTACTAGTCTATTGGTATAAATGGAATATTTTTAATATTCCGAGCTCCCGGAGATGCTTTTCGAGCACTGATCCCGTTTGAGTCCGAAAGACACTCGAAATTCTTGAATCTGATATTTTTATGTTACCCTATATTATTACGAACTATTTTAAGCTTTTGGCTTAATTTCGTTTTCTAGGGTTTGAAAATGCGGAATTGTCGGATCTTAAACACTAGGGTTCGTTATAGGCTTGTTGACCTTTAGGGTCCCGTTTTGACTTTCGATTTTATTGAGTTATTCGTAAGACCGTATAATTTTCGAGTTTTGATCGTTTTATATTTTTAGCTCGACATCTATGTTTTATTTCATTTTGGTTGATTTTATTTAATAGTTTTTAGTTCTCGGAATCCTTTAAACCAGTCTAGGGTTATGAGTTGACTCAGTTTGACTTTTGGGTGTAAATTTGGAATTTGTGATTTCTAAAATTTATCGAAGGTTTTAAGATTTTGTTGTTGATCATTATTTGGATATTACTGTCTTGATTTGCATATCAGGAAACGGTTAGGTGATTTGATTGATGTACGGACGTTGATTAAGCCGGTAATTGGACTTTATATTTAGTTTCAAGGGTTCTCGTTTGCCTCAAGATTGAGAAAACTCATTTTTGGAATTTAAGTTTAACTTAGTTCCATTTTTAGGGTTTCGTTTCAATATTTAAACTCAATATAGAATTTGGTTTTTCATTAGTCGATTTTTGAGATGTATATTTTGATACTTAGACTTCTAGGATTATTTTTTTAGAATTTGAAATTTTCGGGGGTTTACAAAGATGACCAAAAAATCATAGATTCACCTTAATGGTAACCCTCTACACAAACTCCACTATTTTGTGTAAAGAGCGAGTCACATTTCTTCATCAAATATTTTAATCCATTTAGAAGACATCATGAATAAATGTGTGCTTGACTAAGGTCCGCATGCTATTGAGTAAAGGCTATCAAACACCTTGGTTGGGTCATTACATTTTAAAGTTGCAATCTGTAAAAAGAAAAAACCCATGTCATTTTGAAGTTTAAAGTTTTAATTTAAAATGAAATTGTCCCTTTATTAATTCTACCATTGATGAATCACTTACTTTTTTTTGCAACCAATTCGGGAACTCTTACTTTTGCAATGCTCCATATCAACTACATTTTTTGTAAAAGTTCATCTTCAAATTCCTAAGTAATGGTTACAAATTAAGCTACGATAAAGTAAGCATAAATTTGAATAAATATTTCGTTTATGATTCAGTATCCAACATACCTTATAAAAGGCTCAACCTCTTCACAATTATTTAAAATATACTAGTGCATCTTTTTAATTAACTCCAACATCAATATACTTTGAAGCAGTGAGTGGTCTAACTTGTTGCGAAAAGACAGAGAAAAGTTATGCCTTTGAACTTCACCATCAGCTTGACAAGGCATCTGATCAACTTTTATTTCAACTCCATCAAGATAAAGGCTACAAAACGTTAAGCATTCACGCAATATGTAAGCTTCAACTATTGAGCCCTCAGGACGATCTATTTCTAACCATTGCTTTCAAACCTCCAAGATAACGCTCAATTGGATACATCTATCTATATTATACAAGTCCTCCTATCCATGCTTCTCGAGGAAGATATACTGCTAAATGTACCATCATGTCAAAAAATGCATGAGGAAATATCATTTCAAGTTTACATAAAGTTAATACAATGCTTTCGTCCAAACCAACCAATGTATCTACATTTAGTTCTTTAGAGCACAACTCACGGAAAAATCTGCATAATTGACTAATTGCAGCATAAACACCAACATCCAATCGACTGCAAAGACCAATAGGAAGGATACGTTACAACTAAACATGAGAATCATGACTTTTCAGACCTTTCAACTTTCCATCAACTCTACCCAAGGCATTGGATATATTTGTAGCATATCCATTAGGAAAGCGCACCTCCTTAAGCAAATTATAAAACTCATATACTTTTTTTTTATGACAAAGTAAAGCATGTAGCTGGTTTTATTAGCTTTTCACCTACACGTCGAAGATGTAACTCTTTTCTAATGTGCATTTCTTCAAGTGCCGAACATGCTTTCTCGGTACTTTAGTTTTTCCTTTTATATTTAGAATTGTTTCTACAATATTATCACCGATATTTTTCTCAATGTGCATGACATCAATATTATGTCTCAATGCATTATTCTTCTAATATGAAAGGTCAAATAAGATACTCTTCTTGCACCAATTTGTGCCATCATCTATTCGCTTCCTCTTGGAACAAGGCACTTCCCCTAATTTCATTCCCTCGTATGATTGTAGTTGTACCAATATTTCATCTATAGAAATTTCACGTAGTGGTGCTTGAATCTCACAAGAACCATCAAATTTTCACCTTCGACGCCATGAATGATTTTCTAGAAGATATCTTCGATAGCCTGTGGAAAATAGTTTACATTGTTGATGTGAGCTGTTACTTTCAATATTACACACTGGACAAGCCTTATAACCTTTAGTAGTCCAACCAGAAACATCTCCATATGCCAGAAAGTCATGAATTGTCCAAAGTAAAGCTGCATGCAACTAAAAATTCTTTTTTTTTCTACTGCATCATATGTCTTAAAACCATCGTACCACAACTCCTTTAACTCATCAATTATAGGTTGGAGAAAGACATCGATTTCTTTACCAGGTGATCGGGGACTAGGAATTATCAATGACATCATAATATAAGGATCTTTTAAACATTTCCAAGGAGGCATATTGTATGGAAATAGTATTACTAGCCAAACACTATACGAGTTACTCATGTTTCCAAATGGGTAGAATCCATAATCACAAGACCAAATCTCACATTACGAGCATCTACAGCAAACCAAAGAAACTTTGCATCAAAATCTTTCCAAACAATAGAATCTAATGGTGTTTCAAAAGTTTTCCTCCTTTTTTACTCTTCTTTATGCCACCTTATATCCTTTGCAGTTTGCTAGACATAAATAACCTTTGCAATTGAGATTTTAAAGGAAAATGCCGAAGAACCTTATAAGGAATATTTTTCTTCTTCCTTTTCTTTCTAACCACCTTTGACACCTTACACTATGGAAATTATCCAGGTCCTTGAATTCTTTAAAATATAATATGCAGTCATTTTTAGATGCATGAATTGACTGGACACTCATACCTAAGTTTCGTAACATTTTTCTTGCTTCATAATATGTAGCTGGTAATCTTTCGCTACTTGGTAAGATTTTCTTTAAGAACTCTAACCACATATTAAAGCTTTTTATTGATTGTCGGCCCTCTACTTTCAATTGTAGCATCTCTATGATAGCAGTTAGAAGAAAAAACTTTTTACACCCAGGGTAAACTTTCACGTTGAGCGTCCCTTAAGAGTGTGCTAAACCTATCATTACCTTTATCCTCCAAAATATTTGTAGAATAATCTTTTATTGTAGAAGTCCCTCTAACAATATCATCAAGAATATCCTGATCTGGACACTCTCAAATATTATCGATGTAATATCATCTCCTTCATCACCAGGAATATTCCCACCTGCTGTAGTATATGTATTGTTATTTGTTGAGTCACAGACAACTATGTCTTCACCATGGTATATCCACTTATCATATGAGAAAGTCATTCCCTATCAATTAGATGAGCTACTAGAGTGCTAATGGGAAGCCATTTTGTATTAAGACAATCCCAACACGGACATAAGATATATCCATCCTTAGGACGTATGTGGTTCTTTGCAATTTCTAAAAATTTCTCTACTCTAGCTATATATTCATAAGACTATCGATTATGAATGAATCACCAAGATTTATCAATCATCCTATCAATGACATGTACTTATCTATTGTTAGGTGAAAATCAATATCTTTAGTGCAATAAAGACATAAAATGCACTGTAAAGATACTATTTGATTTATAAGTTATCATGTTTGATATTTCAAATTTTTTATATGGTTTCACAATATTTTTTTTTAGAAAAAAAAGTAGTGAATATGTTACTCTATGTAAGTATCAAATCTCCATGTAAGATTTTAGGAGATTTCTAGTAGTTGTTATTTCAAATTTAAAAGAAGTCATTAATGCTCACTAGCTTGACATATATATATATATGTATATGTATATATAGACACACGCACACCCACTAACATGTTTAACTAGTTGTATAGATCAATATTTCAATTATTTCATTATGTTCCAAAAAAGAGTTACAAATGAATTGCAATTGGTTTTTTAATTTAGTCAAAGGTAAACATACAATAGATAGATAAGCTTGTCACTATACACTCACCTAAAAAATAATAATTAGAAGAATAATAACAATGCAAATCCTTACCTTATAGCAAGTTGATGAAATTGGTGAGGAGATAAAAGTTCTTGAAATAATTAAAAGAGTTAAAACATTTACTAACACACTATGTGGATCTCTTTTCTTTTAAACAATAACAAACAAATGAAATTTGATTACATGTATCGTATGCCAAGAGTATACAATATTCCATATATAATAAACATTAAGAAAAAAAAAAGAAAATAAAATTTATAGGATTTTTAAACCAAAACTTAATTGATTGTAGAAAACATAAATTTAGATAGAACTTTCCATCATCGTAATAGTTACACTAGGCAAAGATTTAACCAAATTCTACTATGAGCAATCGCAATAGCAATGATGAATGATGCATAACCAAACAAGGAAATACATAGATTATGTAACTGTTACATCATATGACAATCATATCAAATTATTAAAATGTATCCTTTATCTTCTCTTTCTCTTCAACAGCTTAATTCTCTCAAAACTAGCATATTTTTTTAAACCAATTGAAACTTATAGGATGGAGGAACATAAAGTAACTTTATATATTATCATGATAGATGATAGATCTTTAATATCATTAACAAGTTATATTAACAACACAAACATTGACAAATACTTCAAAAGTATGTAAATTTGAATTTGTGAAGAACTGTATAAACTAATTCTTGTTCTTATCTAAATAATAATTTTTTCTTTGGGCCCTTAGCTAAGGCAATGAGCTACTCTATCATTAGTATGTAAATTTGAATTGTTGTTTATATTTAATTTTTGTTATAATACTCCTGTCTTTAAAATATCATCTACATAATTATCATTTCTTTATAATAAAGATAAATAACATTATAGATATTTTACTTTTACTCCAATAATTACATGTTTTTTTTTTTTTTTTACATATCAAATAAATAATGTAATAAAGACTAAGAATATAAAACATCCATATTGAATTGCAATTAAATCCCTCCATTATTCCATTTGATGAAGTGAATAAGCCATAAGTAATGGTTTTACATCATCTAATTCCATTTTTATTGCAGGCTAGTAATAATAAATTTAAAAATAGATAAATAAAAAATAGGCCCAAGATTCATAATTTCATGATAGTATTCTCTTTTGTTTTAGGCTATTTATATGTTTATTTATTTTTCTTTTTAGAAGAACTTAAAGCTTAGAAGTGGGAACATAATTTTTTTAAAATTCATATTACTTAATAATTTTATAGGATAGGTGCCTACGCCGTATAGTTTTTACCCTCCATACCTCATATCGTAAGGTCCAAGAAAGGTATAGGGAAAGATGTCGTCTACCAAAACCTTACTTTATGCTAAGAAAATCGTACACCAAACCTATTATAAGATATATAATAGGATTGCCTACTCATCTTATTATTATCATTACTACATTAACCTATCAATAAGACAAACAATAATTAGAGCAATAGTAAAAGTAGTAAATGTTAAACTTTTTATTAAAAAAATAATCTTTATATAGATGTGTTATCCAATGTGAATGTCATGTATTGTTAAAATTTGACACTTTCATTTTTCTATTTTGTTCCATTAGTTATTACTCTTTATCCTTATTTCATTGACTTTTCACAATTTTGTTTCACTTTCTAAAGTTTGAGGTGTGAAGAAAAAAGTAAAATTTTAATCATTAATATGTCCATACTATTATTATCCTATTCTATCTTTTCTTTGTAAGTTATTCTTTCATGAAATTTCTTGGAATATACAGACACCTGATGATTAACGTTTGTGGTATCTGTTAACTCACAGCCATTAAATCATGTAAGGAGTTCAAATCTTTGGAATGGCACCAAACCAATCTATTATGAACCTAAAGTTAGCTTGTCATCATGTCCCTTCTAGTTATTTTATACTATTTCTTCTTTCTAGTTCAAAAATACCATTGCCTTGCTATTTACAACATCATTTCTTCAACACCACTTCTTGCAAATCAAACTCTAGTTTCTTCAAATCAAGCATTTGAGTTCGGCTTCTTTACACTGAATGAAAATATTAGAAATAAATACACCGGCATACGGTTTAACAAATTTTCTACACCTAAGATTGTTTGGGTTGCCAATAAGGAGAATCCTGCTATGTCTTGTGATAGAGAACTAGGAAGCTTGAGAATAGGATCAGATGGAACTTAAAGCTTGTTGATGGGCAGCAAAATGAAATTTAGTCAATAAATATTATAATCAATTCCAGCAATTCTTATGTTGAGCTACTGGACAATGGAAACTTAATCCTCAAGGATATAAACTTAGATATCCCTTTGTGGCAGAGTTTCAATTATCTTTGTGATACCCTTCTTCCTGGAATGAAAATAGGAATAAATGCTAAAACAGGAGAAAAAAGATACTTGGTTTCTTGGAAGAATGATAGCAATCCATCCCCTGGGAACTTTTTCTATGGTATCACGCCCGAGATACCTCCTCAGGTTATCACTTGGAAGGGTTCGATTCATTATTGGAGAGGTAGACGATGGGATAAAACGAAATTTATTAGAATAGAAGAGATGACAGCAACATATGAAGGCCTGCTTACTATTCAGCAGGATCCTGAAAGAACATATGTCATAATGAAGGAGAATCCCTAAACATCTACTGGGATAATGTTCCTTTCACCAAAGGGACTGTTGAAGTATTTTCGCTAGGACTAAAATAGAAGAATTGGTTGGAGCTGTGAAGCACCAGATGATCCTTGTGAAAATTAAGGAGTATGTGGCCCTTTTAAGATTTGCGAAGCGTCTAGTTCACCTATTTGGAGCTTTTTGACAGGGTTTATGCCCAAGTCATTTGAAGAATGGAATAAAGGAAACTAGACTAGAGGGTGCATAAGGAAAACAACCTTAAACTGCGAGAGTAGCATGATAAATTCGACTTCAGAAGATGTGTTTTTCAAAATGAGTATCATAAAGCTACTAGATTTTGCAAAATAAGTATCAAATCTAGGGACTCCACAATATGTTAGAGGTGGTGCTTGAGCAAATGTTCTTGCCTAGCTTATTCTTTCAAAGATAGCACTAGATGTATGATTTGGACAGAACCACTCATGGACATGGCAAAATTTAATTCATCTGGAAATGATCTATTTATTTGCCTTGCATATATAGATTTAGGTAATTATTTGTAGTATATTATCTTGATTTTTCTTACAATAGATCCATTGATCTTTCAATTGTTCATAATTTTATTGCTTAATTTTTGGTTTAGGTGAAGCAAAGAAAACAAAAATTCTTATCATCAGCGTAACACCAATTGGAATTGGCATTGTAGTGGGACTTGTTGCATACGGTCTATACAACATCAACCATAACCTATTCATTCTTTTTGAACACCCATTCCCACAAATAAAAACAGCTATCACAAGATGTTAAAGGTAGGCTATGACTAGTTCAAGAGACCATGGCTCAATAATTTGATATCCTATTCCATCAAATAGCATGAAATTCATACGTCTTAAAAAAATAGAAAAATACAAGACTATATCACCATAATACCGTGCTCACATATTGAAACATAATCATATTTTCCCCTTTGCAAAAAGAGTAAAAAAAAGTACACAAGAAACTCTTGTTGATACGAATAGGCATAAAAGCTTCATAGCAGTTTCCTCAACTTTCAAGAAAGTTAGAGCTTCCTAAGCTCAAAGAAATTCTACTTGAAATGAGAACATAACAAAAGGAAGAGATTTCACTTAAAACTACCATGAAATAAACAAATAACTCAAAAGATTCTAGAGTCACCGTATAGATCAAGAGTTTTGAAATTGAATAGGAGTGAAACGACTCCAAATTTCTTGGAGTCATTTGTATAGAAAATTATATTTTGTATGTGATACATAAGCTAACTATGTCAAACCTTTTAACATAGATACAGAGGACAGAGTCTCTAGAACTAGAATGGACATTGTACCATTATGTACCAGAGTGTATTAGTATAGATTCAATATACAAGGCATGATGATGATGACGTATAAATTAAAAATTAATAAAAGCAATGTTTAAGGATATATAAAACAATTTCAAATCTGATAGTGATGCATGTAATGATTTATCGAATGTATAGATCAAGGGGGGCAAAACAAAAAAAAGACAGAGACAGGCCTCCAAAAATACCTCTATCCCACCACAGTCGTTTATCACAATACAATATTCCACATTAGCACTCTCCCATTACTTAAATGGGTTCATCAAACACTCAGACTTCTCTATAAGCAAGTGTTATTTAGCAAAGTTTGCCAATATAAATTAATAAAGGCCTAGAACCAGCATGAAATTCATCCATGACCAGAAAAAAATGAAATAAGAAAAAATAAACCAACATTAAAACAATGACATTCATAAGCTCTTTTCCAATATCATTGTGTTTATAGGAAGAGAAAAAGGAAAAAAAAAAAGAAAAAGAAAAAAAAAACTAAGAAAGATATGATTTAAAACTCACCGGTGGAAAAGTTGGTTTGTGCCACAATCAATACATAGAAGGCTTGTTATATAATAACTAATTAGAATCAAAAGCTCAATTGAACACAAAATTCAATATTGCTATGAATGGGAAAAGAAATCGATACCTTTCCTTGCATGCAGAGAGCCAAATGATTGTTAGGACAAGTGATGGTTGTGAGACCCATCATGACTACGTTGACAAATAGGGAGGTTCAGTGAGAAAGATTCGGAGATAGGGAGGAAGAAGAGGAATGTGAATGACAAACTAGGGCTATAATTTAGGAAAAATTAACCACTGCCCAACAAATAAAGATATATTTTTCTAATAGCTCTTTTGTTGGGAGGATAAAAAAAAAGTTCCATTATTAAGTAATTAACGAGGTGGGAAGAATCCCGCTATTATTGGGCCAACATAATTAGTTGTTAGGTAAAAAAATTATTATTATCAAATGGCCCAATATTATTTTGCCAACAAGGTTTTAAAATTTCATCCCAAAAAGTTATATTTAGCCCATAAAATTAAAGTAGTTGGAAAAGAGTTTGTTGCCATATTCATAATTTGTAGTAGTGCAGTATGGCTACTCTGATGCTTAAGTTAGTCTATGGTTTCACCTAGAGAGAGGAAAAAACCACTAAGAATTGATAAGGTTGTATATTTTTGAACATTTAGTTGACTTACTTACGTATGAGGAGGTTAAACCTAGACGAAGCTGGCCACGACGAGCTTTTAAGGGGTTTGAGGAACATCCTTTACATGTGATAGACTCTTGTTGGATCACCAACTAGCTTAAACTATCAAATGCTACAATGTCAGGCATGAATCATGCCTGCTTCTATGGCTTGGTAGAAAGATGTTAGGTGTAAAGTGTGGCTAGATTGGCGTAAGGTGTCAAGATGTTGTGGTTCACATCCTAAGGTGGGAGGTCGCAATCTATTTGGGTTCGTGACTTCGACCTCTAGCATGTCCAAGTCAAGCACGTATTTGCCATCTGCTTGACGGAGTAATTCATCTTGTGAGCTCTTCCTAGAGTAGGCTCCCTACTAAGCTTGCGACATGGATCCCTTTCCCTCCTAGGCCTTAGCCTAGTGAGGATGTGTCGAAAATCTACCATCAATAGCTTGAAATAGTCATTGAATCTTCCATTATGCCATGATTTTATCTTCCTCTATATGAGATGATGTTATAATATAATAATAATCTTAGTTTTGATAATATGGCAATTTGTGGATATTTTATTTTACCATAATGTGTATTATGGTATATATGTGTTATCAATTTGAGATCTTGTCACAATATTGCTTGTGATAATGTGATTGTGATTTTAATAATATTTGGAGTAATGAAATATATGAGTATTAATTGTGCCATGATATTTTTGTTTTTCTAAATTAACATGTTGAACATTGATATTCTTTAGAGTAATTTCATTCTTGATAACATGTAGGATGAATTGATATAGATGATTGGGCATATGATAATGCTTGCTCAAAACTTTGTTTTGTCACTTAGAAAAAATAGTTTTCATAAAATTGCAAAATCCAAATTGATAGATTTATGGTTCATATAAGAAAAAGTCAACTTTTGAAAAATTGGTAAAATTTAATGAATTCAAAGTGTCCAGAATTTCAAAATTAAAATTAACTGACAAACTAAAATTTTCTTTTAAAAGAAGTATGTAATATCTAATCCTGAATAGTGGTACATAGGCACCTAACGGGCAACTCTAAAAAAGAAAAAAAAATCATAAATTTGGTGTAGATGCTATTTCATGTGAATGTTAACTGCCTTTTTTTGTAATATTTGATATACTTGACCCATGTGTAGATCTTAATATAACAATTTTGTAAATTATGATAAAATAGGAAAGTGAATATTTTGTAATATATATATATATATATTTTCATAGGAATATCTTTTAGCATATTTAGGGATCAATCTATAATTGGAAAGTTTAGGGTGGCAATCATTAGGTTTTAATATGATAGCCCCAGACTTATGCAATTTTGGTTGTTTTCTTGAAGCAATTTTTCACAATCAATAGCAAAATTAGGACGAACTTACATATCCTTCTTAATTTATTTATTTTGCTTTGATCAGATGGTGACTTCAAAACATTTTTTCAAAACTTGAAGTTTGCTTTGATTCTTAGTCTAGGATTTATATTAAATAGATTAATATTTTGTATAAATCAAATTAAAGGAAATTAAACTGAAAATCAAGATCCGAAGACTTTCATCTTCCACCATTAATTACAGCTATAAAGTCCATTGTTTACCACATAATCTTGAGGTAACTGTATTGATATTTGACAATATTGAGAATTTTTCAAAAATTAATTAAACTTGACTTCTCGTCTTCAGCAATGGATATAAACTTGTAAGTGGAGTTTTGGGAAGGCAAAGGATGCCATTTTTGTTGAATTAAATATGGATTTAAAGCTTATTAAGTTAATTTTAAATAGTGTAAGTTACAAGTTCATTGAAATTTTTTAGAGAGAGTTATTGCTGTTTTATTACAGTTGAAAAAAATTAATGCCTGATGTTTAGAATTATACTTTTATGTATGTTTTTTTTATGGTCATTAGTTGATGTTTAGGCCTATAAAAAGACTTGTAATAAGTTGATATGCAGATGAATATTAAGAGAAAATATCAAAAAAAAAACTTCTAAGTTGTCCCTTTCTTCGCTCTTCTTCATTTATATTAAGATTCCATATTCGTAACCCACCATAGCTTCCAACAAATTGGTATCAAAGCCAATGGTCCAGCTAGATATCTTCCATGGTTGGCCTACCATGTGGAAAGAAAAGCTTTATGATATGACTCGTTTATGGAACCCATGGTGAGTAGATAGGACCACTTATAAAACGGCTTTAGTAGAGTCAGTTTGACAAGCTCTTGTTAAGGGGGAGTATGGCCTACCCCATTGCGGAGACTCACACTGGAGGGAGAGATTGTTAGGGTGCAAGTGTGAGAATCCCACATGGGACATATGGGACTTGTGTGAAGAGTTTATAAAAGAAAATCATTGACTTAAGGTTTTGGGTTATAAATGGTGTCAAAGTCCGATTGTGTTATCCTTCACAAAGCTCATTGAATTTCTCCCCATTGAAGGCATACTCCAAATCCCTAACAATTGGTATCAGAGCTTTGTTAAAATGATCACCAAAACTGATATCGCCTTCCAATACCCACAACTAACCAAAACTAACTATGACCGATGGGTGCTACGTATGAAAGCCATAATTGGGTCTCATGGCTAATGGGACATTGTCGAGAAGGGATATGAAGATCCTATAGACGAGAATACTACAACCGTGGCCGAACTAGAAGCTTGACAGCGAGCAAAGAAGAGAGATCAAAGTGTACTCCTAATTATTCATTAAGGGTTAGATGATGACATGTTCAAGAAGATAGCCAATGCGACAAGAGCCAAGGATGCATGGGAAATTCTAAAGAATTTCGTGGTTAAAGTTGATAGGGTGAAGAAGGTGCAACTCCAAACTCTAAAGGCTGAGTTTAAGTCGATTTCGATGAATGAGAATGAGTATGTAGCAAATTATTTTACTCAAGTATTGGCAGTTGTGAATCAAATGAAGTGGCTTAGTGAAATGATGGAAGATGTAAGAGTAGTAGAGAAGATTTTGCGCTTTCTCAATGCGAAATTTAATGATGTGGTGGTGGCGATTGAAGAATCAAAGGACATAGAGTCCATGACTATCGACGAGTTATATAGATCGTTGCTAGCCCATGAAGAAAGACTGAAGAGGACCCAACAAGAACCGGTGGAGCAAGTTTTGCAAACAAAATTTCCTTTAATCCTAAGGGAAATGACAAAGGAGGAAGAGGTCGAGGTCGTAGTAGAGGCCAAGGTTGTGGACGAGGCCATGGTCGCAGCCAAAAGAGAGGAGATGGTCATGGTCAAGGAAAAGGCAAGCGACATTTATTTCACGAAGGTGGAAATAGGAGTTGCCAAAGAGGTAGACGAAGGAGAAATAATAATTAGAGAAATGATAAAAGCCAAGTAGAGTGCTATGCATGTGGGAAGAACGGTCACTATTCTTGGGAATGTCAAACTAAGAGTTGCGATGAAGAGATGAACTTTATTGAGCATAAGGAGGTAGAAGGTGATACTCTTTTATTTTCTCAAAAAGAAGGCTCTGTAGAAAAAGATGTCACGTGGTATCTTGACAATGGTGCAAGCAACCACATGATAGAAGATAGAAGCAAATTTGTGGAGTTGGATACAAAAGTGTCTGGGAATATTCGTTTTGGAGATGATAAAAAGGTGGAGATTAAGGGAAAAGGCTCAATAATTTATGCCACAAAGGATGCAGACCATAAAATTCTCCATAATGTCTACTACATCTCCAAAATGAAGAGGAATATTTTGAGCATTAGACAACTGTTAGAGAGCGGACACAAAGTGAAGATGGAGAACAATTATTTGTGGCTTCGAGATTGGGATGATAGACTTATTGCTAAAGTTGCCATGACAAAGAGCTGAATGTTCATGTTAAATGTGAAAACAGTGGAAGCGAAGTGTTTACAAGCTTGTGTCAAGGATCCTTGATGGATTTGGCACATGAGATTTGGGCACCTCAACTTTAAAGGGCTTAAAATGCTAGGAGAAAAGAATATGGTGAAAGGAGTTCCCAAAATCAATCACCCAAATCAATTATGTGAGGCATGTCTACTCAGAAAACATGCAAGAAAGAGCTTTCCAAAGTTGTCACTTTCGCAAGCAACTAAGTCTTTACGACTTGTGCATGCATATGTGTGTGGTCCTATCAAGCCAAAATCTTTTGGTAAGAGTTCATATTTTGTGCTCTTCATCAATGATTACACAAGGAAGACATGGGTTTATTTTTCAAAGAACGAGAGTGAAGTTGTCATGCCCTAAAGGGTACCTTAAACGTGGCAGTTCGCCGCATATAATATTAAAGCTAATGAATGACAACCTTAGTCATGCAGGAGCTTCGATATCACATGCAAGGCGTACTTCCAAGATAGTAGAAGACTCATAGGGGTATTACATTTAAGTAGATAATAAAAGCAAGCAAGAACTTATATAATGAAACATAAGATTTCCATAATAATGTCTTTACATCATCTTAGGGGCATTCCCCCGCTTTAGAAGTCTTTCCAAAATAATAACAACTACAACATAAGCCTATTATAGAGATTTTCCTAGAAGCCTATATTTAAAACTTAAATACATAAAGCATCTCCCAAAAACTCCTAGTAGCTTAAACTCGTACCTGACATACGAGGCTCCTTGGGGCCAACCAAAGGTAATCGTACTTTAACAAAAAGCTATAAGGGTAAGCAAAACTAGCTCAGTGAGATAATTCCATTTATAAGACATTTCCATAATTCATACAAGTATTTTAAATCAAACATATGAGAATGCATCAATCATATGATCAAACAAAATATACATGATTAACCGGAAATCAAGTGTAGCATGGATTTTACGCCCTCCATGTCGAGGGTTGGGAGGTTATGGGCCCATACGATCATCAATATTTGCAGATTTACCGGCTCCTACTTGCCTTGTAGACTTCCGACTCCTATCAGCCACCACTATCTTTTCCTCGTTTCCCCACAGGAAGAATAGTAGTGAAACAAATGTGACTCATAAGTATGATGTGCACGAATTGATTTCAATATAATTTAACCAACTAATGTTTAGTTCAAGTTGAAGGTGATCAACACAATTCCCATCCTATCCATACAAGAATCACAATTTATATATCAAACAATCTTTCGATATTCTTAACTCATATTTGCTCAATCATAATTCCAAGTCACAGAACAATTATTTATTTATTTTTTTTTTAATTTCTAGTACTACTACTTACAAGCACAAAACAAGGAAATGTAACTTAGTAAAAGGAATAACTCACTCCATATCGGTAGATCCTAATCGAAGTAATCCTCCGAAAAAGTGATCTCAGGTCCTTCTCCACCTAAACAAGATGAAATACCCAAAATGAGTCTTTCATGAAGTTTCTATTCTTGAAGATCTTAAACTTTCTTAAAATCGCGGTAAAATCGTATAAGAGGAAATTCCAACTTAAAATGGTCATAACTTGCTTATTTTAACTCGGAATTTCGCATATAATATACCGTTTTCTACCTATTCGAAAAGATCTATCTATTTCTAAACTTATTTTCATCAAATTAAGTCATTTGGGTTTCGAAAAAGTGGTGGAAAGATTCACCACGAATTTTTGTAAACTTGTTTTTCCTTCTTTTATCCAAAGCTCATTTGAAGAGATAGGTAATATAATAGCTTGTAAAACCTTTGGAAAGTATATTCATATATTTATTGACTCATAACAAATGTATGAAGTAAATGAAGTTGTCTTAATTTATGAAAAAGTAAAGTCTTTAAAGATTTTGAAACTTGAGAACTTTTGGAATATTCCTTTTGCTTTGAAATCATCTTACGTTATTTATAATGAATATTTCTTTTTTTTTCCTAAATTTTATTTTCTTAATCTCCTTAAATTCCTAAGGAATGATTTCCTAAACTTAGCTTCCAACATTTTTTTTTAAAGTAATAACACTTCTATATTTAGAAAAAATAATTTCTTGATTTCTTGAGATCATTTTATTTTAATGAAAAGAATCTCTATCATAAGAAAAAGTGAAATTGTTGTAAAATCTTTGTTTACTTCAAAAAGTCTTTTCTTTGTCATGTATGTATATAAAATTCCTTATGAACTCCTCTAAGTTTGTTAAGATAACTTCTTAGTTTTTTTTTTTTCTTAGAAAAACATTAACATCCTACTTTTATTTCTAGAAAGGAATCTTTATTTTAAGAAAACATTTCTTCATTTATTTTGTTGAGACAAAACCATTATGTTCATGCATGAATATGAATCATAAAGTTATGAAAACATAAAAAAACATAATAACTTGAAAGAATAAGCTAATAAGAAAATAAATCAAGTATTGGAACCTTAGCTGTTCAAGATATCCCGGGACTAAGAAATGACTAGTCCCAAAAGAAAAAGAAAAATGTTTTGACTTGATGAGGACAAGTCTAAGACTAGAAAGACTAGTCTTAAAATAACATGAAAGTAAATAAATTGCAAGGAAATAAATAAATTTGCAAGGAAAGCAAATAAATTGCAAGACAATGAGCTTATATGCTCTAAATAATGTATATAGCTATATAGATATAGTAGATAGTTATGAACATAAAAGAAACATAAAGGATTTAGATTATGAACAAAAACAAAGTATGAACCTATTGTTGCTTTCTTAACCTTCATGGTTTTAGAAAACACACACTAAGCTCATACTAAGTAGATGAACACAAAGAAAACTTGGAGAAAATTTACCTAAAGAAGCTAAACTAGAGAGAACTTCTTGAGAGGAAATTCTTATAGAATTTTGAGAGAGATTTTAGTATAGTAACTTTAGTGTAGAAGAGGTGTGAAAGAAGTGGAAGTATGAGGGGGTATTTATAGGAAAATGGGTGAGATAAATTGTGTTAATTAAATAAAGTAAAAATAAAACAAATTGGAAGAGGGAAAGGGGGTGGCCGGCGCACAGTGAGGGGTAATGGGGGAGGAGAATTTTTTTTTTTTTTTGTTATTTTGTTAATCAAAGTAAATGAGAGATGTGAAGTTGTATTGGAAAAGAAAATGTGTAAGAAATAGAGGTATAGGTAGTAAGAGTAGCTTGTAAGAAAAAGTAAAGATAGGTGAATAGTGTAGAATAGTGGTAAATAGTATAATGTAAAGTAGACATGACAAATTAAGTAGCGGTAGTAAGAAAATACGCGTATAAATGCGATATCTGTTATTTTTAGCTACTGAAAATTTACGAAATTGATATTTTTTAGAAATCTTATATTTTTACGAGTTTAACGGTATATTCGGAATATTTTTACTATTCCAAGCCCTGGAACACGTTTTTTAAGAACTGTGTCCGATCGAGTTCAAAATGGGTTTCGGTTTTACTAAACTGACTTTTTAAGCTACCTTAGGTAATTAAGAACTATTCTACTCACTAATCTCTTTCTTATTCTCTTAGGGTTTCTTAAATGGTGATGCCGGATTTAAACGGTTACGTTAAACTAGGGTTTTGTTGACTTTAGAAATCTGGTTGACTTCTAATTAGGGTTTAAGCTTTAATTTGAAACCAAAATTTCAAGGATTTACAGAAGTTTTTGAGACATTTAAAAAATTCAAACTTCTTGTTGAAAAGGAAAGTAGATACCAAATTAAAGCTCTAAGAACCGATAGAGGTGGAGAGTTCACTTCTAA
Source organism: Combretum micranthum (assembly GCA_024138025.1). Lineage (NCBI taxonomy): Eukaryota > Viridiplantae > Streptophyta > Magnoliopsida > Myrtales > Combretaceae > Combretum > Combretum micranthum. The sequence goes on along the minus strand of JAMXBD010001369.1, from coordinate 74,355 downwards.
TGAATTCAAGGTCTTTTGTGAGGAAAATGGTATTTAATGTCCTATGATGGTCCCAAGAGCACCACAACAAAATGGGGTTGTAGAGAGAAAGAATAGGACAATTCTTAACATGGCGAGGATGATGCTAAAAAGTAAGAATATACCTAAGGATTTTTTGGGCAAGGCTGTTTCATGTGAGGTTTATCTCTCAAACGATTCACCTACAAGGAGTTTGGAGGTGAAGAAGGGTAAAGAAAAGGCCCTAGGACTTTTCAAAGCTATTGAAGAGTGTAGAGGATCATTTTGGTAATTGGGCTTTTGGCCAAATTTATTGCTACGGGCTAATCTTTTGGGCTAATGATAGGGCTTAGAAGACCAAGTCCAATAAAGGATGTCGTAGGGAGATTTAGCTTGATAGGCTCGGAACAGGGATCGTTGGATCGGTTTATTCCACTCTTGGCCTTATTCGGATTTCTCGTGCGTGAAAAGTAGACTCCAAAAATATCTTCATGGGTTAATTTGGGCTTTGTTTGACTAATATAGGGCTTATTGAAATAAAATGAGCCTATTTCTATTTTATATTAAAGATGGGTTATTTTAATAAGAAAATGAACTGTATTTTTATTATAAAAGCCCCCATTCTATTCCAGGCCCATATCCAAAGCCCAGACCCACATACATAAAAGAAGAGATGGATTCTGGCTATCGAATTCATGAAAGAGGTCCAATGGTTGCAAGCAATGCTTCATCTCAACCTTCATCTAACGGCTACCGCTAGCCCCTAACATTTATAAATAGAATGCTCCTCCTCTCATTTGGGAGCATTCTGCAGATACTCTGCCAAAACATCTCCAAGAAAGATCAAAGCATCTATTCTATCAAGAATAAGTCAAGAAAGATCGAGTCTACTTGATTTGATCTTTTGTCACACTTGTGCACTCAAGAAACCGGGTTTGCCTGTTTCTCCTCCCACGCCTCTCTCCATGACATCCTATAGTGTCATCAGTTCAGAACTTCTCTCAGGTCGACCGCTACATGCTATCGCATGTGATCAGCCAGTTGCAATAACCCTTCCATACAAGAAGTATCTTGTTGCTCACCCAGAAGTTTGCACGTAAACGTGCCACTTCATTTTGAACTTTCAAAACAAAGAAAACATAGTGTTTATCTTCTCTTGGTTTTTGTTGCTTTGTTTTTCTGCTTTTGCACACCTGCAATATGGAAACTCGGTATTGTGTGTTCGATGTATACCAAGTAGGTATAAATACAAATGAAACATGGTATTTGTGTTGTTTTTAACTAGAGGTGAGAAAGGAAATTATCTCTATCAATTCTATTGCTGACTTCTTTTTACTTTGTGCAGTTTCTAAACCTTTTTTGTAAGTACTACATTTGAAGTCTTAAAATTATCTATTGGAAGCTATGATGTGTTACGAATGTGGAATCTTAATACAAATGAAGAGGAGGGAAGAAAGGGATAACTTAGAAGTTTTTTTTTTTCTATATTTTTTCTTAATATTCATCTGTATATCAACTGATTACAAGTCCTTTTATAGGCCTAAACATCAACTAATGACCATAAAAAATACGTACATAAAAATAGAATTATAAACATCAACCATTAGTTTTTTTCAACTTGTAATAAAAAAGCTATAATTCTCTCTAGAAAATTTCAATGAACTTGTAACTTACATAATTTAAAATTAGACTTAATAAGCTTTAACTCCATATTTAATTCACCAAAAATGACATCCCTTTGCCTTCCCAAAACTTCTCTTATAAGTTTCTACCTACTGCTGAAGATGAGAAGTCAAGTTTAATTAATTTTTGAAAAATTCTCATCACCCCCCTGTAAACTTGACTTCTTCACAACTCCAATCATCTCTCTGAGCTGTTGAAATCTATCTTTCTTGAGGGATTTTGTAAAATATTGGGCATTTGATCAAGAATGTTGATGTACTCTACCTTAATGTCCTCATTGGTAATGCAATCTCAAATTAAATGAAACCTTGCATCTATATGCTTGCTTTGATCATGAAACACTGGGTTTTTTGCAAGAGCAGTAGTCGATTTATTGTCCAAAAAAATTTTAGTCGCTTCTTCTTAAGCAACATGAATTTCACATAACAATCTCCTTAGCCATATCGCATGATATGCACTAACAGTCGTAGCAACATACTTCGATTCACATGTTGAGAGTGTTACAATTGATTATTTCTTTGAGCACCATGAAATTGCATTTTCTCCAAAGAAAAATATAAACCTAGTAGTACACTTTTGATCATCAATATCTTTGGCATAATCACCATCATAATATCCTTTTAAGTGAGCCTCTTTCAAAGAAGTATAAAAATTACCATAATCAAGAGTACCTTCTAAATATCGAAGAATTCTCTTTGCACCTTGCATGTGTTCTTCACTTGGATTCTCCATAAACCAACTCACTAATCCCATGACAAATAGTATATCAGGTCTAGTACATGTCAAGTACCTTAAGCTTCCGACAAGGCTTCAAAATGTGGTTGGGTCGAATTTCCTTACTCCATCCTCCTTGAAGAGTTTTACCCTGCACTCCATCGGGGTATTCATGGGATTACAATCCATCATCTTAAACTTCTTTATAATCTCTCTTGCATATGCCTCTTGAGAGATAAATATCCTGTCACTCCATTATTTCGCTTCTATCAAATAATAAGACATAGGCCCCATTTCACTCATCTCAAATTCTCGTGCCATTGCCTTTTTAAAATCATCATACACTTGTGGATTATTTCCCGTAAAAATGAGGTCATCCATATAAATGCACACAAACAAAATATCATCTTTCTCCTTTTTAACATAAAGTGCATATTCATGAACGCACCTTGAAAAACCATTGTCTTGAAGATAATTGTCAAGGCGACTATACCGTGCTCGTGGCGCTTGTTTAAGGCCATACAACGCCTTCTTCAATCTTAGCACCTTATCTTCATGACCTTCCACCATAAATCACCATAAATCTTTTCGGTTGTTCCACATATACATATTCTTCAAGAGTACCATTTAGAAAGGCTGACTTTACATCCATTTGATGAATTATCCACTGGTTTTAGGCCGCAAGAACAATCAATAACCGCATTGTCTCTAAGTGGGCAATGGGAGAAAATACTTCTTCATAATCTACACCATGTTTTTGTTTATACCCCTTTACAACTAGTCTCGCTTTGTACCTTTCAATTTCTCCTTTTGCATTTTTCTTTAGCTTATAAACCCATTTAACCCGAATTGCTTGATGACCACTTAGTAGTGTGACATATTCCTAAGTGTCATTTTTCTCAATGGAATGAATTTCTTCCTCCATAGCTTGCATCCATTTTTTGTCTTTTATAGCCTCTTCAAAACTCAAAGGTTCATCATTTGCTAGTAGACAAAAAAGATTCTCATTATCCATTCTTTCAGTAGCATCATAGAGATCTCTTACGCTTCAAAATCTTTGAGGTTGTTCACTTGAGCTTGTTGTGGAAGAAGTTGGTGTGGAAGGAGTCGAACTCTTGCCTTCGGTTTCTTGTTCCTCATTCTCATCTTCTCCCAAATATGGAAGAAAACTATATGTCTCTTCTTCTTGAACACTCTAATCCCACTAGGCATCTTCCTGAAACTCTACATCTCTACTAATCATGACTTTCTTGGAAATAGGGTCAAAACATTTGCACCCTTTAGAGCTCTCGGCATAGCCAATAAACACCATCTTCTTACTCCTATCATCAAGCTTTGTCCTTTCTTGTTCGGATACATGAACATAGCCAATAGATCCAAAAACTCTTAAGTGTGAATTCCATCCACTTCATATTTCTTGAGGGGCAAACTCCTTGTAGGTGAATGGTTTGAGAGATAAACCTCACATGAAACCGCCTTGGCCAAAAAATCCTTAGGTATATTCTTACTTTTTAGCATCATCCTCGCCATGTTAAGAATTGTCCTATTCTTTCTCTCTACAACCCCATTTTGTTGTGGTGCTCTTGGGACCATCATAGGACATTGAATACCATTCTCCTCACAAAAGACATTGAATTCATTAGAAGTGAACTCTCCACCTCTATCGGTTCTTAGAGCTTTAATTTGGTATCTACTTTCCTTTTCAACAAGAAGTTTGAATTTTTTAAATGTCTCAAAAACTTCTGTAAATCCTTGAAATTTTGGTTTCAATTTAAAGCTTAAACCCTAATTAGAAGTCAACTGGATTTCTAAAGTCAACAAAACCCTAGTTTAACGTAACCGCTTAAATCTGGCATCACCGTTTAAGAAACCCTAAGAGAATAAGAAAGAGATTAGTGAGTAGAATAGTTCTTAATTACCTGAGGTAGCTTAAAAAGGCAGTTTAGTAAAACCGAAACCCGTTTTGAACTCGATCGGACACAGTTCTTAAAAAACGTGTTTCGGGGCTCGGAATAGTAAAAATATTCCGAATATAATGTTAGACTCGTAAAAATATAAGATTTCTAAAAATATAAATTTCGTAAATTTTCGGTAGCTAAAAATAACAGATATCGCATTTATACACGTATTTTCTTACTACCACTATTTAATTTGTTATGTCTACTTTACATTATACTATTTACCACTATTCGACACTATTCGCCTATCTCTGCTTTTTCTTACATGCTACTATTACTACCTATACCTCTATTTCTTACACATTTTCTTTTCCAATACAACTTCACATCTCTCATTTCTTACTTTAATTAACAAAATAACAAGAAAAAAAATAAATTTCTCCTCCCCCATTACCCCTCAATGTGCGCCGACCACCCCCTTTCCCTCTTCCAATTTGTTTTATTTTTACTTTATTTAATTAACACAATTTATCTCCCCATTTTCCTATAAATACCCCCTCATACTTCCACTTCTTTCACACCTTTCTACACTAAAGTTACTATACTAAAATTTCTCTCAAAATTCTACAAGAATTTCCTCTCAAGAAGTTCTCTCTAGTTTAGCTTCTTTAGGTAAATTTTCTCCAAGTTTTCTTTGTGTTCATCTACTTAGTATGAGCTTAGTGTGTGTTTTCTAAAACCATGAAGGTTAAGAAACCAACAATAGGTTCATACTTTGTTTTTGTTCATAATCTAAATCCTTTATGTTGCTTTTATGTTCATAACTATCTACTATATCTATATAGCTATATACATTATTTAGAGCATACAAGCTCATTGTCTTGCAATTTATTTACTTTCCTTGTAAATTTATTTATTTCCTTGCAATTTATTTACTTTCATGTTATTTTAAGACTAGTCTTTCTAGTCTTAGACTTGTTCTCATCAAGTCAAAACATTTTCTTTTTCTTTTGGGACTAGTCATTTCTTAGTCCCGGGATACCTTGAACAAGCTAAGGTTCCAATACTTGATTTATTTTCTTATTAGCTTATTCTTTCAAGTTATTATGTTTTTTTTTTTATGTTTTCATAACTTTATGATTCATATTCATGCATGAACATAATGGTTTTGTCTCAACAAGATAAATGAAGAAATGTTTTCTTAAAATAAAGATTCCTTTCTAGAAATAAAAGTAGGAAGTTAATGCTTTTCTAAAAAAAAAAAAGACTAAGAAGTCATCTTAACAAACTTAGAGGAGTTCATAAGGAATTTTATAAACATACATGACAAAGAAAAGACTTTTTGAAGTGAACAAGATTTTACAATAATTTCACTTTTTTCTTATGATAGAGATTCTTCTTATTAAAATAAAATGATCTCAAGAAATCAAGAAATTATTTTTTTCTAAATATAAAAGTGTTATTACTTTAAAAAAAAAATGTTGGAAGCTAAGTTTAGGAAATCATTCCTTGGGAATTTAAGGAGATTAAGAAAATAAAATTTAGGAAAAAAAAAGAAATATTCATTATAAAAACTTAAGATGATTTCAAAGCAAAAGGAATATTCCAAAAGTTCTCAAGTTTCAAAATCTTTAAAGACTTTACTTTTTCATAATTCATTTACTTCATACATTTGTTATGAGTCAATAAATATATAAATATACTTTCCAAAGGTTTTACAAGCTATTATATTACCTATCTCTTCAAATGAGCTTTGGATAAAAGAAGGAAAAACAAGTTTACAAAAATTCTTGGCGAATCTTTCCACCACTTTTTCGAAACCCAAATGGCTTAATTTGATGAAAATAAGTTTAGAAATAGATAGATCTTTTCGAATAGGTAGAAAACGGTATATTATATGCGAAATTTCGAGTTAAAATGAGTAAGTTATGGCCATTTTAAGTTGGAATTTCCTCTTATACGATTTTACCGCGATTTTAAGAAAGTTTAAGATCTTCAAGAATAGAAACTTCATGAAAGACTCATTTTGGGTATTTCATCTTGTTTAGGTGGAGAAGGACCCGAGATCACTTTTTCAGAGGATTACTTCGATTAGGATCTACCGATATGGAGTGAGTTATTCCTTTTACTTAGTTACATTTCCTTGTTTTGTGCTTGTAAGTAGTAGTACTAGAAATTAAGAAAAAGATAAAATGAATAATTGTTGTGTGACTTGGAATTATGATTGAGCGAATATGAGTTAAGAATATCGAAAGATTGTTTGATATATAAATTGTGATTCTTGTATGGATAAGATGGGAATTGTGTTGATCACCTTCAACTTGAACTAAACATTACTTGGTTAAATTATATTGAAATCAATTCATGCATATCATACTTATGAGTCACATTTGTTTCACTACTATTCTTCGTGTGGGAAAACGAGGAAAAGATAGTGGTGGCTGGTAGGAGCCGGAAAGTCTACAAGGCAAGCAGGAGCCGTTAAATCTGCAAATATTGATGATCGTATGGGCCTGTAACCTCCCAATCCTCGATATGGAGGGCGTAAAATCCATACTACATTTGATTTCCGGTTAATCATGTGTATTTTGTTTGATCATATGATTGATGTATTCTCATATGTTTGATTTAAAATACTTGTATGAATTATGGAAATGTCTTATAAATGGAATTATCTCACTAAGCTAGTTTTGCTTATACCCTTATAGCTTTTTGTTAAAGTACGATTACCTTTGGTTGGCCCCAAGGAGCCCCGTATGTCAGGTACGAGTTTAAGCTACTAGGAGTTTTTGAGAGATGCTTTATGTATTTAAGTTTTAAACATAGGCTTCTAGGAAAATCTCTATAATAGGCTTATGTTGTAGTTGTTATTATTTTGGAAAGACTTCTAAAGCGGGGGAATGCCCCTAAGATGATGTAAAGACATTATTATGGAAATCTTATGTTTAATTATATAAGTTCTTGCTTGCTTTTATTATCTACTTAAATGTAATACCCCTATGAGTCTTCTACTATCTTGGAAGTACGCCTTGCATGTGATATCGAAGCTCTTGCATGACTAAGGTTGTCATTCATTAGCTTTAATATTATATGCGGCGGACTGCCACGTTTAGGGTACCCTCTGGGGCGTGACAACTTCACTCTTGTTCTTTAAAAAATAAACCAATGTCTTCCTTATGTAATCATTGATGAAGAGCACAAAATATGAACTCTTACCAAAAGATTTTAGCTTGATAGGACCACACACATATGCATGCACAAGTCGTAAAGACTTAGTTGCTTGCGAAAGTGACAACTTTGGAAAGCTCTTTCTTGCATGTTTTCTGAGTAGACATGCCTCACATAATTGATTTGGGTGATTGATTTTGGGAACTCCTTTCACCATATTCTTTTCTCCTAGCATTTTAAGCCCTTCAAAGTTGAGGTGCCCAAATCTCATGTGTCAAATCCATCAAGGATCCTTGACATAAGCTTGTAAACACTTCGCTTCCACTGTTTTCACATTTAACATGAACATTCGGTTCTTTGTCATGGCAAATTTAGCAATAAGTCTATCATCCCGATCTCAAAGCCACAAATAATTGTTCTCCATCTTCACTTTGTGTCCGCTCTCTAACAGTTGTCTAATGCTCAAAATATTCCTCTTCATTTTGGAGATGTAGTAGACATTATGGAGAATTTTATGGTCTCCATCCTTTGTGGCATAAATTATTGAGCCTTTTCCCTTAATCTCCACCTTTGTATCATCTCCAAAACGAATATTCCCAGTCACTTTTGTATCCAACTCCACAAAATTTGCTTCTATCTTCTGTCATGTGGTTGCTTGCACCATTATCAACATACCACATGACATCTTTTTCTACAGAGCCTTCTTTTTGAGAAAATAAAAGAGTATCACCTTCTACCTCCTCATGCTCAATAAAGTTCATCTCTTCATCGCAACTCTTAGTTTAACATTCCCAAGAATAGTGACCGTTCTTCCCACATGCATAGCTCTCTACTTGGCATTTATCCTTTCTCTAATTATTATTTCTCTTCCGTCCACGACCTCTTTGACAACTCTTATTTCCACCTTCGAGAAATAAATGTTGCTTGCCTTTTCCTTGACCACGACCATCTCCTCTCTTTTGGTTGTGACCATGGCCTCGTCCACAACCTTGGCCTCTACTACGACCTCGACCTCTTCCTCCTTTGTCATTTCCCTTAGGATTAAAGGAAAATTTTGTTTGCAAAACTTGCTCCACCGGTTGGTAAGAGGTGCTGCCTTTGGGGCAGGCAAAAGCCTTAGGTCTGGGGTTCGAATCCAAGAGGCTGCAGACTGGGTTCAACTCTGTCTAAGGGTAACAATACCTATAGTGCCCGTGGTACCCTTTGAGGCATGTGTTGGTTAGGGTCACCATGATGCAATGGCAGTGTCGGCCATTACCAATAGGGGGCTAGTGGTGGGTTTACCTACCCCGGCATCGTGTTGCCATCGCCTGCGGGGGCGGGGCATGACACAATCGATTCATGGTTTCGATATACTTTAATATTCTTTAGCATACATGCATCAAAGTCTCATTATCTATCCCATCCCATTCATATCAGGTTTTGTCTTGTTCCTATAATTTTAATGCAACTAGCTACAAGCACAAACAAGATAACAAAATAAGAGGAAAACTCACTTGGCCATTGGATCACCAGTTTCTTAGTAAAAGTAATCTGGTGGTAGGGAATCATCGATTTCAGGGTCACCTAAAAAGGAAGAAATACCCTAATAAGTATTTCATCACTTAACTAATCCATTCTATCTCATACAAACTATCAAATTCGTAATTCTCGTCCTACCCGGAAATTTTAACTTAAAACGGTCATAACTTAGTCATTTTAACTCGGAATTTAGCAAATTATATATCGATTTCTATCTACTTCGAAAGATCTATCTAATTATAATATCATATTTAAGTTTTAAAAACTTTGAATCTTAGAAAATATCTGATCAGTTCATATCAGTCGCGAAAACAATTTTAGAAAATTGATTTTGTGAAAGTTCATGAAGTTTCTACTATCCAAAGCAAGTATACATGCAATATGAACAAGTTACTATCATAAATGATATGTCATGAGATATATATGTACATGTTCTTGATGATATTTAATAAAATGAATTTTTTTAGAAAACTTTTTCCTTATAAGATTTTATGAAAAATCAATTTAGAAAGGCTAGTCTTGTATTCTTGACAATTCCCACTTGTTTTTAGAAAAAGTCCTTGATAAAATTCATCTATTCCATTTAAAATTAAGTCATCATTATGTATATTCCTTAAGGTCTTTTTTTTTTGAATAAAATTTCCATTTTACACTTTGTAAATATGTTTTTAAATATGGTTCATCCTCAAAATCCGAATTTTGTAAAAATTGATTTTGTGGTGCTTCCTTTAAGTAAACTTATTTCATACTTAGAAAATTAAGACTCAACCATACCTAGTCACTAAGGACTTTATTTCTTTAATAACACTTCTATTTTGAGTTTGGAAAGTAAGTGTTTTCATGCCATTACTCCATTATTACGAATTTCTTAAAATAACAACAACTCAAATTTTTCTATTTTATTTCTACTACTTGTTCTAACATTTTTCTTAGCAAATGCCATCTCAGCTTATAAAAATTATTACTTGATGATATCTATGATCTATACTATTCATTTTTTATATAAAGTATAAGTTTTGGAGTTGATAAAAGGGTTTTTAAGGCATGGTATTGAAACCATCCGAATTTCACAAGGTTAGAATAACACTCAAATTTTATATTTTGTAAGCTCTTCCTATTTTGAAAATATCTATTAGTAGATACATCATTTACTTATCAAAAACATCTCCTATTGATACCTATTCCATAAACATTTAATTTTTTTAAACAAATCCTTTGTTTTGGTGTTGAAAAATGGGTTTTCTAAATTGGTCGTAGTTGAGATCCAAATTTACAAAATTTGTTTTTGGACATATATTTTGATAAAATCCATCTAAACTTATGAAAACCATGCTTTACATATCCTATCTTAAGATCCTTTCATATCTTGAATAAAAACTTCATTTTTGAGTTGGAAAAATTGTTTTTAAGTTATGCCTTTGTCAAGATCCGAAAATAAAATTTTGTTTTGAAAAATAATCTTTGAAAATCACCTTTGAACCATATAAAATGAAGTCTTTATGATATATATCCATTAAACCTTCATTATTTCAAGTAAAACTTTCATTTTGACACTTGAAAAGTGGTTTTTAAACGTGGGTCTTGCCTAGATACGAATTTCACCATTTTTGTTTAGGTTCAAAACCAAGATCTACATTTTCTATAAACATAAATATAAAAGAAATCCATAGTGGTAAACTATAAACTCATAGATCTAAACTTTACTCATCAAGATCATTCATTCATGATATCTATTTCCTAAGCTCTTCATTTTAAATGAAAAATACACATTTTGAAATTGAAAAATAGCTTTTCTAAATATGGTTCCCTTTTTATCCGAATTTACAAAAATGATTTTTGTTGAAAATAAAATAGATCTTGAGCTTTCTAAAACTTTCCTACTATCATCAAGCTATTACAAGTTATTTAAGAACATAAAACAAAAGTCTAATGCATTTATGAACTTAAAACAACTAGATCTAGTTTACTATACTAGATATAAATGCATGAACACTATAATGGTTATGTGAATATGAATAGATGATGAACATATACATAAATCATTAATAATAATAACATAACTTAATAATAAAACAAGATAATAGCAAAATAACTCAAATAACATGATCTATAACATTGTGATGGTAAGGATCTCATGTTCAAGTGTTTCCACATCTCTAGCTTGAATCTCATGGGGATTTTTATGTGGAATCACACATGAACGAACTTGCCATTACATGTTTTTAAGATACTAGGGTATAGATCTATTACCTATTGGTTGTGTGGAGTAAGAAACTTGAAAGAAGAACAAAGTGTGTGTGTGTCTAGAGGGAAGGGGAGCTCACGGTTTCATGAGGAGAGGGAGAGAGAGTTTTGGAAAAATTCTTCTAAAGTGAAAAGGAAGAAAGAGAGAAAATGAAATGAAGTGGGTATAAGGAGGTATGTATAGACAAATGAATTAGGGTTTGTTGTATAAAAGAAATTAAATAAAATAATTTGAGAGAGAGGAAAGAGGGAGAGGGTAGCGTCAGCCTTCCTTGGAGTGAGAGAGAGAATGTGTTGTTTTGTGTAAGTTTTAGAATTAATTAAAGTAATTTAAGTAGTAAAGTTGTATTGGAAAAGTAAATTGTAAGGAAAATGATGAAATTGTAAGAGTAGGATGTAAGGATGTAAAGAATAGGTTATGGGTAGTTGTACTTGTGAATAGTGTAAAAGAAATCAAAAAGTAGATTAGACATTTAAAGTACCGGTAGTAATGAAAATATGATAAAAAGATTATAACTGTGACTTTTATAACCTGAAAAATTATATAACCGATATATTTGGAAATCTTATGAAATTATAAGTCTAACGGTACTAATATCATATATTTAATATTTCAAGCCCCAGGACATGCTTTTCGAAGTCTGTACCCAATCGTGTTTGAAATAGATAAAAAATTCTCTAATCTTATCTTTTAAAGCATCTTAGTATTATTACGAACCAAACTACACCCTTTACTCATATTTCGACTCCTTGGTTTAGGAATACGGGATTGCCGGATCTAAACTACTAGGGTTTCCTAGGAATTTGTTGACTTAGATTTTCCGGTCGAATTTCTGGTTTAAGGTATGAACTTGATATTACCTTAAAAAAAAAAAAATTAGGGGTTTACATAAACTACTATATTTCACTTAGGGTTATCGGGTGATTTTCCGGTTTAGATCTTTAACAATTCAGAAACTGAGGGTTTATGTTTATACATCACATTTAGTTTGAGAAATTTATTTTAAATTTTATTTTTTTAAGTATTTAATATCTTTTAACGCTTTCGGAATTCTTGAGTTGGGTTTTATTTCTGAAGATTTATCGCTATTTACTTTTTAATAATTTGTTTTTGGGTTCTATATTACCCGATTTTACAAGTTAGAGATAAATATAGAATTTGTCATACGTAGTGGTTTTGGATTTAAAGACTGTTGAGTTCTTATTTTATTTTTAAGGATTCTCATTTTCTCAAGATTAAGAAATTTCTGGGTTCGTTTGTGATTTAGGACTAGTCGAAGTTTGGTTTTAATTTAGAGTCATTCTTAGAGTTTATCTTCGATATTTATTTTGGAATTATTTATTGAAATTTTCTGGGGCTTACAATCTCCACAACTTGAGTGCAAACATTATAACAGCTAGCTCAAGATCATAGGTTAGATAATTTTGCTCATATGATCGCAAGTGGTGCAAAACATAGGCCATTACCTTCCTATCTTACATCAAGACACATCCAAGACCATTTCTTGAAGCATCACTATGTACCGTGTAAGGCTTTTTTGAGCTTAGCAATACCAAGATTGGTATGGAAACTAGCCATTGCTTGAGCTCTTGAAAACTTTGCTCTCTTTTATCCATCCATACAAACTTTTCATTATGCTGGGTTAATTGAGTAAACGGTCTGGCTATTTTTGAAAAATCCTTCACAAACTTTTGATAATAGCTAGCTAGACCCAAGAAAATCCTTACTTCCGCTATGGTCCTTGGCAGGTACTAATCCAAAACCACTTTAATCTTTTTAGGATCTATAGATTTTCCTTCCTTCGATACCACATGACCCAAGAAAGAAATTTGATCCAACCAAAAATCACACTTTGACAATTTAGCATACAACTTATGTTCCCTTAATGTCTGCAATGCCATTCACAGGTGCTCTTTATGTTGCTCATGCATCTTTGAATAAACAAGGATATTATTGATGAACATTATAATACATTTGTATATCAAAGGCTTGTACACTCTATTCATAAGATCCATAAAAGCAGCCGGTGCATTTGTCAATCTAAAGGGCATTACCAAAAACTCACAATGTCCATATCTTGTTCGAAATGTCGTCTTCGATACATCTTTTGCTTTAATCCTTAGCTAGTGATATCTCAAATGTAAGTCAATACGTGAGAACACACTTGCTCCCTATAATTGATCGAAGAGATCATCAGTTCACGGCAACGGGTACTTATTCTTGATGGTGACTTTGTTAAGTTCTCGATAATCGATACAAAGCCTCATAGATCTGTCCTTCTTCTTCACAAAGCACACCAGAGCTCCTTAAGGTGAGACACTTGGTCTAATAAATCCTTAGTCCAACAACTCTTGTAGTTGCTTCTTAAGTTCTTTGAGCTTAACGGGTGTCATACGGTACAGTGCCTTTGATATTGGTTTCGTATTCGCCATCAATTCGATCTCGAAATCGATTTCCCTCTTAGGGAGTAACCCAGGCAACTCCTTTGGAAACATATCCAGGAATTCATTGACATTATGAATGTTCTTCAAAATAAGCTCTTCCTTCTCCACTTTCATGTTACCATCATAACTATCAACTCCATCTTCCACTTCTTCTATCAACTCAAACGAGTATAATTCCTTTACTCTTGAGATCATAGACTCTCCAACAAACGTTGCTCCTCCTCCTCCTTATTCCAAAAATTCCACTTTCTTATTTAGATAATCAATCTTAGCATCGGTAAGAGACAACCAACTCATACCTAAAATCACTTCATACTTATTCATTTCCATCACTATGAAATCGGTGGAAAGACGTCCTTGTATCATCAACGGAAAATTCCTTAACATCTATTTTGTCAAAACAACACTTTTCGTAGGGGTTTTGTCACACCTCGCCCCCTCAGACGACAGCGATGTGATGCCAGGGTAAGCAAACCTAGCATTGGCCCCCTAATGGTAATTGGTAAGAGGTGCTGCCTTTGGGGCAGGCAAAAGCCTTAGATCTGGGGTTCGAATCCTAGAGTCTGCAGACTGGGTTCAACTCTGCCTAAGGGTAACAATACCTATAGTGCCCGTGATACCCTGCGGGGCATGCGTTGGTTAGGTCACCATGATGCAATGGTGGTGTCGGTCATTACCACTAGGGGCTAGTGGTGGGTTTGCCTACCCTGGCATCGCATCGCCATCGCTTGAGGGGGTGGGGTATGACATAAAAAGGCCCATATCAATTGGTAAGAGGTGTTGCCTTTAGGGCAGGCAAAAGCCTTAGGTCTGGGGTTCGAATCCTAGAGTCTACAAACTGAGTTCAACTCTGCCTAAGGGTAACAATACCTATAGTGCCCGTGGTATCCTGCGAGACATACGTTGGTTGTGGTCACCATGATGCAATGGTGGTGTCGACCATTACCGCTAGGGGGCCAGTGGTGGGTTTGCCTGCCCTGGCATCGCATTGCCGTTGCCTGAGGGGGTGGGGTGTGACAGGTTTTTATCTTAAAACAAGAGGTGGTTATAGTTATGGATAATTCGATTTCCTTAGCCAAGCTAGGCATGATAAATGAATGAGTTGCTTCATAATCAAAAAGGGCATAAGCATTTTGATGAGCTACTTATATATTTCTTGCGTTTTTAACATGGAAGATTACTAATCTCCTATTCCAAGATCTTACTTATTCATTAATCTACTACTCATACATCATCTCTTATATCACGGGAATTAAAAGAACAAACATTTAGAGGGTTTAAGGCTAACTTGTGACTAGATCATAGCTGAAATCTTCTTCTTTCTTAAGGGGAGCTAACTCCTCTCCTTCCTCATTCATCTCCTCACACATCCATTGTCCTTTCATGTTATAAATTCTGAATCTAGGCATCGATGATCCACTCGATTCCCATACTAGTTCCCATTTCTAGACCTTGCTAGGGTAGATCCTCTAGACGATCTTGTTGGGACATTCTTCCTTTAGGGGTACTCAATGAAAAAATGCCCAACTTTCTTGCAAACATAGCAAGTATTTATTGCTTTCTTTGGGCACTTAGGTATCTTGTGATTCAGGTCTCCACATAAATAATATTTCCCTTACAATTAGGGGCACTTCTTAGGGTAGTGCATCCCTTTACACTCTAACAAATGATGGGTTTAGGTGTAAACTTCCTACTAATGGCATTGCTCTTGAATTTGCTAAAATGTTGGAACCTCTTCTACAAGTGCGCAGAACTTGATACCTCCTGAAACCATCTCCCAAAAACAGATGCTTTCTTCTCCATAGTCCTTACCTTTCTTTTCTTAGCTCCCTCAACAATCCAAGCTCTCTCAACTAGTTCCTTGAAAGATCTTATATTGAACTCCTCTAACTTGACACACAACTCTTCGTCCAAACCACTTAGAATAACTTGCCTCTTGAGTTCTTCATTGTACTTATATGAATCTAGCGCATATTGTAGCAATCAGCTGAACTTAGTTTCGTATTGCTTCACAGTTCTTCCTCTTTGATTAATATGCAAGAAATTAACATTGTATTGAACTCGCAAGCTTATAGGAAAGTAGTTCTCTTAGAACTCCTGGCGGAACATCTCACATGTAACTAGTGACATCAACTCACGTCTCTTGGATTCCTACCAAACTCGAGCATTGAGATGAAGCATATAAGTGCTAAAGGTGATCCTTAAATGTTGTGGCACTTTAAAGGCATTAAAGGACCTTTCAATATGTGCTAGCCAATCCTCGACTTCGTCTGGCTTTCCAAAAGCTCCATCAAAATACCGATTGCTATTGATGAACTCGGGTAAAGAGTTCTTGATGGCCTGATTGGCGGTGGTGGGGGCGGCGGCAAAGGCACAGTCTGAGATTGTGCACTTCCTAGAGCAGATACTTCTATTGAGGCTTATGGCATAGGTTGTGGTGGAGGTGACATAGGTAGTTGAATATTTTGTCTTAAAGCTTCCAACACTTGTGTTGGATGTCTAAGTGTAGCTTGCAAATCCACTTGTGGGTGAGCAACAAGTGCGGCAGGTTGATTTGCCTCTTCCACGAGGTGATTTGAGGTACTTTGTTCTTAACGCTTTCTTCTTCTACCTTTGCTGTTTATATTTTACTTGCTTGTAATCTTTCATAATAGATTATTAAGTCTTTAAATGGGCATAACGAAATTTGTGGAAATTTTATCACACATAATCATCATAATTTAGAAATAAGAAATCATGAAATTGATAAGCAAATTCTAACAAGATCGAAATTCACATAAAACGTCTTCATTGAAATAGGAAATTGATAATGGGCATAAGGCCTATACATAATGGAAATCAAAAGATAACAACATAGCAAAGAAAACACAGACAACATATTTCCGCAAAACATGAAATCTAGTCTACCCAACCTAACATTCTAGTCCTTTTACAAAATTTCTATTGGACTATGTGGATATGCTTCGGTCTAACTCCTGACTCATCTTCCTTACTACCTCTTTCCTTCTTCATCCTTCTTTCTTCCCTTTTTCCAATTTTCATGCGGATGGTGCATCACTCGGATTTCTGCTTGAAGAGTCCCTTTGCCTCTTGCTTAGAAATTGTTGTAGATATTGGTTCACTATCATCCTTCTTTTTTCTTGCAAGAGCTTTGCCCGACTCTGGCAGATATGCGATTGCATTCTCTCCATAAACTTTATCATTTTCGGAGATTAATAATCGGTTAAGTAGAGAGTCATCTTCTACGGAAAGCTATGGGGTTAGTTCCTAAGACACACTTTAGTGACCAATGGAGTACTTTCTTTGCTCATAGACCTTCCTCCACAGGCGGGGATCCAAGGTGTCATCCTCAAACTCAACATTTATCACTAGTGGATTTGAAGGTGTGACATCAACATCCATCGTCGGGGTAGCTTCGTAGTTCCTCGTGCACCAGCTGAGTCGGTCGCTCTTCATATCGTCGTATGCTTCCGTAGGGTCGTTCTCCTCTTCTATTCACATTTGATCTTCCTAAGGTATTGTGGGCTCAATCTCAGTAGGTGTTTCCTCTTGGTCTTCTTCCGGATCTTGTTTGGGGTCATCTTCTTCTTTTTCCTCTTCTTCCTCCACTCCAAGTTCTCCTTCTTTGGCTTCACCTGCTTCAACATCCACTAAGACTTCATTTTCTTCAAGCTGAATTTTGGTCAAGGTTAGCGGTTGAGTTGACTCCTCACTGGGTCATTTGAGTATATTCTAATACACTCCGTACCTAAAAGGCTCCTTCGTAGTCAACTCTATACCAATTTCTATGGTCCTTAAGTTCATCATGAGCATAGATGAACAATGGCCTAATTTCCCTCTAAGTTTGGAAATTGGGAAAAGTAGGTGTTCCTTCTCTTCTGAGCACAATAGTAGCCTCTTGCAACATGGACTCATTGTAAGCAAACGAGGCAATGTTAATGGCGTAGATTACTTCCAATTCCGACAATTTCTTTTTCCTTATGGGGCAATATCTTATCGTTTCGACAACCTTTACCCATTCAGTATGTCCTAATCCCTTTTTCCATAGAACAAACATTTCCTTTAATGATTTCAGTCTTCCTGCTAAAGTGAACTCTTCATAAAGGACTCTAAGTCTTAACCGGTAGTTGACAAGGCTTTCATTTGGCCTTTTTTAGAATTTTTGAGCCTCCAAGTAGGCTTCTCCTAGGTACATCTATTCACAAAAGAAAGGGAGTCAGAAAACTTATTCTACCCATGCTAAAACTATCTAAGTCTTTCTTAGTTCCATTCAAATAATTTCTTCTTAAGTCCATTTCTATCATTATGATTTAAAATTTTTAACCATGCTTTGATACCAACTTAAACTGTCATACCTCGAAGGGTACCCTAAACGTGACAGTTCGCCACACTCAATATTAAAGCTTAAGTATGACAACCTTAGTCATGCAAAAAGCTTTGATACAAAGTATAAGGCATACCTTCACAATCATAAAGGACAAACTTTGAAATAAGTTGTTCAAGAATACATTCATATAGTAATTAAGAATGGAAATCATAACATAAGCATCTTAAATATGGAAATATAAAGGTCTTAAAAAATGTCAAAAGGGCATTCCCTATCAAAAGATAAAGTCTATCCAAGTCTATCCAAAATAAACACATTAGAGATTTACTTAGAAGTCTAAGTCTACAACTAGTCTTTGACTTCATCCAAAAACCCCTTAGTCTAAAAGGTAGTACCTGAGAGAAATATCCATGGGGCATCAAACATAGATAGGGGTAGAGCTGGACAAATGGGCTATGGCCCGCGGGCCAGCCCGTCTAACCCACTTTAAAAACGGGTTAGGGCTAGCTTTTTTTAGCCCGTTTAAAAGTGGGTTAATTTTACCCAACCCACTTAACCCGCGGGCTAAAGTGGGCTAGCCCGCCGGTTAAGTGGGTTGACCCACCAATCCACTTTTATAAAAATAAAATAAATAATTATAGGGTAAATATGTATTAATGAAGGTTATTCTTGAGATTTTTTATACTTGAGATTAAATTTATGTGTTAATTATAACAAAGAATAACAAATTGATGCACATGCACCATAAAATTTTATAAAATATATTATTATTGTTTTAAATGAAATATATTATCTAATAAGTTATTTTAGAAAAATTATTTTTATATAAAAAGTAATTAATATAATAATGAAATTAATCATTAATATATATAACCTTATAAAACTCTCTTTTTTATTATATATATCTTATTTAATTAGTATAAATAAGTTAAATGGGTCAACTTGTCCCATTTAACTCACAAAATATGTAAGTGGGTTAAAAGGGTCAAAAAGTGGGCTGGCCCGTTTAACCCACGGGCTAAAGTGGGTTGGGTTAGGGTCAGACAATTTTGGCCCGTTTTTAAAGTGGGCCAAAATTTTTTGGCCTGTTTAAGCCACGGGCCAAAGTGGGCCGGGTCGGGTTGGCCCGTTTAACCCACTTACCCACCTCTAGATAGGGGTGTAATCACCTTAATTTTAAATAACCCGTTTATAATAAATATTATAAATAAAATGTAGAATCATAAAAGAACTATAATAAAAATATAAAAAATCACTCCAAATTTTTTGCGATTTAAATTTTAAGTATAAACAAATTAGAATAAAGAATCTTTATCACTAAACTTTAAAAATTCATAATGTTCGAAATAAAGAATAAAGAAAAACTGTTTAATATTTAAGAACCTAAGTTTTAATATTCGAAACATGTCAATACCTTTAAGTTAAATAATTATGAGTCTATAGAAACTAAAATTCTGATCTAACCTAGTAACTTATAATTAGTAAAAAAGAACCAAGTAACAAATATAAAATAAATATTAATTTTTTTAATCTAATAAAAACTTTAGAATAAATCTATAAATAGTAATGAATCCATATGTAATTTCAAACCTTATAAATTTATAATAAAGTCAAATTAAGGGCAATATAATACTTAATTAATCAAAAAACCACCAAACAAAACTTTTAAACAAATAAAATATAATTTACGATAGTAAGTATAAAAGCTGAAAAGCAAAAGCCTTAAACTAAAGATTCTATGTATACTATAGTATTTAGAATATTTAATATCGATAATATGCAAATTTTCATCTAAAAATATTATCGAATAAGCATTTATCATACGTGCCATTTGGACCAGCAAAATTGACTTTTTACACAAGTTTATATTTTTGCCCACTCCTTACATAGTTGTTGATTATAAATTTATCATCTTCTTTTTATTTTTGTATTTCCATTCATTCTATCTCCCTTACTTTTTTTTTAATATTTTCGTCACGTTCTCTTTTCTTTTTCATTTTTGAATCCCCTTGTACATAAGAAACGTGCACAAAATAACACACATACATATATTTTTAATAGAAATTCTATGTATACCATAGTGTTTAGAATATTTAATATTGATAATATATAAATTTTCATCTAAAAATATTATTGAATAAGTATTTATCATAAGTGTCACATGGACCCACAAAATTGATTTTTTTTTTTTTTTTTACAAGTTCATATTTTTCCCCACTCCCTACATAGTTGTTGGTTATAAATTCATCATATTTTCTTTGTTTTTGTATTTCTATTCATCCTATCTCCATTACATTTTTTTAAAACCAATTTTGTATGTATACGGCGCGAATTGCACCAAGACTTCGGTAGAAGTGCCTTGAATTTTTCCCAACCAAAATCTCTCACAAGTTGTCTCCAACAATACCCATGAAAGCTAACAAAACACACACAT
This sequence comes from Combretum micranthum, assembly GCA_024138025.1. NCBI lineage: Eukaryota > Viridiplantae > Streptophyta > Magnoliopsida > Myrtales > Combretaceae > Combretum > Combretum micranthum. Next base: position 53,924 of record JAMXBD010001369.1, on the reverse strand, counting down.
CAACCAATAAGAGTTAACCAACAAAACAAACTAATAAATGTAGCTCACATATACACAAATCGGTGGAGAATTGCAGCCATAAGCTACCCTTTTCCTCTTCTTATTCTTCTATTTATATATGTTTATGAAGCATCATAAATGACAAAGAACAAAGCCATTAAAACAAACAAACAAACCCATTAAAAACACCTAGAACAATAGCAACAATAAACTCTAAACTTCGTTCCAAACAAACCAATACCTAAGCATCAAATTCAAATCTAAGAAAAACTTCCATTAAAGCTTAACTTCAAGCTTGGAAAAGAAGAGTAACGTAAGTTAGATTCATTTTTGGATAAAATAATTGATAAACATTGTTCTAAACAATGTTTCTTATTACCCTAGGTCCGAAACTAGTGTTGGAAAAGGAGTTAGAACGCCCAAACTCGAATCAACCAGGTAAAATTCGCAAAAACTTTAGATAAACTATTTAAATTCGAAAAACATGGATTAAGAACATGTTGGAATGTTATATGTTGATATATGTGTATATATAACAAGTAGAAACACTTACGAAGGCTTTAGAAATAGTTTAAACACAAGTATACTATATATATAATATAAGAAAATTGAAATTCGAAACATAGGAAAAAGAAGAAGATGATGAATAGTACCTATACCGGTATAAAGCCGGCAGCACATGTGGAAAGGTTGGCGGCCTTCATGCCGGCCTTCATCGAAGCAGAAGCTACGTGATTTTTGAAACACGTAAAATTACACATACTCCGACGGTGTAGAATTATACACCGACAGCATATAGATCTACGATGGCGACCTTCAAGGCCAGCTTACCTTGGAACAAAACGTATGAAATCTAGACGAACACCGAGATCTAGGAATCAACATCGGCGGCGTAGGTGCCAGCATACATGTAAATTTTTCCAGATTAAGTCTGTTTCGTCCAAAGCCATTATATATACGTATATTTACGTATATGTGTAATAAGAGAAATAAAGTAAGATTTAGAAAGTAAATTCAACCAAAAAGATTTAAATGATTAATAAAATGTAATAAAAGTAAATTAGCAACTCCTAAAATTGTTGGAGAATATTACTGATAAGATTATTATTATTGTCATTATTAATATTATGACTATTAAAATTACTACTATATAATTGTTATTGATTTGATTCTTTTGAATATTATTATCAATATTATTATTATTATTATTATTATTATTAGTACTATGAGTATTATTATTATTACTGTGATATGTAATATTATTATTGTTGTCATTGAAATTACTATTTTTTAATAAAGTTATTATGAAAAATAATAATAGTGTTACTAATAAATTATTTTATAATTATCATTATTAATATTACTAATATTATTATCATTACTGTTAATATTAGTGTACTTTACAAATGAAAATAAAGTATAGCAATTGTAAACTACATATTTTATACATAAGAATGGAAATTTAAATAAGCTAAATTTTTTAGTAATGCGATACCTACACATAAAAGAAAATTATATGAAGTATATGAAAAGAAACATGTGACACCAAACAATAGTAAGTAAATATGAGTACTATAGTCGGTCAGATAAGGAACAATGTAAAAATAGCAATAATAATAACTATAAAAATATAAGCCTACTAAATATCAATTTTTATTGAATCAAGAAAAGCAAAATGAAAATAAATAATAAGTAGTAAATATTCGTTACCATAAAAACATAAAAGGGACCAATACAGGTAATAGAAATAAAAATAAATATCAAAATAGAACACTTAGATAATCATAGAAGTTTAATTGCATTATTTACGTTATGTTAATAGGTATTTTGTCTCGATAAGTGACAATGAATTGCAAATAATATAAATAGAGCTAATAGATCTTAATTGGATTATTCTCCTAAGTAAACTCATATTAAGTTGATTAAGCTAAATAAAGTAGATTTAGTAATTGAACTAGGTGATTAGTTTCAATCAACTCGGCTTAGATTGATATACTAGGTAAAACCATAAAAAGAAAGGAGTAATTAATTTCTAAAATACGTATAAATTAGAATTAATGTAAATGTAAAGACCCGATCCTCTAAATCCCGAGACTTAGAGTACCGAGTCCCCAACCACAAATAACTTTTTCACATTATATGTAAGGTTGTCCTAAAACTAACAGTTTATGAAAATTGTTTGATCAAAACTACTATAACTTTGTAAAGAACTTTTAACAAAACAAGATTGCTAACAAAAGCAATCTATATATACATTTACATCGTATAAACACTGTTTAGTGTCAATACAAGACACTACAAAATTTACATGTTTTCTTAAAACAAAAGAATCCTAGAGGATCTTAAGGTCTTTACAAAAATAGGCTTAACTACCAAGCCTTCTATACATAACTTTTCCCTTAGCAATAATTCTTCCAAAAGTCTAGGGTGATCGAGTCCTATTCGTCCCACTCATCCAGGAATCTCTCGAAATCGGACCCATAGCCCAAATCATCATAAAATTGGTCTCCAATACCTGCAAAGCAGCAAAAGTGAGCCAAAGGCCTAGTACACAATAACAAATGCAAAAACAATTCATCAAGTCAGTGTGATGCATCATTAGACAGGTGATTATCTTTATTACATTTTCTTTCACAAATCAACAGGAGGGTATTCAAACCCCGAATCATGCTTTGGGAATTTAGGGATCCTGAGTAACAGTAGCTGCTCAGGGGGTTGATATAAGCAGTCCGAATACTTATATCTCCTATATCTATTTCATGAAGATAATAGCTTCATTTAGGGTTCAAAAGCCGTTGCCCGACTCTACTTAAACTCAGTCCATAACATGAACCTAGTTCACAAGTTCCCATAAACCTTGAACTAAATCATGGTATTTCACCCTAAGTTTAAGCAAATGTTACTCAGATACTATTCCCCCTATCGGCTACCCACTTAACCAAAAAGAATCGCTATTGCATCATAGCGTACCATTGCATCATGGTAAAGTCATTGCATCATGACTTGGTTAAGCGCCTAACTAACATGTCATTGCATCATGATAGGTTTGCTGCTCCTTGGACCAGATTAAACACCGTAATAGACATCCAATTCATTCAATTATTAAGCCAAGTCAAATTAAGTTGAATTAGGAATGCCTATTCCTAGCAAACATCAAACAAGTTATTGCGTACCTGAACCCGTTAGTATATTACTATGATCTCTCGGTGAAGAACTAACCGAAGAATCCTTAACTGAAATAGGAATATCAAAATAATCAATAAATAAATATAGATTCCTCATTCGCAAATATATACACATATTATATCTATATATCACAATTAATCAAAGAAATTCAAATAATTTAATACAAAGTCATAATAAAGAATTTAAACATCCTATTATATCTTAGATCGCTTAATAAATATTTAATTGATCAAATATCAAACTTCGAAAAATTTTAAAAATCAAAAGCACAGGGGATACACCGGCACTCAAAGCCGGCAGCTTTAAGCCGGTGTTCGACACTATGAAAATCAACACTGCCAATGCTGGCAGCGCTCAAGGGTATGCCGGCTGCCTTCATTCTACGCCGGTGGCTTTGAGCCGGTGTAGAATGTAAAATCTAAAATTTTTCAAAACGTCCAGAGAGGTGCAACCCGGCCGCATACATGGATACGCTGGCAGCCTCTCACTATACGCCGGCGGCTTTGATTCCCAGTAGCCGGCGTACAATGTGAAAGAATGAACGCCGGCTGACTTTTCCAGCGAAAGCCGACGGCGTTCAAACGGCTTTAATAATATTAATTCTGTTGGTTTCCAACACCGCCTATAAGCCGGCGGCGTAGAAACCCCAGATACCTGCGTACGTTTAAAAAAAACAGGCCTATACAACAGAACACTTTTCCCTGTTTTTCCACTTCGAAAATTCTATCCTATAACACTTTCAAACCTTCCTCAACTACATTTTTAACTTCATATACTCACCCTATCTATACTACTCAATTCTAGCAACTCAAAACATGAAATCAACACATTTGATCACTCCAATTCCACTTTCATTCATTCTCAACTTTCCTACACAACTATCTTCATTTCCTCCCAACACATCATATCACTTTCACCACACATGAACAAACTCACACACTCACAAAACACATTTCTAGCTAAACTCAATGCATGAACATGCAAGTTAGATAACATTTAAATTCATTTCATCCAATACTTCACATAACCACTACAAGAAATGAAACAAAACAAAAGCCATACTTAAATCAACTCACATGTAAATGCCTTGCCTTGAGAGAACTTTGATTTTCAAAGCTTGCTATTGTTCTTGAATTGGATTTGGAAATTAAATTGAAGGAAGAAAAGAAAAGAAAGAAAGAAAAAGCAAAATTCGTAATGAAATGGGGCTGCCCCAAAAGTCTAATTAAGCAAAATTAAGCTTTAAACATATCCTAAATTTCCCTTTAAGGCATATATAAATTTAGGGTGCATTTTAGGTGAATTTGAGTCTCATTTGAGGCTTTATTTAGGCATAAATGCTAACTTAACTAACAAAAATTTCTAAATCTAACTTAACTTAGCATCTTCATGTATAAAAGACACAATTAATAACTATACTACACACACATTAATACAATAAAACAAAATATTAATTTCACTACATATGCAAAATAATACATTTAGACTATTACCAACACAACAATCCTAAACATCATGCTCATTCAATTCAATACCTAAGATAAATAAACAACACATGGAAATTAAATAGAATTTAAATTTAGGTCATTTCATTCTTCCCTTCTTCAAGAAGTTTCGTCGCCGAAACTTAACTCACCTTCTTACTCAAAAAGTTCAAGGTATTTCTGTCTCATTATGCTCTCCACTTCTCAAACCGCTTCTCTTTCAAAATGGTTACTCCATTGGATTTTTACCATCGGTATGACTTTATTCCTCAATTCTTTGTCCAATTTTCCCAAAATTCTAATCGGTTTCTCCTCAGTAGTCAAATCTGGTAGTATTTCTGGTTGATTTGTGTCCAATATTGCGTCGGGATCAGATATGCATTTTCTAAGCTAAGACACATGAAAAACGTTATGAACACTTGACAAACTTGGTGGTAGCGCCAATCTATAAGCCAATGGCCCAATGTATCTTGGATTCAATTTGCTCCTCACACCAAATCTAAAAACTCCTTTCGTCGGGGATATCTTGAGGAACACATGATCTCCAAGTTCAAACTCTAAAGGTCTTCTTCTTAAATCGGCATAACTTTTATATCGGTCTTGAGCAGCTTTTAATCTCTAATCATTTGAATCTTATCAACTGCTTAATGTATCAAATTAGGACCAATCAACACTCTCTCGCCCACTTCATCCCAATGTAAAGGAGATCTATGCTTTCTCCCATATAATGCTTCATACGGAGCCATCTGAATCGATACCTGATAGCTGTTATTGTAAGCAAATTCAACCAGAGATAAGTGTTCATCCCAATTCCTTCCAAAATCTAATGTACAAGCTCTAAGCATATCCTCAAGAATTTGAATCGTCCTTTCTGATTGCCCGTCAGTTTGTGGATGAAAAGCTATACTAGATTGTAACTTTGTCCCAAGAGCTTCATGAAGACTTTTCCAGAATCGACTGACAAATCTAGTATCTCTATCTGAAGTGATGGTCATTGGTATACCATGTAATCTCACTATCCCTCGAATGTAAATCTGAGCCAATCTTTCGAGTGAATACCTGATTCTCAGTGGAATGAAATGTGATGATTTCATGAGTCGATCTATGATGATCCAAATCATTTCATTCTTGGCTACTGTCTTTGGTAAAGCCGTCACAAAATCTATAGTTATCTCATCCCACTTCCATTCCGGAATTCTCAATGGTTGCAATCCTCCTCTCGGTCGTTGATGCTCGATCTTCACTTGTTGACATACCAAACACTTAGAAACAAATCTTGCAATGTCCTTCTTCATTCCTTCCCACAAAAAATGTCGCTTCAAGTCTCGATACATCTTTGTGTTTCCAGGATGGATTGAATATGAAGAGGAATGTGCTTCTTTCATAATTTGGTGTCTCAAGTCATAGATCTCGGGTACATAAATTCTATCCTTAAACCTGATAATACCCTTATCATTAATCCTTATCTCTTTTCTCCTCTTTTTACCTATCTCACTTTTCAATTTCTGGCTTCCAATTTCTTTAAGTTGTCCTTGCTTAATTTGATCCAGAATCGTTGGTTGCAATGATAAACTCGCTAGCATAATGTCAACATTTTCCATAGCTATCTCAATATTCATCCTTTGAAGATCTTCTTGTAATTCCCGTTGAGTAGTAACCAGAGATTCCACATTCATTGGTTTCTTTCTGAGCGCATCTGCTACCACATTGGCTTTTCCCGGGTGATACAAAATGTCAACATTGTAATCTTTAATTAACTCCAACCATCTTCGTTGTCGTATGTTCAATTCTTTTTGAGTGAAAATGTATTTTAAACTCTTGTGATCCGTGAATATCTTACACTTTTCACCAAATAAATAGTGTCTCCAAAGCTTCAATGCTAATACCACCGCGGCTAACTCGAGATCATGAATTGGGTAATTCCTCTCATGGGGTTTCAATTGTCTTGAGGCATAAGCTATGACTCGATTATCTTGCATCAAAACACATCCAAGTCCTTGAAGTGAAGCATCACTATAAATCATGAACTCTTCTCTACTAACGGGTAGTGCCAAAATTGGTGCAGAAACCAATCGTGCTTTCAGCTCAAGAAAACTCTGATTACAATCTTCATCCCAATCAAACATCACATATTTTCTTGTCAACTTAGTTAATGGTGAAGCAATTTTGGAAAAACCTTGTACAAATCTTCTATAATAGCTTGCTAAACTCAGAAAACTTCGTACTTCAATGACACTTGTCGGTGGTGGCCAGTCCAATACCACTCTAATCTTTTCCGGATCAACAGATATTCCTTCTTTTGTAATGATATGTCCCAAGAATGCAACTTCTCTCAACCAAAACTTGCACTTGCTAAATTTAGCATAAAGCTTCCTCTCTCTCAATCTTTAAAACAAGTCTAAAATGTTTCTCATGTTCTTCCACATTCTTTGAATACACCAATATATCATCAATGAAGACTATTACAAATTGATCCAGATAATCCTTAAATACCCTATTCATCAAATCCATACAAGCTGTTGGGGCATTTGTTAAACCGAAAGGCATAACCATAAACTCAAAATGTCCATATCTTATTCTGAAAGTAGTCTTGGATATATCTTGTTGCTTAATCTTGAGTTGATGGTATCCGGATCTCAAATCTATCTTGGAAAATAATGCAGCATCTCTCAGCTGATCAAATAAATCATCAATTCGAGGAAGTGGATACTTGTTCTTGATTGTCACTTGATTTAATTCTCTATAGTCTATACACATTCTTAGACTTCCATCTTTCTTCTTAACAAATAATACCGGAGCACCCCAAGGAGAAATACTTGGACGAATAAACCCTAAGTGTTGTAATTCCTCCAACTGGCTTTTGAATTCTTTCAACTCGGCCGGAGCCATACGGTATGGAGCTTTAGAAATAGGTGTAGTCCCTGATATCAAATCGATCCCAAAATCAATCTCCCTATCCAGTGGCAAACCGGGTAATTCATCAGGAAAAAATCAATAAAATTCCCTTACTACTGGCACCATATCAACTCGGAGTTCTTCACTACCCATTGTAGTTCTCATATCCTTCTCCCACAATTCCATAGAATACATACTCCTCGGTCTCCTTCTTTCCAACACATGAAGCAGTCTTCTACCCTCCAACTCAAAACTTACTTCCGCTTTATTACAATCTATCGTAGCATTGTAAAGATTTAACCAATTCATTCCAAGAATAACATCAAAATCGATTAAAGGCAGAACTAACATATCTATTGGCATGCTTTCATCAGAAATCACAACATCAACATTCCTACATACACATGGCTCTTTGGATTGCACACCAAAAGGAGTATTTACACTCATCACTTTATCATACAACACTTTAGAAGACAAACCATACCCATTCACAAAGCTTTCAGCAATACATGCATGAGTAGCACCAGTGTCAATTAAAGTATATGCAGGATGATTTGCAATCTGTATTATACCTACCAGTGTATCAACCGAAGGAGCTTTCTCACATTGTTGTAAAGCAAATACTCTAGCAGCTGTCATTCCCTTTCCAAAGTTCGGTCCTTCATTCCTAGGCTTTTCTTTACAATTCGCCACATGATGACCTCTTTGTTGACAATGAGCACAGAAGATGGGCTTCAATTTAGGATCAGAGACTCAGAAGCTTTATACCTACTTTCCCACATGCAAAGCAAGCTCAGGAGTCCACTTACATTGAAATGATTCATGAGGCCTAAAACATATAGGGCATCGCCTATCAAATGGAATGGATGGCATAGAAGTCTTCACCACTTGTCCCGAACTTGGTTTCTTACCCAGATATGGTCGCTTGCCTTTGTTAACATTACCAAACCTTGAATAAGGAGTGTATGATGTCATCGATCTCTTGCCCATAAATGTAGCACGTCTATCCCTTGAGCTTTATTTTCATTATTAATTTGTTCCACTAACTTTGCCTTGATTACTGTTTCAGACAGTGTTGACAATTGAAACTTCTTAACCTCACTCTTAATCTCCATGTTCAAGCCATCTTGAAACTTTTGAACCTTCATACTCTCATCATTGTAACTTGTACCTGCAAATCTAAGCAATCTGCAATATTCTGCATGATACTTCAACAGTTTTATTTCCTTGCCTTAGACTTAACCAACTCGATATCATTTGTTCTCGCAATGTGGATGGAATGTATTGCAGGAAAAAGGCTTCCTTAAATCTGTTCCATGGTATCGGTCTTACATATCCCTCACTATTCAATCTCCACCAATTATATGCATCTCCTTCAACATATATATAGCCAAATCAACTTTCCTATGCTCAGGTACTTCACAAGCCGCAAATGCTTTCTCCAGTTCCACTATCCAACCTTCCGTTCTAGTCGGATCCAAAGCAGTTCCATCAAATCAGGTACCAGTCTGACAAAATCATGCAACTTGACTTGATCATTTCGGTCTCCCATTGGTACTTGTGGTTCTTCTCTCACAGTTGGTAGATGATATTGCTACATAAATTGTTGTTGTTGTTGATACATCATTTGTTGATACTATTGAACTATTGCAAACATATCTCGAAACATAGTGAACACATTATTCGGATCTCCTAGGCATCTGAGGCATAGCTGGATATGCTGGCATTTGAGGAGGCTGCGGATTTGGTGCAGTAGAAGCCGAAGCCGGTGATGGAGTCGAAGTAGAAGCTGAATACTAGCTGATGCAGAAGCTGAAATAGTAGACTGAGAAGGAGGTGGCATACTTTCTCTTTCCGAAGATTGTCGAGTTACTCTTCGTGACCTGTCCATCTTTTATACAAACATGCAACATATGTATGATATATAATAATTTTACAATGTCAAATCAATATCAAAACAATTAATAACCAAATAGACATTCAAACATAAAACTTAATATAAACAAGTCCTATATATATCTAACTAAACTCACCGCATCTAAGGTCAAGTCACCACTATTTAATCAAACAATTTCATAAACATAGCTCTGATATCATTTGTAAAGACCCGATCCTCTAAATCCCCAGATTTAGAGTACCGAGTCCCCAACCACATATAACGTTTTCACATGATATGTAAGGTTGTCCTAAAACTAACAGTTTATGAAAATTGTTTGATCAAAACTACTATAACTTTGTAAAGAACTTTTAACAAAACAAGATTGCTAACAAAAGCAATCTATACATCCATTTACATCGTATAAACACTGTTTAGTGTCAATACAAGACACTACAAAATTTACATGTTTTCTTAAAACAAAAGAATCCTAGAGGATCTTAAGGTCTTTACAAAAATAGGCTTAACTACCAAGCCTTCTATACATAACTTTTCCCTTAGCAAAAATTCTTTCAAAAGTCTAGGGTGATCGAGTCCTATTCGTCCCACTCATCCAGGAATCTCTCGAAATCAGACCCATAGCCCAAATCATCATAAAATTGGTCTCCAATACCTGCAAAGCAGCAAAAGTGAGCCAAAGGCCTAGTACACAATAACAAATGCAAAAACAATTCATCAAGTCAGTGTGATGCATCATTAGACAGGTGATTATCTTTATTACATTTTCTTTCACAAATCAACAGGAGGGTATTTAAACCCCGGATCATGCTTTGGGAATTTAGGGATCCTGAGTAACAGCAGCTGCTCAGGGGGTTGATATAAGCAGTCCGAATACTTATATCTCCTATATCTATTTCATGAAGATAATAGCTTCATTTAGGGTTCAAAAGTCGTTGCCCGACTCTACTTAAACTCAGTCCATAACATGAACCTAGTTCACAAGTTCCCATAAACCTTGAACTAAATCATGGTATTTCACCCTAAGTTTAAGCAAACGTTACTCAGATACTATTCCCCCTATCGGCTACCCACTTAACCAAAAAGAATCGCTATTGCATCATAGCGTACCATTGCATCATGGTAAAGTCATTGCATCATGACTTGGTTAAGCGCCTAACTAACATGTCATTGCATCATGATAGGTTTGCTGCTCCTTGGACCAGATTAAACACCGTAATAGATATCCAATTCATTCAATTATTAAGCCAAGTCAAATTAAGTTGAATTAGGAATGCTTATTCCTAGCAAACATCAAACAAGTTATTGCGTACCTGAACCCGTTAGTATATTGCTATGATCTCTCGGTGAAGAACTAACCGAAGAATCCTTAACTGAAATAGGAATATCAAAATAATCAATAAATAAATATAGATCCTCATTCGCAAATATATACACATATTATATCTATATATCACAATTAATCAAAGAAATTCAAATAATTTAATACAAAATCATAATAAAGCATTTAAACATCTTATTATATCTTAGATCTCTTAATAAATACTTAATTGATCAAATATCAAACTTCAAAAATTTAAAAAAAAAATATTAAAAAAATAAAAAACATAAGGGATACGCCGGCATTTAAGCTGGCGGCTTTGAGCTGGTGTTCGACACTATGAAAATCAACACTGCCAACGCTGGTATCACTTAAGGGTACGCGGCTGCCTTGATTCTACGCCGGTGGCTTTGAGCCGGTGTAGAATGCAAAATCCAAAATTTTTCAAAATGTCCAGAGAGGTACAAACCAGCCGCGTACATGGATACGCTGGCAGCCTCTCACTATACGCCGGCAGCTTTGATTCCCAGTAGCCAGCATACAATGTGAAAGAATGAACGCCGGCTGACTTTTCTAGTGAAAGCCGGCGGTGTTCAAACAGCTTTGATAATTTTAATTCTGTTGGTTTTCAACACCGCCTATAAGCCGGCGGCGTAGAAACCCCAGATACCTACGTACGTTTAAAAAAAAATAGGCCTATACAACAGAACACTTTTCCCTGTTTTTCCACTTCAAAAATTCTATCCTATAACACTTTCAAACCTTCCTCAACTACATTTTTAACTTCATATACTCACCCCTATCTACACTACTCAATCCTAGCAACTCAAAACATGAAATCAACACATCTGATCACTCCAATTCCACTTTCATTCATTTTCAACTTTCCTACACAAACCATCTTCATTTCCTCCCAACACATCATATCACTTTCACCACACATGAACAAACTCACACACTCACAAAACACATTTCTAGCTAAACTCAATGCATGAACAAGCAAGTTAGATAACATTTAAATTCATTTCATCCAATACTTCACATAACCACTACAAGAAATGAAACAAAACAAAAGCCATACTTAAATCAACTCACATGTAAATGCATTACCTTGGAGAGAACTTTGATTTTCAAAGCTTGCTATTGTTCTTGAATTGGATTTGGAAATTAAATTGAAGGAAGAAAAGAAAAGAAAGAAAGAAAAAGCAAAATTCGTATGAAATGGTGGCTACCCCAAAAAGTAGTCTAATTAAGCAAAATTAAGCTTTAAACATATCCCAAATTTGCCCTTTAAGGCATATATAAATTTAGGGTGAATTTTAGGTGAATTTGAGTCTCATTTGGGGCTTTATTTAGGCATAAATGCTAACTTAAATAAGGAAAATTTCTATCAACTAATCTTATGAAAAACCAAGGTTGATTTTATAAATCTAACTTAACTTAACATCTTAATGTATAAAAGACACAATTAATAACTATACTACACACAAATTAATACATATAAAACAAAATATTAATTTCACTATATATGCAAAATAATACATTTAGACTATTACCAATACAACTATCCTAAACATCATGCTCATTCAATTCAATACCTAAGATAAATAAACAACACATGGAAATTAAATAGAATTTAAATTTAGGTCATTTCGATAAATTATAATATAAGTTATACTATAATTAATATGGTGAATATGTTGTTTCAAATATCTTATTTTTGGAACTAATAAAAGAATAGATTGGTTAAATAATAGATATTTATTATTTCATTTTCATAAGAAAAATAGATCAATTCTCGAATTTCTAGTAGCATATTCCGATAGTTTAATGGGGACCACAGGTAAGTAACTTTGACTTTATCATATTTTTTGTGCTTGTAGTATAGCAGCATCTGAATAATATATATTCAACTAATATGCATGCGGGCTTGGACATAATGCATGATGATTGGTGTATGATTGAATGCCAAATTATCATAATATAAGTGATAATTCTATTGTATGATAATTACTGTATGAAGCATGTTGATATTATTTGTGAACTGTATAATCACTTTAAACTTGACTAAAAACTACTGGTACTATAAATGAAAGTAGACATGCATTGCATTATATGCACATATTGTATTTTAAAAAGGAAGATGACCCTGCTCATATTAGCATTTAGGTTCTCTGGTGACGCGTCTGGTTTTTCTAGATGACATTTTCCTAGTTCTTCTGGGAGCACCTTTGTTCTGTTCTATTCCACAGGAACTAAGAGGTATCAAAGGAACACCACTTATGGTATCAATATGAAATAGCTAATATTTAATGGTGTTTCTTTGTTCCAAGGATAAGAGTGAAATGTTTAAAACAATTTGAGAGAGTTTATGGTGCCCATTCTTCCTTGGTTCTCTGATTCTCCTAAGCATGGTATATAACTTGTAATGGCTTCCTTCCAACCCCGATGAGAGGGCATAAATCTACATCTTATTTGGATTCTGGATCTCCAAATTTGTACTTGCACATATGATTGATTGTTGCATGGTACACACTTGTTAATTAAAACTTGTTTATTGTTGTTTGATATGTGATCTGGTTAAGTTATCTCACTGAGCCCGTGGTTCGCTTACCCCTCAACAATTTTTATGCAAGTATAACATTAGCTGGGGTCGGGTTAAGAATGTGTGAAGAGTGTTTCTCCAACAGACTTTATTAAAGTTAGAAATGTAGGTTATGATAAACTTAGCATACAAAATTTGATAGTCGGTATAAACAAGTAAATGTTGTAATTTTGTTAGTTGTTACCCAATTTTCATTATTTAGTAGGGGATACTAATTCTTTGCGATCCTGACAGATTATGGAAAAATCGAAATCCATAATGAATTTAGATAAAGATCTTATATCTATATTATATAATGTAAATAAATATGATAGAGTCTTGTAAACTCTGACTTATAAGACGATTCTCATATTACGGGTGCACATATGGTATGATAGCTTTAGATTAATCCTACTAGGCCCTCTTTTGAGGCATGACAAGGGGTGTTTGAATAGATATCTATAAGGGAGAAAGCTTTTTGCTTAGTGAGAATTAATTCCATAAATAAAGTACTCAGACAATCAATAGCAAAACAAGTTATTTAAACAAGCATATGAGATGCAATCAAACACGTGAGAAAATAATACATATGATTTTGTGGGAATCATATGTTGAATGGACTTAGCCCTCCATTTAGGGTTAGGCGTTTCGGGAAATAAGGTCATAGTTCGCAAATGAAGTTTTTGTAGTTTTTATACGAGCCACTACTAGTTGCTAAAATATAGTTATTTTGGGTGTCTACCCACCATTTTATTACAAGTGATCAATTGCCATAGAGTAGAATTTCAAGTTCTACAGGCCTCGTTACTATGCCATTGTCCCATCAAGGGTATAGTAATGAATGCAATGTAACTCACTACGTACAATGCATGAATAATTTTATTCAAGTAATCATGGCATAATTTTAGATATTTTAAAAGTGATCATAGAATTCGTAGACAGATCATTTCTATACTAAATTATACAATGATTAGTTAATAATTCCTACTTCGATACACTTAACATGATTTCAATCATATAAGTAAGGCACATGTGCTGCCATGTTTTTATCTTTTCTTAATTCTAGTGCTACTAAACTACAAGTAAAAACATAAGTACATAAATGTAAGAATTTAAACTCACACAGCCATGGCAGCAGACGCTCTTAGTCAAAATAATCCTCTAGGTAAGGAAGCTCGGACTCCACATCACCTAAACAAGAGAAATGCCCAAAAGGAGTATTCCTTGGAAGTTCTACTTAAATTTGTAATTCTATTTCACTAAGTTCGTGAAAAATCATGTAGAGTGAAATTCCAACTTAAAACGGCCATAACTTGCTCATTTTAACTCGAAATTTTGCATATTATATACCATTTTCTACCTAATAAAAAAGATCTATCTATTTCTAAGGTTAATTCTTCATAAAGGTTCATTTAGGTTCCAAAAAGATATGGTACAAAATCAATACAAAAATCTTAGCCTTTAAAACATGATTTTTCTAACTTTGTATCAACAAAAAATCCCATATAAATCATGTAAATATATATATAGTTGAAAGATCCTATTAATACATATGTGACTCATATTATACACATGATTCTAATGATGTTGTCTTAACCAATGATTTTTTATAAAATAATCTTGTCTTGATAGTTGAAAAAGTAAAGTTTAACAAAATTATGTTAAGTTGTTTGGAAATAAAACTAAGGATTTTTGAGTCATTAAATATGTGATGTAATTTGTTTTCCTTAGTTCTCAAAAGATAATTTTTTATTAAAAAACTTTAGTCTTTCTAAATTATTCTCAAATTTTATTCACTATGTATACTTTACTTGGTGAGTTGATTTTTAACTTATTTTGGAAAGCTTGTTTTGTTCTTTGTATTTACCAAACATGTTAGTGAGGAGGATTTTATAATCAAGTTCTTTTTTAATTTTTTTAAAGAAAATTTCTCATAAAAAAGTATTATCAACCTTAAAGTTTTGGAAAGAAAATAAAGAATTCCTTAGTTATTTTGTAAAAGCTTTGTATGTCAATAACACTAGAATCTATGGTGATTTTTTTGTAAAAAAAAAAAAAAAAAAAATCCTTTGAAAAGTATTTAGCTGAAATAAAATTATAAATCTTAATGAAACTTTTCCTAAGTGGTAACTACACTTTTAAAGTGAGTTGAGTTTGTTTTCTTTAATTTTAAGAAAAAACTTTTTATCTCTATTAAGACAACAATCAATATGATCATGTATGAATAATGAGTATGTACCTAGTAACATAACAAAAATTATAATAGCAAGAAAAATGGAAAAATATAAGGATGAGCAAGAAACAAATATCAAGTATTTGATATCTTAGCTTGATTTTAAGGCTTCCAGACTTAGTCATGGGCATGTCTAAAAAAAAAAAGAAAAACAAAAGAAATAAAAAAATCGTTTTCACTTGATAAGGACAAGTTTCAGACTAGAATGACTAGTCTTAATATTAAAGAAGGTAATAAATAAATAAATTGCAAAGCATATTAAATAAATAACGGTTATATTAGTGAGCTTATATGCTCTAAGAAATATATATAGATACAAAAAATATAGATAATATAATATAAGAGTTAGGTTAGAATAATAATAATAGCATGTAACATAATAACAATAATAAGACAACATAATAATAAAATGTAATTCATTTATGAATAAGAACAAAACATGAATATAGTGTTGCTTCTATGATATTTAAATGTTTAAGAAACATACACAATGGTCATGTTAAATTACATGACATGGTAAGAAGATATAGGTAAGAAATTTACCCAATATAGAAATATGGTTGGTAGTTAATGAGAGTTTTTGGTAGTATGTGTGTAGAAGAAATGTAGGAAAATTTGAAAGTAAAAAGAGATTTTGAAGAGTGATTTTGGGAGAGTTTTGTTATTGTAAATGAGTTTGTAAAATAAATAGAGAGAGAGGTAGTATTTATAGAGTTTTGAAGAGGAAAAATTATGTGATTAAAATAAAATGAAAAAGAAAATAATAGAGAGAAAATGGGGAAGGGGGCGTCGATTTGAGAGGGGGAGGAGAGAAAGAGATATTTGTTTTGTATTTTTGTTAGTTAAAATTAATAATTTATAAGGTATGATGTGAATGAAGATGTATGGGAAAAGTAAAAAATAGGAAATATATATGGTAGAGTGTAAGAATAGATGTAGAAAAAGTAGAAATAGATGAATAATAATAAATAGTAGATAAGACAAATTAATATCATTAGTAAAGGAAAAACACGTAATTAAGCTATTCTGATATTTTTAGATATCGAAAAATTATAAAACTGATATTTTTGAAATCCTTGTATTTTTACGAATGTAATGGTGCTATCGAAATATTTTTACAGCCCGGTATACCGAGGCATGATTTCGAAAATTGATCCCGTTTGGATTTGAAATACACTAAATATCAATGAATATGATATTTTTAAGCTTTCTTATATTATTATGAACTATTATCCATACTTATTTCAATTTCGTTGTTTAGGGATTAAGAGCACAGGATTGCCGGATCTAAATCTACTAGGGTTTGAGATAGATTTATTGACCTTAAGGTTTCTAGTTGGCTTCCGGTTTAGGGCTTAAGCATAAACAGTAGCTTAAAATTTAGGGTCTTACATTCACTATATGGCTATAGACGATTCTTGCCTCCATGTCATAGATGGCACCACAACAGTGCAAGTTTTGACGGTACCATTGAAACAAGAGCTTGACCAAAGGATTTCACTAAGGTAGACATTGTGGATCACTTGAGTCAATATGAGCATGTCATATTGGGAAAATTGCGAGAGTGCTTCTATCATCAAAGGAATAAAGATGGCACAAACTGGTGTAGGAAGAGTCTGTTCTTGCAATTGCCATATTGGAGTGAATTGTATGTACGACATAACCTTGACGTTATGTACATTGAGAAGAATATATGTGACAACCTGATGGGGACTATTTTTGGTCTTAAGGGAAAGTGAAAAGATATAGATAAGGCAAGACTCTCCTTCCAAGAAATGGGTATTCATTCCAAGCTACATTTGTAGGAACATGGTGGACACATGTTTAAGCCACCAGCTGCTTATACAATATCGACTTGACAAATGATAGAGGTTTGTAACTCAATTAAGGATGTAAAGAAGCCAAATGGATATGCTTCTAATATATAATCTTGCCTAGGTGCTGATGAAGTAAGTTTTAGGGTTCTGAAGAGACACAATTATGATGTTCTACTGCAACAGATCCTCCTAGTAGTCATTCGTGGGGTCCTCGATAAACGAATTTACGATGTTATATGTCATGTATCTCGTTTCTTTAAGGAATTAACTACCAATGAACTTCGTGTGAATTTAATGGACTCCATGAAAAAAAAAAATAACCTAACTCTTTGCAAGTTAGAGATGATATTTCCTCCTACTTTTTTTGACATCATGATCCATTTAGCTGTGCATCTTCTAAAGGAAGCAACATGTGTGGCCCCGTCCAGTATCGTTGAATGAATATGATAAATGGATGTTCTTAAGGGAGATTTATGGGACAGGGCAAGATCGGAGGGTTCCATTACCAAGTCGTATGTTATGAGAGAGAGCATTCAATTTTGCTCATTGCATTTTGAAAACATGGACTCAAGAATGAATAGGCCCCATCGACTATGAGACGAACCGCTAGAGGAAGCTTCATCCTCATTATTTTGAGTATTCGCACAGCCCATACGTCTGATAGGTAGAATGTATTAGACAGTATTGAATAATTACGAGGATGTGCAACCGTTTATAAGGTATGTGGTGTCATTTGCATTCATTTATGACCTAATAACATGATAATTTCACCATTTCCTAAGGTAGACTTTTAATGAAATTAGTTATAGGGAGTTTGAGGATGAACTAATTGTGCACGGAGCACACAATATGGGAGGAATAGCATGATTTTGTTAATTTGTTTAGAAATAAGGTTGCAACTCGCCTAAAACTTTTGAAACATAAATTCATCAATATCTTTAAAGGTTAATTTCATCATTCTAATCTTTGTAGATAATGGAACCTAGGTCTATCCATGGGCAGCACTTGTTAGAAGATTTAGAAGCCTTAGGGTGGGGCCTAAATATTCATTGATATAACTACAATGCTTGTATCATGAATCAGGTCTGATATAACATAGAAGCAAAGGAGGTGGGATTAAGAGCACAAAATAGTGGTGTATACATCATTGGTACAGATGGTAGACAATAAATAACCTTTTATGGCATTATGACTAAAGTTATCCAACTAAATTATGTAGGCTCTAGGTAAGTATTTTTATTCAGGTATAGGTGGTTTAACACATACCGAGATAAACCAGAAAGTATTGATAGAGACCTCATATCAATCAACACCACAAGGATATGGTATGATAATAACCCGTACATTATCGTGAACGAAGTGCAATAGGAATTTTACGTAAATGACCTAAGCAAGTGACCTAGGGATTGGAGGATTGTACAAAAAGTTATACAACATCGTATATTTACTTGTGCTCTCTTCCAATCAGAGTCCAAACAAAATGGTGAATTGGATGAGCCACTTCTAATGGGGGAGCCAATGCAACAGATGGTTCAAACACCTTGGACAATTCCAATCGATCCCATATTTATTGATCTAGGAAATCTTACACGCCTACCCAACTTATGTGAGGGTTGTAATGGCATAGGGAATGATGATTTAGATAAATTGATTATATGCCTATTTTCATTTTTTTTTCTTATCACATATGTTTGTTCTTAATGAACTCAAATGATGAATCACTAACAATAGTTATTTTTATAATTTACAGGATTAGATTTCCACAATCAGCCTATGGAGGACTCTGAAGCACACCCTAAGAAGTATACTGGTGGGGTTTTCACCTTAAATGGTTACTCTTTTCTCATCTACATCCATATTATCCATGCGCTAATATTCTTATTTGATTATACAGGAGGATCGTTTACTACATTACTAACCAATCAACAGGTTAAAGAGACAAGTAGCCAATCAGGCTAGGCTACTCAAACTGAGCTAGGGTGGGTAAATGAGCTAGGCATAGGGGAAGAGGTGAGATATGACCTTTCGAATGATGTACCTTCTTGGTAGATCCCAACATCCCACAAGCCATAGTAGTGGAGCATCATGAGGCTTCTATGGTAGCTGAGCATGAGGAGGCCAATTTCATGATGCTCGAGAGGCGCAGGGGTATGTACAGAAGGACTCAAGTGAAGGAGGAGTACAAGAGGACAGACCATAGCCGACCATCAGCATGCCAAATCGGTATATAGGTCTCATATGCTCATGTCTTGGGATGGTTAGGTTAGAGTTCTTACTCCACCATAGAGCATCAACGAAGTTGTTTGTTCCTATAGCTTGAGGGAAAGCGTAGTTAGCATCTCCAGAAGCCTATCGACATGGTATTATCCGTAGAGTTATGGTAAGTTTATTTTCCATTAAAAGACATATATGGAAGGCGATTTCCATATCCTTAACTATTTGCTAACACATTCAACTTGTTTTAAATATGTAGAAAAAATTTGAACTACCTGAGAATTGGCAGAAAGTGCAGAAATGGTGGGTAACGCTGAAGTATTTGGCGAGTAAATCATACACTTAACTCCGCTAGAGGCTAAAGGTATACATCATGTCTAAAAGTGGAGGTGAGGGAGCTAATAGTAGCCTACCATCGATTTCGAGCACCAAGTGGATGAGTGGAGGGCATTTGTCCACTTTAAGGAGACCGATCTAGATTATAAGGTGTGATCCTACATGTGGTAAAATATATAATTAGAAGAACTATTCCATTTATTTACTTTTTTCCAATTGTGTAGCTTTAATCCACGATCAATATGGAAAATAGGAAGAAGCAAAAATCGATGCATACAGGTGGTACAAAGTCTATGCGTCAACATGTACTTACGAACGTAAGTATTATAACTACATGGTGTGCGAGTTTATGTTCTACATTTTTTTGATAATTTCATTAATAGAGAACTACAAACACACCCACTTAAGGAGAGAGAGAGGACAATTGACTGATCATTGGGAGTCGGAGGAATCCATGCAGTATTATGTAAGTATATTCGATTTTCATATTCAATGGTGATACACACCCATCATTTTGTATGATTATATTGACGTTGTTTTCACTTTGTTTCAACTATGCACATATGGTGTAGAGAAGGATGGAGGAGGATGATATCACTACTATAACAAGTAAGCAACTTGTGTCAGATTAGATGTTATTGAGGAGGTTTTGGGGCATAGATTCAGCTATCGTTATAGCTTTGGATATGGTATGCGATAAATCAGTAAAGCATTGACTACTATGAGTGCACGTTATAGGATTTGGTGCACTCTATGTATGATAGGACTAGGTAGGAAAAAAATGGACAAGATACAGGAAAATTGATTGCTGATGAACTATGTCCATCTTCCTTTACATTTCCTTCAGCTAGTACCTTTACACTAGCAAGCTGACACACATGGGTCTAGTAGTTAGATCCCAGCTAACCAACTTTGCACCAATCACACCAGTGGTACTCATCCGATCTTCACCAAGGTTTTTATAGGATGACAAGCATCCATCTATGTTCACACAATGCATCATACAATCTCACGGAGTCACTTGGTAGCTCCATAGACAATAGAAGTTAACATCTATTGGGTTTTGCCCTGGTTAGGGGGTAGGTTTTGCTCAATTGCATCATAGACACTTGCATTTAGATCATACGTATTCCCAGGTGCCACTCCATTTGCACATCCTTCCTCCTCACAGTAGCCTACACATACCCCCATGCAGCCTTTTGCTTTTCATTCTACACCAGCTTCGACTTCCCTATCTACAATGTCTTAGAGGACATCTATTAAAGGGTCGGGTCGTGCTCATCAGTGCCAGTAGCAGAGGTAGGAGGCTATTATGTTCCATATTTTCGTCATTTTTTATATTGAAGCTATGTCATTTTTGGTTTCACTGGACTTCTTCGTTGCTTTATACATCCTATAGATCATCATGATTAGTTTTATGTATTATCATTTTGTATGGAAATATTTTATGATGATTAACATGCATGTTATTTCTATTATGTTGGTATGTTTTTTTATAAAAAAAAAAAACTTAAATTACCTAAAGAAAAGTGAATCTACGAATAGGTAGTCTCGTGACGGTTGTGGTGGTGGGGTTCAAACAAATCACAGTAATCGTAAGAAAAGCTTGAGCAGAAAGAGGTATGCTAGAGCTCTAGGGTGCAATGTGCTAGAAGAACTCATCTATTTTACTCTAGCTATCACCGAGTGGAAAAAAGGAGGCACACAAGTGTTGTGTGTGGTCAGGTTTGTACAAAGATGATATGCAACATGCTACATACATGAAGCACGCCTATAAAATGAAAGAAGTCTTATATACGAACCTTTTACTTTTCGCACTTGATATATTTGATTTATCAAGAATTTACTAATGATTAGGTCAATTCTGGGTTTGCATTGTTGTGTGTCCTTTGAGATGGATTTATTTAGCATGAAGTTGTAGTAGTGGCCAAGTTCAACGAGGGTAACATCATGGAGCAAGAGAGGCATCGAGAAATGTATGTGGGGACTCAAGTGGAGGAGCATGTATAGGTTGATATATTTTCATTGTTTTCGCTGTTCGGACCATGTTATTTTTGTTTTCTCTAGACTTCTTTGTTGTCTTGTAGATTGTGTGGATCATTAAGAGAAAGTGATTGGACGACCTGAAGACTGATGGAACTACTTGATACTTCATTTTCTATGATGAATTATGTCATCATTGTTGTACATGTCAAGAATCCACAAACAATAAATAGGCATCTAGGATTAGGAGGCAACAAATAATCAAATGCTCGCTGTTTCGTTTTGTCATACTAAATAAATCTACCTCGAAGGACACACAATAAACATATACCCAAAATGTCTGGTCTCATTACATTGTCTAGATCAAATATATCGAGTGACACAAGTAAGAGGTATGTATAAGACTTCTTTTCATTTCATATGTGTGCTTTACTATGTAGCCAATTGCATATCATTTTTATCCAAACCATAACAAACATAAGACCAGTGTCCCTCCATTTTTCTTTTGGTGATAGACAGATAGCAAAATAGATGAGTTCTTCTATCACATTAAACCCTAATGCCCTGGTATAATACTTGAGAGGATACGTCTCATCATCACAAGCACTCCTCTTTTTGCTCAAGCTTTTTCCCCATAATTACCTAAATCTGTTTTAATCTCCACCACTGCCAACATCATAAGCACTACCTTTTTCTATATTTCACTTTTCTCTAGATAAATTATATAATGTTTACCATGCATGTTATTTCGTGTTGAGTTTTCATATGTCGTAAATGTAAAGTTGACTATTTTTAAGATAATATTATGAATAATGTATTTTAATAATATGATTTATGGAAATTTGGAAAATTTAGGATGACGTGTTTAATTTAAAAAAAAAATACTAGCAATATATAATTTGACATTTTATTTGAATTAATTTATAATATTATAAATAATGGATTTTATTTTGTAAAATTTTTACAAAACGTGCAAAACTTTATGTTTGTGTGTTTAATTTTACAAAAAACTAAAAAGTACTATTAGTAAATCATCTAAATACCACACGTTAATTAATTTATAATATTATAAATAATAGATTTGAATTGTAAGATTTTTGTTAAATGTGCAAAATTTACATTAATATGTTCAATTTTACAAAAAACTATTATCAATATATAATTTACACATCATATCTCAATTAAATTCTATTAGTAATATTTATGTATGATTTAAAAAATTTTTCTAATAAAATAATTAAGATTATCAACTTTATCTTTAATAAATTAAAATAAAAACTAATAGCAATATGTAATTTACATATTACATATTAAGTAATCTATAATATTATAAATTACGAATTTTAACAATAAAATTTTTATGTTTGTTTGCTCACATTTATAACAACTATGATTAATATATAATTTACACAATACATATTTACTAATTTATGATATTAAAAATAACATATTTTAATAACAAAATTTTTATAAAAAGTGCAAACTGTACTTTGGTGTGTTCAATTTTATAAAAAGTTTTGTGAAAGAAAGGCCAAACTAAACTATATAATAAAACAAAAATTATCATATTAAGATCACTTTATTTTTAAAATGCTCTATTGACGTAAATAATTCATTATATGAAATTTTTTTCTTAAGATTTTTAACTGTAATGCTTTAATATTATTTACTAACAAGACAATTGATGGATAAAATATATTTATATTTATATTTATTATTTAAATTTTAATAACTACCATAAATAAATATTATGTTTAATTTATTTTCAATAAATTAAAATAAACCAATTGTAATAAATCCCGGTAGAAAAATGAGCAAGATGTGAAAAGTTTATTCAAAATTTGCGTGAGATCAAAGGCTAGTGTAGTAATCAAATTTTGTTAGCCATGAGGCGGGATTCACAACTCTAATTGGGATAATGAGGTGAATTTTGCCTCATATCTAGCATGTGAGGCTTCATTTGCTCATCACCCTAGTTATGAGGCATATTTCACCTCATATCTCTTATATATATTCACGTACACACATCCCCTCCTCTTTCTTCTTGTGTTCGAACTCTTTACTTTCTCCTCTTAGTTTGTTCTGTGCTCAAAGTTTTTATTTTAACCTACTAAGGCAAAAAAATTCACCTCAGAAGCCTATAATTTTACTAGTGAAGGTTTCGTGACAATTAACTCCTAACTCAATACATATTCAAAATTGTTTTAAGATAGGTTTATTCTATTATATAGTATGTTGTTCATGAGATATTTTTATATAAGTAAAATTACCATAAAAGATTTGATGCTCTAATTTGTTTTAAAATAATAGACCAATTGTTGCCATATATATTGCAATATTGTGATGGTATTTCATAAAAATGTCTAAATTATATAATCAGCTTATATGCCTTCACGAGAGATATATCAACGAAAAATATGAGAGCAAATTCATCAGACTCGAAACTTGAGGTACGACATCTTCATTGTGTATATATGAACAATAATATAAATATGAAAGGGTCAAGAACCAACTAAAATTCACAATATTGTTATTATCCATCAAATCTCTTTAAGAAAGCAGGAATCAATTAGTATTACCTCTTAAAAGTCTCCATCAATGAAATAACATTCAAATTGACCCACCAACTAAAGCTTCGACAGAAGAAAGATAAACTACTAGAATCTATTACCCACTAAATTCCATAACTCAAACGCTCATCTCGATAAAGTAGACTGGCGCTATGGTCACTCCCACCATCAAATGAAAGATTTGAATGAAGATATATAGTCAGTGAACATGTGTTTACTAAAGGTTTTCTTATTTTATTTGCAAACATAACTTCAAATATATATTGTATGCATTTAACAAATCTGAAAAAAAAAAAATGCAATTCTATTATTGGAGAAATTACAGTGATCTTTCAAACGCCTTCTTATTTAAGTACTCACAAATCAAAGGAAAAGCCTTTTTTTGGACAAACTTTAGATGCATAGCAGGATAATCTTCACAGCGATAATTGATCCAACAGCCTTTTCATATCATCGAAAGGGCATCATACTCAATTTATCAGAAAGCAACTCTGATTACTCCAATGTCTTCGTTCATTTCATACGGTTCTTTCTGTTTACTAGCAAAAATGTAGAACAAGTACACAACCCTCTCTTCCCCCCCACCCAACACACACCCCCCACCCCCCCCCCGGGGTTCCCGGCAAAAAAAGGAAAAAAAAAAAAAAAACAAATTCAAGAAGGAAAGGAAAGAATATAAATAAGGTACAAATGTAATCAAATCTGAAAATAAGAAAACAAATCTTGATAATAATTGTTGAACTATGATTCAAATATTTTGTGTATTTTTTTTTTTGTTTTTTGAGTTTAAAATTAGTACTATTTATGTGTGTCCTTTCATTTTCTATGTAAGCTTATAAATAGACACTTTATACCATTTGAAATGCAATAAATAGAAAAGTCTTTAATATTGTCTCTCTATTTCTCTATTAATCCTATTTGGGTAGTCGGTTTGGTAACCAATAGAAAATACTGTTATAATACTAATAAAAACATATAAATTTACTCATTTACTTACTGTAGACACCCCATTTTTGCTTATTTAAGGCTTTAATTTATGGTAAAAATTAATATTATGTTAAACCCATAAATTACAAAAAAAAAAAAGGATTTTAAAGAAAAAAGGAAGGAAAACAAAAAAAAAAAAGAAAAAGGAATCATTACAAATGTATAAAAAAAGAAAGAAAAAATAGTAGTAAATTTTTTAAAAATATATATTTTTGGGCTTGGTATAATACTAACTTTAATTACAGATTTATTTTGGACCCAATTAAATGCCTCATATAAATAGGTTTATTCAATTAGGCTCATTTTGGAAACCTTAAATACAATTTTTGTGCGAACTAGAAACAAGGCACGGGCTAATAGCTTGTATGAGTAAGTCACAAGCATGCATAAGAAAGACCCGGGTTTGATCCTGCGAGGAGGTAAATTGCCATTTTTCTTTTTATTTTTTCCCACATGTTCCCACTGGCAAGATGAGATAAGCGAACGTGTCAGCGAGTGAGTAGGTGAACGGTGGGCTAAAGTGTCTAGATACATTGTATCATGGTAGGTGAGTAGTATGCCAGAGCATCCAGATACATTGTATCGTGATAGGTGAGCGGTAGGCCAGAGCATCCAGATACATTGTATCGTGGTAGGTGAGCGGTAGGCTAGAGTGTCCAGTACATTGTATCGTGGTAAGTGAGTGATAGGTCATAATGTCCAAATACATTGTATTGTGGTAGGTGAATAGTAGGTGAACCGATAAGTGGGCATGCTAATACCTATAAATATTGGCATACCATAACACCAAAAAACACAAAAGAAAAACACAAATGAGAGAGAAAGGAAAACACAAGAAAGAGTTCGAATTTAAGTTAGAGGCAACTCAAAGACGTCGGCAACCAGTCCAGTGACTCACTTCGGTGGCCACAACCTGACCCGCTCCAGATCCAAGGTAGACCTGACTCCAAATAAGTTTTTATTATTATTATTATTATTATCATTATGATCATCATATACAAGTTTTTTTTTTCTCAAAAAATTAAGAAAAGGGAAAAATGATAAAAAAAAAAGGAAATATGCTTAGAAAAGGTTTTGTCACTTAGAAAAACATTTTTTAAATACAAATAAATGTGATAGCTTATAGGCTTCACTTGAAAAGTTCTCGATTTTCTTAGAAATCTCAAAACTTAAGAAAGTTAAAATGGAAAGAATTCCAAAATCTAAAATAAACCAACAAATTAAATTTTTATAAAAAGAACTGTGTAACGTCTGATCTCGATTAGCGGGTACGTAGGCACCTCCAGAGCGACATAAAAGCTAAAATATTTTTTTGTTCCATCATATTATCTTGTAAATTTTGAGTAAATATTAAACAGTCTTGTCATCAATTTTTATATAAAGTTGTAAATTTAGGAATTCATGATATTTGATTCATTTTTTAGCATTAAAAGGATGAATTTTAAATTATGAATTTTAAGTAGTAACCGTATGGTTTTAATAGGTTAGCCCCTGAATCCAAAATTTCTAGTTTATAAAGTTTGGTTTCTGAATCAAATTTTTTGCAGACTAGTAGCTAAGTTAGGATTAACCAACCCATTAATCTAACTAATAAATTTTTCTCAATTCTAATCAGGTGGTGACTCCAAATTGTTTTCAAAATTTTAAATTTTTTTAATTCTTAGTCGATGGTTCATATTAAATGGGTTTGGGTTTAATATGGATCGAATTAAAAGAAATGAAACCAGGAAATGAAAAATCCAGGCTCGACACTTACCAAATCAAATTGATACAGATCAAATACAGATAAAAAATCGACAATCCAAACACCCCATTATAATTTCCAACAATATTGGTATTAGAGCAATTTATTATTCACTGGAGAAAATATAAAACCAAGTTATGCTCTTTCTCATAAATTTTTTTTTTAGAGAAGAATGCAAAAGAGCGAACTTTTTTTTTTGGAAAAATAAAATGGCAGCAAGTGGTCAAATTCTGCATCCCAACCTATCCCAATTTTTAAAGGGGTAAATTATCATTTTTGGAGACTCAAGATGAAAGCTCTCTTCAAGTCTCAAGAGTTATGGGACTTGGTGGTAAATAGATTCGAAGATACAAATTAGAGGTTGTTGATTAATGATTACATTAAAGTTGAAAAAAGGAAGCTGCTAAGGCTTTGTTCACAATTCAACAAACAATTGATGATGAAACATTTCTTAGAATTGGTGCAACAACTACTTCCCATGAGACATTGGAGGTTTTATGGCAAGTGTATATAGGAGATTAAAAGGTGTGATTACTATTAAATTGCTTACATTGTGATTTTGAGACCTTATTGATGAAAAACGTAACACCTTAAATTTAATTAAGGTAGTTACCGCCATGTATAATACTTATTGTATTACATACTCAGGCTTCCTTAAAGGAATTGTTTATCGTGAACATTGCTACTCAATTATAAAATTCTTGAAATCATATAATTAACATCTGAAAACAACTAGGTTTAGTTATAGGAAATAATTATAAAAAATCACATATTCTACTCTCATAAGTAGATCATCTCCCAAAAAAACACAACCATACCATCAGTTATCTCACATACCTTTAATGATGGTATAACAAAACTTTAAAAACTTCTTTTACAAAAATGGGATTCATCAAGCCTCTTAAAAATATATTAGAACTTAAATCTAATCATAATACAAGAACAAAACAAAATGAAATAAAATACACAGCCCTAACCCACTTTGCTCATCCAATATCGCCTAAAACCCCAAGCCAAACATTGCTATCATCAACACATCAACAACAACAACTCCATCATCATCATCCAACCTCAACCCAACATCATCATCTTCTCTAAACACCATCATCATCATCAATCATCAATCCTCTCATCATCATCAACAATATCATCAACATCAATCAGCAATACCTGGAAAAGACAATAACAACAATAATGAGCTGAAGCTTAGCACACAGTAACATAGGCACACACAGAATGACACATAAGCCTAACTAAGTGCAATGCAAGAAATAATAAGATATTATCTTCAATTTAAAGGAAACACATCAACACTGGAGCACTCACATTCCAAAACAATCCATGGGAATCTGGGGTCCTAGTAACGACACAAAGCTCAAGGGGTTGATATAGGTAGCCTGAATATCTATATCCTAGATAATGTTACGAGATAAATAGCCTCATTTAAGGTTCATAGCCGTTACATACACTACTCATCTCAATCCATAACATTAGTTGGTTCAACCGGTCCCATAAATGTGAACTAAAACATGTTACTTCATTCCAAGTGTAAGTAACGTTACGCGATACCATTTGCCCTATCAACTACCCATTGAGCTACTTACAAATCAGCCATTGCATCATAACGTACCATTACATCATGGTATTTGCTATTACATCGTAACATCTCAGTGCCTAACTATCGTGTCTACTTGGATAAGGTTGCCGCTTCTTGGGCTGAATTCAATGGCATAAGTATAAGCAGCACTCAATTAATTAGGCCATCTTTAAGTTTTAATTCATTTGAGTATGCTTATCCTAGGATACAACACGCAAGTTACCGCATACCTTTCATATGAAATTCAAACAGAGACTTAAATGCTATCTCAATTGATAATCTAGCTGTCCATATATCTAATCAAGAATTAAACTTACATAAGCATTTAAGTTAACTATCCAATTACATCAAACTTATTTTTAAATCTTATTTTATCATACACTAATTTGGAACCTCAATATGGTTGTGAATATCGCACTAAAAATAGGGATAGCTCATCTTTATCTGTCAAAGTATTTCTTTTCTCTTTGTTTATAATCTTTTATTACAAAAAAACCAACAAAGAATTCAGATACAAAAACATTTATTTGCTAAGCAAATACATATATCAATATATTCCCCATTTTATTATGGTTTATCCTAACTCAATATTCTAAGCCAATTATTAACTATTAACTAATTTTGACTTAATCTTAGCCAAATTGATCAGAGTTCATCATTTAATCCAATTACTAAGCTAAGATAATCAAACTTAATCAATTTAATTCATGTTAGTTCATTCAATTCCATTTAGCCAAGTTTAACTTAGGTTTACTAATTAAGTTCATTTATTACTTAAAAACTATATTAACCCAAGATGATTATTAATCCTACTAATTCGTTAACTCATACCTAATTATACAAACATTAACATGTCATTTAATTCATCATTTATTATTTTCTATTTTATGTTATCTTTCTTCCTTCTTTCTTTTTATTTCTTTTCTTCTTTTTCTTTCTTCTTTATCAATAGTACCAAGTGCCAGATCACGCCCGTAATGAAGGGCATGATTGTGATTACCTTCCTCATCATGCATGTGACAAAGGTCATGATCTCCAATACAACCTTGTCACGTCTGTAATAAGGAGATAACACCCCCCATAATGGCTGTGATTTAGGTTTTTTTTTCCTTTGTCTTTTACACTAATTTTAATTACTTATTTTCATCATACGTCATAAAAAACAACTTGTTATAAGCATAAACATGCATAATCTTGTACCGAAACACTTCTATATACATATCTATATCATATTCCTTCAAAACATTTCATCAAACACTTGGCCTACACAAATATACATACATTTAGTTTTTTAACAAACATGTTCATACATCTTTGATTTATCACTATTATCACAAGTTTTACATATTTCTAGTCCTAATACAACATTTACATACATATATAAGAATTAAAGCAAAGAAAATAACAACACTTGTCTTTTTAAGTAAAAACTATCATCTTGATCTTTTTCACCACTATTTCCTTAAGCCCATAGAGTTGTTTCTAACATGATCTCTATCAACTATCTTGTTTTCTATCTTTGATTTCCTCTATAGACTTGTTGAAATTGAGATTTGTGGCTTGGGTTTTGAGAAATAGGAGAAAGAGAAAGAGAGAGAAAAAGAGATGAAGGTAGAATGAGAGAAGAAGAGGAAGAAGCTAGCAACAAATGAAAAGAAAAGGAAAGGAAGAGAAGGGTTATACATATATATAGGAAATTTAGAAGATATTTTAAGACAAACATATTAGGTTTAGAACTTTCATATCGATATCTCTAATTCTGAAAGTATTTAAGAAATAATCCAAGGATTAATAGGTTAGAAATAAACAACTTAAGATAGGAGATTGGTTTATGTAAATTGATATTTAACTTGAGCTTAGGCTTAAATATGATATTTTTAAGAAAGCAAGTGATTTCAAAATTTATGAGAGTTGAGGAAATGAAATATTGGGCTAAAATTTAGGAATTTATGAATCCACTAAACATTTAAAAAATAGGTTTAGGGGTTTAATGTTTTGAAATCTCAAATTTCAACTTAACTTTATTTGCTAAATTAATTTCATTAATTTATTTAATCGTAATTCATACATCTATTTCTTTTGCGTCATTTAATCTACCAAAATCCAATTTGTAATAGGTGAAGGGTTAGGATATTTCAAAAAATAATGAGTCCATGGAAGATTATATGTCAAGAGTGTTTGGAATTAAAAATCTCATGAATTCCTATGGTGAAAAAATTAATGATGAAACTATTGTGGCTAAAGTATTGAGATCTTTAATCACAAAATTTGAGCATGTGTTTACCGCGATTGAGGAATCTAGGGGCTTATCTTAATATTCTTTTGATGAATTACTGAGTTCTTTGTTAGCTCATGAGGACAAACTATATAGATCCCATGAAAAGAATGAGGAAAGACATTTCTAGTAAAAGAAGAATAGTCATTTTAGAAAGACAAATATGAAAATAATGTGAGCAAAAGATGTAGCAAGGTAGATCTTATAGTGATGAAGTGGAAGAAGTGGCAAATAGGTACCTGAGAAAGCTGGATAAAGAGTGGGTAATGATGGTCCTATAATTGCGGGCCTTATCTCGAAGGAAATGAGCTAACTCAAAGAAGTCAGTATCTTTGGTGCTGAGCTATGCCGATTTTTGGCCAAATTCCTTGATTTAGGGCCTTAAACAACTAGTTTTAATATTTTTTTTTTGCATTTTTTTTATAACTTTTTAAAGGAGTAATGGTTTTGCATGCCATCTATGATGTTTTACTTGTCTTTATATGTACTTCCTTTTAGGACCCTTTAATTTTTTGCAGTTTTGGTTCTATTTTTTGTAGCTTTTAAGCTAACATATAAAGTGTATGCCCTAGAGAAAATGGATAGTCATATATCATATTTTTTCAGCAAAAAAGTTTTAGAGCCATCATTAATCTTTTTCCAAAATTTTGAATTATTTCATAAGTTTCAAATTTTGATGCCAACAACCTAAAAATTCTTAGAATCAATAGATATTGAAGATCACAAGTTGAGTATTCATGTGCAAATTAATGGTTTGTAATAAACCCTAATTTACCATTACATCATATTAGTATCAGAGCTATGCTTACTCTTGGTAACAATGGCATCTTGTAGACGAGCTAATCAATGTCATGATGCACTAGATGAGATCTACAATCATGATGATTTAAATCAAAGGATCAAGAAGATGATTGATCAATGGCTGGATGTGGTGTTAGAACGTCGCTTGGATGTGGTGGTTGATTGTATAGCAGAAAGAATGGGCACATTAATGGGGAACCAAAGGAATGAAAACCCTAGATGAGGACAAAACCTTAATTCGATGCTAGATGTGGATGAGGCAAAGGATGACTCTTCTATTAAAGAGGACGAGTAACATGATGAATTATCGTGTAGGCACGGTAGGCCTCATGTAGAGGAAGACCAGAGGCATTAGGACCTGAGTATGAGGAAAGAGATCCTAGAATTCCATGGCAGTGTCCAACTAGAGGAATTCTTAGACTAGTTAGCCATGGTAGAGGAGATCCTAGACTTCAAGGGGGTCTTTAAAGAGAAAAGAGTGCCACTAATCGCAACTAGGTTACATGGTAGGGCCATAGCATGGTGGTAGCAAACAAAGTTGATAAGGAGTAGGTTAGGAAATTCGAAATCACCTCGTGGGAGAAGATGAAGAAGCATCACCAAGTAGCATATTTGCTTACAACTTTTAGCGCATCATGTACCAGAGGCTGTAGAATTTGAAATAGGTAGTACGTTGGTTGATGATTATACCTCTAAATTTTACCAATTGATAGCTAGGAATGAAATTTAGGAAATGGATGATTAGTTAGTTGTTAGATACATTAAGGGTTTGAGGATGCATGTTCAAGATACAGTTAATTTATTTGACCCTATTAGTGTATCAGCAACACACTAGGCGATCTGAGAGTGGTATGTATAGTGGTGGTGTGATAAGTTGTAGTAATGGAGTAAATCGTGTAGAGTGTAGAAATACTATTAGCAACACTACTAGGCGATTCAATAAGCTTAGTACTAGTTGTTCAAGTAGTAGTGGGTTTAAGTACTTCAAATGTGGTGAAACCAATCACTGACAATCAGAATGTAGGAAGGTTGAGAAGAAGGTGCTTTTTATTGGAAATGAGGATGAGGATGATGAAGTTGTGTTTGAAGCTATCGGTGATGGAGGACCTATCTTTGACACCATATATGCTGAGGAAGAATTCATGGCAGGTGATGGTAGGGAAAATTTTTAGTGATTAGGAGGTCATGGATGACTCCTAGAGCAGTTAAGGAAGAGTGGCTCAAGAACAATATTTTTCAATCCACCTGCTCTACTCTTGGTGAAATATGTTGATACATGATTGACTTAGGAAGCTGTGAGAACATTGCGTCCACAAAAGCTATGTGGAAGTTAGGCATTAAACCTGAGCCACACCTAAGTGGTATAAGGTAGCATGGTTGAAGAAGGGAAGTGAGGTGACCGTTTCTAAACGGGTACTGGTTTCATTTTTCATCGGTTCTAGATATAAGGACTCTGTCTAGTGTGATGTGGTGATGATAGATGCCTACCATTTGCTATTAGAGATGCCCTGTCAGTATGATAGGAATGTGATGCATGATGATAGAGGTAATACTTATAAAATTTGTGCATAAGGGACTACAAATTGTGTTGATTCCTAATAAAGAGGCTATTGAGTCCAAAATTGTGAAACAAAGTGGTAGTAGTAGTATGTTATCTCTGGCCAAATTTAAAGAAGAGCTACAAAATGCAAAAGCTATTTTTGACATAGTGGGAAAGGAAGTATCCAAAGAGAGTATAGAAAAGAAATGGAGTGATGAAGAATTTGTTGTAAGAGATTTCGTATGGTTGTTGTTACAGAGGATCGGTTTCCTACAGGAGGATCCACTAAACTTTTAACTAGGAAGATTGGACGAGTAGAGATCCTATAGAAGATCAATCAAAATGCATATAGGTTGAAGCTACCTAGCCACTTACGAACTGATGATATATTTAATGTGAAATATCTCATTCCTTACACTAGAAATAGTTCAAACAACGAGAATTCGAGGGCGAATTTTGTCCACCTTAGGGAGGATGATGAAGTTGAAGAAGTGGCAAATAGATACTTGAGAAAGCAAGGTAAAGACTGGCTAGTGGTGGTCCCATAATTACCGGTCCTTATATCAAAGGAAATGAGCTAACTTGAAGAAGTCAGTACCTTTAGTGTTAAGCTATGTCGTTTTTTTGTCAAATTTCTTTGTTTAGGGCCTCAAACGGCTATTTTTAATATTTCTGGTAAGTTTTATTTTTCTTATAACTTTTTATAGGAATATCGGTTTTGTATGCCATCAGTGGCGTTTTACTTATCTTTATGTGAACTTCATTTTAAGATCCTTTTAATTTTTGGAAGTTTTGGTTCTATTTTTTAGCTTATAAATTGTATGCTTAATGGAAAACAGACAATCAGATATCATATGTTTCTGGAAAAAATAGTTTCAGAGCCATCATTGCTCTTTTTCCCAATATTTTAAATTCTTGCATAAGTTTCGAATTTTAATGCAAACAACCTAAGAATTCTCATAATCAATAGGTGTTGAAGATCACAAGCGGGGTATTCATGCGCAAATCAATAGTTTGTGATAAACCTTAATTTACTGCTATGTCACATTGCTAGGATCGGGGTAGTAAAGGTCAAAGCCAATTTGGCAAGTCACGACAATACAAAGTACAAATATTTGTAGATGTTGCAAGATATTTGGTCACAAAGAAGCTGAATATTGGATTAAGCAAAGAGATGAGCAAAAGGGTATCATTTTTATAAAGAAGGTAATAGAGGAAAGTAAGTTGTTCATGGCACATTTCCTTGCTACTAAGAGGAAAGTGATGTTTCATTTATAGATAATAGATGCTCAAATAACTTATCTAGTTTCAGGTCTTTGTTCAAAGATCTTGATGAGACACAGAAAAGTGAGGTTCGACATGGAGAAGACAAGCAAGTATAGGTAAAAGGGAAAGGTATAGTTGTTATCAAAGCTGCACAAGGTGATATTAAATTTATTAGTGATGTGCAATTTGTGCTTGGTTTAGCCCATAACTTGTTGAGTGTTGGACAACTACTAACTAATGGATATTTAGTTATATTTGATGGTGATTCATGCATAATTCATGATAAAAAAAATCTGGTCATACCCTAGCACTTGTCTGTATGACTAAAAAAAAAATGTTCGCCATTGATGTCTTAACCTTTGTGAATAGCACCATAGTTATTAAGGGGAATGATTAAGGAAAATCGTGACATTTATGCCATAGGAATTTAAATGTGAATAATTTAAGCGTCCTAAGCAAGAAAGAAATGGTCGTTAGGCTGCCAAAAATTGATAAACTTCACTTTTGTGAAGGGTATGTTTATAGAAAGCAAAATAGGAAATCATTTCCTACTAGAAATCATGGAGGACTTCAAATTGTCTTGAACTTGTACATGTTGATTTGAGCGGACCAATGAAAATTGAGTCGTTTGGTGGAAGTTGATAGTTTGTGTTACCTACTAATGGCTATAGTAGTGTGAGCTGGATTTATCTCTTGAAAGCCCAATTAGAAACTTTTGATGATTTCAAGGAATTTAAGATACTTATAAAGAAGCAAAGTGGAAGAAGCATCAAAGTACTTTGAACTGATCGAGGAGGTGAATTTTTATCTAATGAATTTACTATATTTTGTGATGAAAATGGTATTCACAGCACCAAGCACACTTGAATAGAATGGTGCTACTGAGTAAAAAAATCATACAATTGTAAAAATGGCTAGAAGTCTTTTGAAAGCAAAGGGCCTTTTAGATCAGTTTTGGGGAGAAGCAATTGCAACAACAATATACATCTTGAATATCTCTCCAACAAGGGTTATTTTAAATCGAACACCATATGAAGTGTAGATGGTATGAAGCCTTAGGAAAGTCACTTAAAAATTTTTGGGTGTATAGCATATGCTTTGGTTAATATTCTTTCAAAACCTAATGAAAAATATGAGAAATGCATTCTTATTAGCAATGATCATCAATCTAAAGCATATCATCTGTCTAATCCTATTAGTGGAAAAGTGATAATAAACAAAAATGTTGTATTTAATGAAAAGGCTAGCTAGGAATGGAATGATGAAATGAAAATAATTACTACTCAAGTTCTTTCAAATGAGCACACAAAAACATCAGAACCTACTCAAGTCCAATAGGTTTAGACACTTCACCATTTGGGTCTTCTAATGAAACACTACTAGCAAAATTTCAATTTATAAAAGAGATATATGATTCTTATAGTTTGGCTTTGTATTTTTTAAACTAACCTGTTATGAGGATGCGGTAAAACAACCAGAGTAGCAAGATATTACGAAAGGGGATATGGAAGCCATTGGGAGGAATTCAACATAGGAGTTGGTTGATGCCCATGAAAGAAAGAATGTCATGGGAGTTAAATGGGTGTTTTGAACAAAATAAGATGTTAATGGGGGTATAAAAAGGCACAAAGCTCAACCTATGGCCAAGGGATACTCACAACAATAAGGTATGGATTATGAAAAAACTTTTTCTCCTATTAGTCATTTTAAACTATGAGAGTTATTTTGGGATTAACTACTCTATTACAATTGCCTATGTATGAATTTCATGTGAAATCTGCCTTTGTGAATGGTGAATTTAAAGATGAGGTTTATGTCTCACAATCTTAATAATGCAGTAGCAGAATCTCAATTAAATTCAGCATTTATCACTGACAGTTTCAACTTTTGGGTTTAGAAACCGCCATCATTAATGATAGGCTGTTAACTTTTATTTCCAACATTAATTATCGGTTTTGGCTCTTAGGATTCTATCTTTTAGGTTTCCTTTAGTCATTATTTGCATTTATTATTTTGTTTTTTAGGATTATGTCTTTTGGGTTTCCTTTGTAATGCTATAAATAGTCTTTAGGGCTTTCGTAAAAGATAAGACTTTTGAAATATGATATTTTGACATATTTGATATTGAATTCAGAAGATTTTCTCTTGATTTGCAATTGTTTAGCAATTGTGTGATTAAGTTCATGTTTTGAAATCAATCATTGAATTGGTTTATATTATTTAACGCTTCCAAGCTGCATCAGATTTGTATCAGAGCGGGTAGAATCTTGCGGAAATGTCGATAGGCTGCGGAACAGGAGGTGGTCGTATTCCTGATGGTGTTTAGGGTACGGAAGTCCTACGTTATGGGCGACCAATACGAAGGGCGATAAAGGAAAATATGGGTAAGAGATTCCGGCGTATGGAATAGCGCTTTGATGACCTGATCTATCGATCCAAAACCAACAATAACATGAACGATTATAGGAGACGACCAAGGGCAGAGTATATGCGAGACGATCTTGTTGTCAGACCTGTTACTGCGAATCATAAGCTATATACTTATGATGATTATTACAGATACAGGAATGAATATGGAAAGATTGATTTCAAGTTGAATGTAAATATTCCATATTTTAGAGAAGATGTAGGGATTAAGGAATTTGTTGATTAGGTTACTGAGGTTGAGAGGATCTTTGAACATATAGAGATACCTGAAGAAAAAAAAGTGAAATTGGTGGTTTGTAGATTAAAAGGTTGTGCTTCTGCTTGGTGGGAGAGATTGCAAAAAAAGTTAAGCTGTAAAGGAAAACACCAGCTAGAACATGGTTTAGGATGAAATACTTATTGGAAATGAATTCCATCCTCTTAATTATGAGGAAACCATATTTCAACAGGACTACCAATTTCGTCAAGAACAGAAATTGATACATGAATATCCTGTAGAGATTTTGAAGTCGGCGCAGGATACTGATTTGAAAAGGGAAGAAGTTCCTATTGCAAAAGAGTATGGGAAAGAACATATTGAAGAGAATCCTAAAGAGACCTCATCCAAATCTTTAGCAACTATCCCTCCTAAATAAGATAGAAAACTTATAGATGAGAAGATTGAATATCCACCAATTATTTCCACTGAACCTGATAAAAAGGAATCTATTATTGAGATATTGCTTGAAATTGCCACAAGAGATATTGAAACTCCCGAAGTTTTTGAAAATAAACCTATGGAAACACTAGTACAAGAGGAGAAACCAAAAGTGGAAGTGATCGTAAAAGAAGAACAGAAGGAAGGCAAGATGGATTCTCCTATTGGGAATCATCATTCCATTGATCGCAATGGAAATATTGCTGATCTTTTTCCTTTCCATCACAATGGTTCTCCATTATATCCAGAAGAGAACTCGGGGTCGAGTTCTTCTCAAGTGGGAGAGAATGATGCGGTGCGAATCACGATAAAATGACGAGATAAATGGGATAAATCAAGACGATCCAAAGAGAGGAAGAAGAAGAGGAAAAGGCAGACAAACAAGAACTTGAGGTCGAGTTCTTTAGAGGTGGAAGAGAATAATGAAGCAGCAGAATCTCAATTAAAGTCAGCATTTATTACTGACAGTTTCAACTTTTGGGTTTAGAAACCGCCAACATTAATGATAGGCTGCTAACTTTTATTTCTAGCATTTATTATCGGTTTTGACTTCTTAGGATTCTATCTTTTAGGTTTCCTTTAGTTATTATTTACATTTATTATTTTGTTTTTTTGGATTCTGTCTTTTGGGTTTCCTTTGTAATGCTATAAATAGTCTTTAGTTCTTTTGTAAAAGATAAGACTTTTGAAATATGATATTTTGACATATTTGATATTGAACTGAGAAGATTTTCTCTAGATTTGCAATTGTTTAGCAATTGTGTGATTAAGTTCACATTTTGAAATCAATCATTGAATTGGTTTCTGTTATTTAACGCTTCCACGCTGTGTCACTTAAGGCCTTGTTATTAGTGGTATTGATTATGGGTTAAAGCAAGCTCTATGTGCATGGTATAGCAAAATAAATTCCTTCCTTCAAAATAACATATTCAAAAGAAGTGAAAATGAGTCTACTCCTTTTTTAATTGATGATTTTATGTCCCATATGATGAAAAATTTGTGATGACAGATTTGGCCAGTTACATTATTTTTAGGGACTTGAACTAATAAAAGGTGAACATGGAATTTTTTTATGTCAAAAGAAGTATGATGTAGATTTATTGGAGTGATTCAACATGATAAATTGTGAAGTGACAACCACACCCATGAACACCATGAGAAGTTGCAACATGATGATGGAATTGAAAAAGCAAGTCCAAAATTGTATAGAAGTTTCATAGGTGGTGGTTTAAATTATTTAACACACACTAGACCGGTCAATATTGTGCCTAGATTTATGCATAGACCTACAAAGCAACATTTTGTTGTAGCAAAAAGGATTCTTCGTTATGTGGATGGAATAGTTGATTTCGGTATTTGGTATTCTAAACCCAAATTTTAAGTTAGTTGGTTTTGATAGTGACAAGGCAAGATGTTTAGATGATCGAAAGAGTACTTCTAGCAGTATTTTTAGCTTGCAACTAGGGTAATGACATGGAATTCAAAGAAACAAAAAACAATTGCTTCATCATCATCTGAGGCAAAATATGCAACAAAAACTTCAGCAACATAACAAGCTTTATGGCTTTAAAAACTTCTTTCATATTTCCATCATGAGCAAAACGAAGCTACAAAGATATTTTGTGATAACATGTCCACAATTGTAGTGGCAAAAATCTTATTTTTCATGGTAGAACTAAGCGCATCAATGTGCAGTATCACTTTATTTGGAGTTGGTAGCTAATGGACAAATAGTGTTGAAATTTTGTGGGACAAATGAACAAAGTGTTGATATCTTTACAAAGTCACTTCCTCAAGCCATGCATGAATTTTTTAGATCAAAATTGGGAGTATGTGATTTTGAATCAAGAGGGAGTGTTGAAATATCATTTAAAATATTTTTTTTCTTTTTGTTTTGTGAGTTTAAAATTAGTAACAGAAAAATAAATATGTTTTGTACAGTCAATGGTATTTATGTGTGTCATGTTATTTTCTCCTCCTTTCATTTTCGACCTAAGCCTATAAATAGGCACTTTATACATTTTGAAAGGCGATGAACAGAAAAGTCTTTCATATCATCTCTCTATTTCTTTAAATAGTCTTATAATTTACAGCAATAATAATGATCGACAATAACTAAACTAGAGCTATAAAAGCGTCCTCATGTTTTATTGATTCGCATTATTTTGGCTATTAGTTGCAACCTTCATCTTCTGTTATATATTGTAGCTATAAAAGCTTTTAATGATGTAATATTTTGAGATTGGTCAACTAACATTTGAAAAATTGTGAAAAGTCTGATAAATCCATGCAATAAAGAAAGCAACATCAGAGGCAAAATCAAAGATATTTTCTATCACGTCCAATTAACTCGAAGGAAAACAACACAAGACCAGCAAATATTCAAATGTCATGTTTTATTTGTATTCATACGTATTTTGTATGCATCGTAACACACAAACCGGACTCCCATATTAGAGTAAAAAGCAAGACAAAGAAAGAAGGATAGGAAAACCTTCTTATTTTATTTCTCACAACAGCCCAAGAGAGGAAAAACAAAGGTTTCTTTGCTTAGAAAGGGTGAAATCAGAGAGCACACTTAAGCACAAACTTCTGGGTGCGCAAGGAGGTACTCCTCAACAGTTTTGTGCATTTGAGTGTCCTTCTCTCTACCCTTCTTCAAGTCCTCCTCCTTGATCTCCACTCCTGGCTTGGCATGGCATACGATTTTCAACTTGGCTACACAACCATCTCCTGCGGGTTCTAATTTCACCTCATGCTCAACAGACTCAACCGTGTCAAAGAGAGAATTTCCCTCGATTAAGGTGTACTTGCAGTAGAATTTCTCTTCATCAACAGCGTCCAGTCTGTGCTTTATGCTCTTCAAATGTCCACCTAGATTGTCATCAGGTAATGGCACAAAATGCGAACATTTATAATCTGCTAATGCAATAGCAGCAACAACAACAACAGCAATAATAATACTCAACAACTAACCTTCAACAAATTTGGTTTCCTTGATGCCTCCAACCATACCGCCGCCCTCTCCCTTTACATATTCAATGCTCTTGATTAGATTGGGAAAAATCTTGGGATAGTGGATGTGGGACTCAGTGAATACGGCCCTGAAAAACCTTTTTGCGGGAACCTTGCAAGGGAACTCTTCGTTGTAGGTGAGGCCCATTTTCGCCTAGTTGATGAAAAAACTCAACAAAAGTGGGATGTATTAATGAAAAGGAGATGGTGCTAGTAATGCAGATGCTTTAGTTGTGTGATGATGTGAAGCAAAATACTCTTAGTGTATTTATAGATGAGAGGGCACAAGGCTTTAAAGCTCCTTTTTACTAGTCTTTCGCAGGCAATGCCTCCGAAGTAAAACATTTACGCCAATTAGTCGCAATTCTTCGTCAGTTTTCCTGTACCACCGGCCGCCATTCTAGATGATATGGAAACTTACCGCGACTTAAAATAAGATCCATCCATAGACAAGCAAACTTACCATATTTTTGTCCAACTTAACATATTTGGACTGTAAGCCGGATCATACCTCTTAAGCATAAGAATTCCAACGGTTGACTTTTTCTTCCATATCATTTTCAATTTATAGTCCTATTTTTTTTTTTTTTTTTTTTTTTTTTGCTCCTGCTTTCTTTTATGATTTATACGCGAAAACATGAGGCTAAAAGTAGATAATTCTAAGATTTGGATGAATAAATATTTATTAATTTTATTGACATGACTAACAAAAACTTAATGGTAATGAAAATAGTTTTATTTATCTGTTATAAGACAATATTATTATATATTGACATATAGATATCTTAATTCTTAAATTCAATATAAATTTTGTATGAAA
Organism: Combretum micranthum; assembly: GCA_024138025.1. NCBI lineage: Eukaryota > Viridiplantae > Streptophyta > Magnoliopsida > Myrtales > Combretaceae > Combretum > Combretum micranthum. The sequence goes on along the minus strand of JAMXBD010001369.1, from coordinate 12,238 downwards.
GAACTGCTATATATTTTATCTAAAAACGCTCAAACCGAAATTTATATGCTTTTACTCAAATAATAACATCAACCAACTCCTAAATAATCTTTTCCTATGTTACGTTATATTTATACATCTACTGAAGTGAGTAATATTAAGCGTATTAAGTAACTATGGCGGAAGTTAGGCCTCGCACAAATATTTTAGGGTATGTAGCTTTAATTTATAATTTGGAATTTTTATCACGCTAATTATTCAAATTTTTTTCCTCAAGAGTCCCATATAATATTCTATATCTTACGTCAAAGAGGACTAGAGTTTTCAAATCACGTGGCTATGGATTTTTCATTTCCGATTCAATTTCTTTTAATCTGATTTTTATCAAATCATAACCCATTTGAAACAAACCCTCGAATAGGAATTAAAAAAAAATAGATTTTAAAAAAAATTTAAGGTGTCGCCACCCAATTGAAATCGAGAAAAAATTGTAAGTTAAAATCAATGGGTTGTCGATCTTAACTTAACCACTAGTTTACGATAAAAAAATTGATTTAAAAATCAATTTTAAATAAACCAGAGATATGATAAGCATAGGACTATCATATTTGTAATTCCCCAAATCTCATGTAGCATAATTTGTAGTACTTATTAAAAATTAATAACAAGATCTTGAGCAAGTAATAGAACATGTCTGAAAAACCATCCCCAAAATTTTTTCTAAAACTTAAATAATTGTTATTACTCATATAAGTAAGCATAGATGTATAAAAAATGAATAAAATATACAAATTATGTATTCTAGTAAGTATGGAAACCCCTAAAATTTTCAATCCCTAATCTACAAAGTTGACTTAATTGAAAATTAGTTGTCTCTTCTAAACTAGAACCACTGGACCCAATTCAATCCATTCACCTAATGATTCCATGAATCATGTTAAGCATTGAATTAGACGTTTAGAAACAAGTCTCATACCATAGACAACCTTAGACCCAAGTAGATAGGAACAGTAGTTTACTTAGACAACAATTGTGAATTGAGTAATTGAAAACTTGAGTAAAACTTAGAGCTTTCAATTATTATTTAATTAGATTAATTCAAACTATCTCTTCTTTCCTCTTTTCAATTGTATTACCTAAATTCCTACACGAAAATAGCTATCAATTCTTTCATCCCAAGACAAACTCACTTAGATAATCCAATTGTCTTTCTCCTCTTTCTTCAACAAGTTATTGATCTTCACATGAATTAGCAAACCAAGGCGATGAACAAGTATACACTAGAACCAATGCTACACTTATGGAAACATCTTAAGGCTTCCATGGTTGCTTAAGGAGCCAACATGGTTGTTGATGAGGACTGCTATATGTGCCTCTTCCAGAGCCATCATTGGCACATTTTAGAGCCAACTTTGATCACCAGCAAAGCTAGCACAAGGACACCATGGATGCCAAAATAGAGCCAATAAGAGCACAAGGAGAGCCAACAACGACATCACCATAGGAACCCATGAGCACCCTTAAACTGTCCTAATATATTTTTTTTCTAGCAGTCACAATCTACCTTATAACAGAAAATTGATCCTAGAATTCTCAAATATAAGTTAGAAACTTCACTCTTCAAAGTCACGGCATATAGGGGTGGGCAAAAAAACCAACTCAATCGAGAAATCGAACTGAAACCATAAAACCAATTCGAAAAATATGGTTAACAAGTTCATCAGTTTTGGTTTAGGTTTATGGTTTTAATTTTTTTTAGTTTTGGTTTGTAACTGCCAAAAACCAACGGTTAATGATTAATCGATTTTTATAAAAATATAATATTATATATAATTAATTTTTTTTAAAATATAACAGGCTAAAGAGTTAAAGCCCTAATGTAATATTATTAAGCATTGGTCATGATCTAAAGTACTCCATTACTTGTGTTTTATGATATTATATTCTATCTATATGAACAAAGTTTTTAGTTATTTATCTATTTTCTTTTGAAAACTGTTGGTGTTATGATGGAAAAGAAGTAATAAGAAATATGAGCATTTGATTTTTCTAGGGATGAGCTCGCAAGGGTTTAAAATAATAGATATGATTATTATTTTCAGGTTACTGTTCGTATTGTTCTTCTTTTGTGCATAAACTGACATGATTTTATCCATTACAATTAAGATGAGGTTTCAATAACATGTAACTTTAGGAAACAAAATAGTTTATTTTTTTTTTTATGGACCAACTAGAAATATGGTTAACCCCAACTTTTAGTCAACCATTATGCTAAATGATTAAAAACTAAAAATCGAAAATATTAACCAAGAAAAATGGCTAACCGTTAAAGCGGTTAACCATTAATAATGGACCGGTTTAGGTTTGACATTCAAAAAACCCGATTATAATGGTTAGGTTCAAAAAATGAGATCATGGACTGGTTAATTGATCCATGCCCACCCTTAATGCCATAAACCCGACCATAACCCATATGGAGAGCTAGTGAATAGGTGCCATTAAACTCTAGCTCCTCATTTTAGCCCAATTTGTGTTGTGAAAAGGAGGTAGAGGTAGTGAGCCATACTACAAACTCAATAGCTTTTATTATCTAGCTTGACTCCTTGCTCAAGTTTCTGTTCGGAAAAACCAACGACTGTCCATTAGCATTGGTGACAGCAAGGCTTTGTACTACTCAAGCAACCAACGAGTCGCTCCCATCACTATTCTCTGAAACCAAGATTAATGAATCTCTTGTATTCTGTGATGTTGAAGAAGAATGTAATCTTCTTTAACAGATAAATCCACCGCTACTTCAACCTGTGAGAACATGACAAGCTAAGTGTCAATGCAGGAACAAAGTTATCCTCCATGCTAACAAAACAAGACTGCACCAGCCTACATGCACGCACTCAACTACCATGACACCACCAAAGGTCGGTCATGTTCCCTTCGATTACAACAGGTTTTTCTCCTAAAACTTGCAAACAACTACAACAACTTTTCTTGGGAATTTTGTATCAAAGCACTTCAAGTACCATAGCAAGCAACAGTCGAGTTTGACAGCTAGTGTTGGATAGCATGATAGTTGTTCCTATATGTGTCAAATGAAAAAGAAAACTTGCTCTCTATCTTAGCCACCACCACCTTTGTTAAGTGTGCCTCCCACATCCACCATTATTTTCTTGTTCAAACATTGCCAAACTCAATTTGAAGTGTTGAAGGACCTGCAACTTCTTAGAATTTTCATGTAAGAATAGGAATGGCAGCCTAAATTAGGAAAACTGGGATAGTACGTGTCAATCACATGTTGAAATTGTCTTGTGTTCTAAAACTTTTGTGACTGCCATTCCTCCTACTCCTTACTCTATTTTAGAAGATGTTGCATTATTGTGTATCCTTAAATTCAACTTAGGACTCCTTGATCATACTCAATTTGGTCAGCTACACAAACATGGAAGGAATGAATAACCTTGACCATGTCTGTTAAGTGACATTATAAGAAGCTTTGCCTGCTTGTTTATGTGAATGTTATGGCTACAATGACAGCAGTTAATCCAAAGCTAGCTTCAAAACACTTTAGTAGAACACACCAATACCCTCTTTCTCTTGCACTGCATTAACGTGCAAGTACCATGCTATTTTGGTTCCTCAAATTACTCGAGGTTGCAAAACTCTACCCTTCTCCATCTTTTCAGCCTGATAATCTTCCGATAGAAGACTTCAGTTCAACTTCCGTTACCTTACTTCACTTTTACTAGCTTAATCCACAGCTATAATCTTCGATCCAACTACATTCACACACATGTGCTGGTAGCTTGGGATATTGTGAGGTTGATGAATCTTCACATGTTCTCCGAGTTGCACCAGAAAGAAAGAAGTAGCTCACCATACTTAGATCTCGTAGCTTAAAGAAGGAGTTTTTAAACATATAGGTAATTGAGTAACTAATCCTATATCTTAGCCTTAGTACTCTAAGTCGGTAAACATTTAGTTTGAAGTCAACTTATAACTAAGTCATGAAATGTACCATTAAAATTCGTAGCTAGTTACACTAATATGATTTATGACCTTGTTATTTAGAAAAACTAATTGCACCATCAAAAAATACTCGAAAAATTGAGTGTAATCGACTTTTCATTTGCTTAAAATGGATTAGAACTTGCATCTATGTGATTAAAGCTTAGGCTTTAGAATTTTAGATAAACTTAATTTCTGCAGCTTGGTTACTCAAATGGCTTACAATCTTTGGATTTCTTGCTGAACTCAGGTGAATCTAAGTTTTACAATAACCTACCTAAGGACTATTACAATACTTAAGGAACTGTAGTAGTGCAACCAAAGAGAAAGAGAATCTACGTTCACCCTTTCATTCTTATAAATGACTTTGGTTATGTTGGTTGCACCTGTGGGATTGTTGATAAAAGTATAGAGACCATAGTTGAGTTCTAGTGTAGCAAAGGGACATAACCTTACTAGTAGATCTACTAAAGGACTATTAATAGTAAACACCATGAACATGTGAGTATCCTATGATCTCTATATCTGCTTGTACTTATAATGTAGTGCATTTATAATTATATTATTAATAACCTGAGATGCATGTGGGGTTGGGTTATGCTTGTGCCTACTTCATGTTTGAATTGCGATGCCAAGACACCATAACTTATCTAAATAAGTTAAATGTGTGATTAAGTAGTATAGAAATATTGTGAATGCCTATGAAATTGTAAGGTCACAAGGCATAATAGAACTTAAACCATATTTGGCTAAAAATGATAAATGATACATGCATAGCATAACATATAGCATTGTCAGAGGCCATCATTGCCCTATAATGAATTGGATGGGCTACGAGCATGGGTAACCAAACAGACCATGGGCCTTGTCCTTGGCAGTTGAAGAATCAACATGTATTTTGGGGTATAGCTTATTGTTCAGGGGTTGCACTATCGTCATTACTTGAGTGGAAACTTGAACCTTAGATTATAAAAATTCAAAGATTGACCACCCACGATTTGACCACATTGAAATAGGAATTTCCATGCAAGAATGGGAATTGCAATAAACTTGAAAAAATTGACCACCTACGATTTGATCTTGAGAACTGGTCTTTTTCCCAACAAGATTGAGGTTAATAGATGGTGTATTTGTTGCCAATTTGTAATGGGGAGGGCATGCCTTATCAATTTCACTAAAAATCATTTATTTTGGTGAAATGTTCTCGATGACAGTTTAAACAAAAGAAAATGAGTTAATGATTCTCATTAGAAAGTTTTAGTTGCATCTTCAAATTTCGCCAACATGTCTATGTTGCTATTCTTGAGAGTTTTGACAAACACAATTCAATGAAACATGAAGTAGAAGTAGATATGTATTGAAGATTTTGATGCAAGATATTTACATTATAATTATTTTGTTTTATTTTTTCGATAGAATGGAAATGTAACCAGAGGCATTAAATCTGAAAATTTGTCACTTACCTTTATAATCATATCCACATCTTTAAATTCTGAATAATCTATGACACCACTCAACATTAAGAGTGCTTTATTTGCCTTATCTTTAGTCAATTTCCCCTTTGATACCAAACCCTTGACATTTGTTAGAAACAAAATTTATCAAATGTAAGTGATTTAAAATTGAGAATTTAGTGAAACACCTCATAGTTCTTTTTTGCCCCCTAGTCCAACCACTTCATAGTTCTAATTATCATAAAAATAAATAAATAATCTATTCCATGGAAATCATAGTAAAAGAGAAATATTCAAGGTGGTAAAATTTGGGTTCATTGACCTATTACATCGTTGCTCACTATACAATTTATTCCCTGCTTGTTCTCATGAATCCTTCTTGTCCTGAAGGGACGACTTCAAACATTCTCTTTCATAGTCCAAAAAAAAAAATTGCAATGCCCTAACATGAAGGCATTACGACCTACCACGTGTCATTCTCTTTATAAGAACACGCCAATGCTAAACAATACTATAACACAAGTAAACATTAATAATAAACTCCAATACTCACATAAAAGAGATACCTATTTTTAAATATCTCAAAGGAGTAAAAGTCTTAACCAATCTAATTAGTTTAAACCAAATCTAACTTTAAATCATAAACTTTAAAACATAAAGGAGTTCTCATAACATGGTCTTAATTCATAAAATAAGAAATCTCTTAAAAGATAGAAAGTTCCATAAGCCTTTAACTTAGTCTCAAAGATATCCAAGTAGTCTAAACATCAGTAGGAATATCCAGTTCACTATCATCATCCCCGTCATCTACAAATATGTCAAAATCGGATAGATCATAATAAACTGTATCTACACCTGTTCCTGAAAAAGGAAGGGAATGAGCAAAAAAAAAAAACCAGTATGCTAAACCACACACAAATGCATATGCATACACAACAAATAATAATCAAATGTAACTATTTCTAATGCAACAAACGTCATTTCTTATCTTATATTAGCCAGCAAGCAACATAATTCAGAACTATATCCATCTAGTTCCAAATCTGGAGTAACTCATGACTACATAAAAATAGATAATTATATATATATTGGTGTTGGAGAATCATCCACATATCATGGCCTCTGCCAAAACCTAATCTACTAGAATCATTTCTATGCACGAGTCCACTTGGGATAACCTCACACATAGGTCATCGAGGTGCCTCGTTAGTATCAAACTGTATGTGGTCTTTACTAACTAAAGCTAAACATAAGCAACAAAACAATTTAATATGTCATATAGAATTAAATTGATTTGATATTCTAGCCTTACACACATACAACAACTAGATTTAAACCTACAAACTCATAAAAAAAAAAAAAACGAGGTATGGTCGTACTTGATTCATTCTAAAAGAATAGGACTCAAATTCCACAAATATCCTGATCATATAAACACATAAATTTCAATACATGTCTTTCATATAACTATTTTAAATCCAATTATTTCCTAAAATCCTAATCTCCAAAGAATTACAAAATCACACCTTATTCCTTAATTGAAATCCAAAAACCCTCCAATAGGATCAATCCACTCAACAATTTGACCAAATCCTAAATCACAATTCAATACCAATCAAACGAAAGAATCTATATAAAATCATAGTTATGATAGAGGTTAAGCATTTATCAATTTACTTATGATCAAATCCTCAATTCTTTTATTCAGAATACAACAATCCTTCAGAATCACTAATCTCCTCAATAGATTTCTAAACCTTAGAACTCCATTTTGTGCCAAATAACCAGAAATCAACAAATATTCATAACAACAACTTTATAATGATCAAACAATATGCCCTTACCAATACTTGATCTGAAATCTAATAAATCTCTAGATTTCCCAAAGAAAATCATATCTTCCTCAAATTCTCCTCCAAACAATATAAAACCTTATAAAAACCTGACAAATCAAGGAAATCTAAAGCAAAGATGAGGATTTAATTACCATATCTGTACTACCAAATCCTCTTGGTAGCTAGGAACACTCTAGAGAAAGTCTGTTATTTTTAGGAATATTCTAGGTATAAAAAACAAAGGTTAGATAAAAAGAAAAGCTAGCAAACTTTCATCTCCTTCAAGAAACATACACTGGCAGTTTTTAAAACGTACGCCAGTAGTGTAGCTCAAAGGCTAGCGGTGTAAACTGAAAAGTTAGCAGTGTGGAAGCGGTATAGAGCTCTTAGGTCATTTTCCTTTCAACATACATTGGAACCTACGCTGGTGTCATAAACTTCAATTTGGCAACGTACATGATTCTGAGCATTTTTCACATTTTAACATTGCCTCATTACTGGAGGAGCCACAACAATGTGCAGCAGTGGTGCTCCTTCCTACGTCACCACCGTTGAGCCAATGTTCAATATGAAACTTTTCATCTTCCACCATGTGACTATCATGTGATCAAAATATCACTATAATTAGGTTTTTTTTTCTATATTAACCTTATAATTTTATCTCATTGGACACTTTTATCCTTCTTTACACGTTATTCATTTGTATATCACAAAAATAATGCACACTAACATAGAGAAAGTAAGATGAATTTATTGTGATAAATCATTGAATTGAAATCATGAATAACAAAGTGAGATCTTTCCCTAACATGGCAGAAAATTTCATGGAATATGCAATTAAGAATACTATATGAACCTTTTTTATGCAACCTAAAGAAGCCCATATAAAAGCCACAGATAGATAAAAACATACCATCAAATCATGCATTTCAGTATATATTAGCATTTTGCCACTTCATTTATTTATTTACAACATGTAAAATGGTGTAAAATAGAACATGTACTCTCTTAGTGTTATAGAAATTCAACGATGAACATAGTACCTCCCATTGCTTTTATACCCTTTAGAAGATACTCAAACTAATTTCTTTTAGGACATATATGTTGCTCAATATAAGAGCAATAGCTATGCTAGATTCCATAAGACCTTCACCTATAATAGCAACTTTCTTCACATTCCTTGCTTGAGACTGGCATCAATAACATTTGGAGCCTACAAAATTAAAAAGTTGAGGAATGAAATACATCATTCTTATAATGAAACAAAGCTATTGTAATTAGTTGCACTTGTTGGGGCTTCCAACATGGGGATGGAAAACTAACAATAGGAGGTGGTTGGAATATTTTCCTGTTCTAGAATGCATAGTGAATTGGGTGCACAATCCATACATACTTCTAAATATTATTGGTGTGACCATTGTCCTATAGGTTTCATTATAAAGGTTTAATGAAGAATCTAGCTATTAACGGACATTAGATTAAGATTTTTGGATTTTTATAAAGCACTCTAGGTAAAAATTCAAACTATATGACACAAACCAATTGTTTTAGGTATAGAATCTCATATGCCTACTTAAATGAAAGAAATAGCAAAATAGGTATGGCAAATAAAATCAAGGATTCTTTTTTTTTTTTTTTTTCCCTCTCAATTCATAGTAAGAAATTTTACCTAACCTACGAATTGAAAACCCAAACCTAGATATGTAGCACTAATTTTCCTTTTGTGACTTCAACACAATATAATCAATATCTCTATTTTCAAATTAGCATTAAAGCAAACACCTCTGATGCAATAAGTATAAACAAGCTCTGCAGAGAATTAATTAACAAAATTAAAACCTATATAGAAAAAGCACAAATTACTTTCAAGCATACATAAAAATTAATGGAAATCAAAACCTTAAGAAATTTTAATATCATGATAACATCATAGAAAGAGACATACCCATCCAATTAGAAAATCTACATATCCAAAAAAGAGAAAAAAAATCATAAAGTTTACATTTTATCTTATTGCCTCTTAATTGGAGGCACCTAATTCAAACTTTTAGCTTCACAATAAGTAGACTAAAGAAAATCTAATTAGAAGAATTGTGACTCATCGAAATATTATATAATAAGGGAAAAATTTTACCACCAAGATAACAAAATTTGCAAGTGAAAGATCAATTACTGAAACAAAAAAACCAAGATTAAAAGCACATCCTTTCCACAAAAGAAGAAGAAGAAGAAGAAAAACTTACTATTACTCTTGTGGTGGATATGGTGTGAGATATTGTGGGATAGTTATTACAATAAAGTGCAATAGATAGAAATATGGGATAATGGGAGAGATAGAGAGATGAGTGTGGTTGGAACGTGAAATAAATATGGGAAATTTTGAAGGAAACTTGTGTACCTTTGATTTATAGTGATGAGATCCCATATTGCTAGGGTAAGTTGTGTTTGCAAAGAAGGGGAGGTGTGTTAGTGAAACAAAAGTTGTAATGAGAGAGAGAGAGAGAGAGGAATCAAAATGGGGAAATAATTTACCGAAAAGTAGAAAAGAAAATGGGGAAAGTGGTTCACTAAAAAAAAGTGGAAAATAAAATAGTGTATAAATATATTAAAGTGAACTAACCAAAATGTTTTATCCTAAAAATATATGGCCATAAACTTAAATCCCTGGTGGAAAATTTGTGGGCTGAAGTCAATTTTGTACTAGTGTTTTAGTTTCATTTTTTTTTTCAATTTGGTGTAATTTAAATTTATTCACAAACGTGACTAATAGCATCTATTCGATTACGTTTAATAAACGTGACTAAATTATAAAGGAAATGAGGCATTTGCAAAATTTACAAACATTGCCGTACATCAAAATCTCGCAAAAGATCTTTTGCACAAAGCTCAATATAGAACCGTGATATTTGACAGACTACATCTGAAATTTCATCCAGAAGAAACCCGTGCAAAATGAATGAAGAATATGTTGAAGTAAAACATGGCAATTGTGACTTTTGTGAAAATCGTATTTTAGTCTTAACTTTCAATTGATTGCCATTGAAACATCATACATGCACTTAAACCAATAGGTAATTAAATTGTAAGGTGGTTTGCTTCCATCACTAAGCTCTTTTTTTCCTAATGTATCTATGTTATTTCATCGTATTTAAGTAATGTGAAAAGAAAAGGATAATATGAATAATATATTATTGAATTTGTTCTTATTGAAAATGGGATTGTAATGAAAGGAATAAAAAGAGTAAAGTAAAAATTAATTTCGATGGAAACATTTGTAATTTCATCATTTTATAATAATGCAAAAAAAAAAAAAAACCTATTTAAGGTTAATCAAATTGTCCAATGTAGATAGTTCCGGCAAAGAATACGACGAGCCAATAACAGTAAGTATACACAGCCATTAAATATGTCATAAATAAGAATAAACATCAATTGCAATTTCATTAAACATGTAATAAATAAGAAAATGATGGCATTGAAAAATTTGCAACACTTCTAAAATGATGAAGTCACTTTTTCGTGTACAATAAAAATATGAGAAAATTATGTATATTACACGGAACAAAGATGTTGCTTCCCCCAGCAAGCAATCCAATCAAGAATGTCTCCTCTACTACAATGCAGAAAGATATAATCTTTTTAATGAGATGATACTTTATATAGTCTATCCATATAATTAGCTCATAGCATAAAAGTTAAAAAAAAAAAAAAAAAAAAAGTCAAAACACTGATCCCAAATTCTCAGTTACATGATGGTTAAGCCAAACTTGCATCCCAAGCGATTAGTCAAAATCCTTTTGCCAATTCTCCCGTACCACCGGCCGCCATCTTTCTAGATGAATTGGAAAATTATCGGGTGATTCACAATGTGGCAGGGTATGTTATTAGCAAAAGTTACCGCAACTTAAAATAAGATCCATCCATAGACAAACAAACTTACCACATTTTTACGAACTTAGAATTTTCGAACTAAACTGTAAGAATTTTAGAAAACGAAACAAACCAGGTAACTGTAAGACTGATGTTCATACCTCTAAAGTATAAGAATTCCAACGGTTGGCTTTTCCTTCCATATCATTTTCAATTTATAGTCCCCCTTTTTTTTTTTTTTTTCCACCTCCTGCTTTCTTTTATGATTTATACGCGAAAACATGAGGCTAAAAATAGATAATTCCAAGATTTGGATGAATAAATATTTATTAATTTTATTGACATGACTAACAATATCTTAGTAGGAATGAAAATATTGGTATACTAATTAGTTAACTGGTTCCAGTCCCACTTTATTATAATATGAAAATAGTTTTATTTATTTGTTATAAGGCAATATTATTATACATTGACATATAGATATCTTAATTCTTGAATTCAATATAAATTTTGGATGAAACAACTGCTATATATTTTATCTAAAAATACTTGAACTGGAATTTATATGCTTTTACTCAAATAATAACTTCAACCAACTCCTAAATAATCTTTTCCTATGTTATGTTATATTTGTACATCTACTGAAGCGAGTAATATTAATTGCACAAATATTTTACTGTCTGTAGTTTTAATTTATAATTTGGAATTTTTTTTTTCACACTAATTATTCAATTTTTTTTTTTATCTCAAGAGTCTCGTTTAATATTCTATATCTTACGTCAAAGAGGACTACAGTTTTCAAATCACGTGGCTGCCGATTTTTTATTTCTGGTTCAATTTCTTTTAATCTGATTTGTATCAAATCATAACCCATTTGAAATAAACTCTCGAGTAGGAATTAAAAGAAATTTGATTTAAAAAAAAAGTATTTTAAGGAGTTGCCAACCAATTGAAATCAAGAAAATATTGTAAGTTGTGATCAATAGTTTGGTCGATCCTAACTTAGTCACTAGTCTGCGAAAAAATTAATTTAAAAATCAATTTTAAATAAACCAGAGATATCATAAGTTTGGGTGTATCATATTTGTGATCCCCTAAATT